>JANITX010000004.1:3241675-3252008 GCA_027564395.1 Erythroxylum ulei | reverse complement strand
CTATGATTCTTGGTGGAGATGTAGATCAATGTCTTACGAAACCAATGGTTCAAGAATCAAGTCATTTGGAGGTCTAAAGAAGAAGTTATGGCCAAAAGAAGCAACCACGTTTATGACTCAACCAAAACGAACCTATTTTGGCGCGATTTCCATAACTTTCACAAACAATGTTGGATTGATCTCGTTTTTGGACCATTGGAAAGAGGAATTCGAGATCTACAAATTTTATGCAAAACCTCGAAGACCAATTCCATTTCCTGACTTTTGTATCATCTCACTTTTGTATCATCTTACTTTCACTTCGTCTTACTTTCACTTCGTCTTACTTTTGCTTCGTCTTACTTTCACTTCGTCTTACTTTTGCTTCGTCTTACTTTCACTTTGTCTTACTTTCACTTCGTCTTACTTTTGCATCTTACAACTTCGTCTTACTTTTGCGTCTTACAACTTCGTCTTACTTTTGCGTCTTACAACTTCATCTTACTTTTTCATCTTACTTTTGCATTTTACAACTTTGTCTTAGAATTTCTTCTCAGAAATTCATCTTAGAATTTCGTCTTACTTTTGCTCTCTCTCCAGAACATCTCCACTTATAGAGATCATAACTTTTGACTCCGATGTCTAAAATTTTCATACTATATACTGTTAGAAAGATAAAAGAAAGATCTACAACTCACAAGTAGGAAACTTTGCTAAAATCTATTCATATCAATCCCAAATTTGCCCCTAAAGTCCGAAGATGAATTTTTCCATTCATACACCAACGTACTGCACCTAATTCTTAACTTCATGACAAATTTTAAGATTCTTAGAGACAGAATTGAAATTTGATGTCTTCATAAGAAATGTAGCCATGTGTGTCTAGTTTAATCCAAATAAAGAATCATCTCGTTTGGATAACTAGAGAAGACGTTATGCCTAACAGACCGAAGTACACTTAAGGAACATTTTCCAGATCACTACCAATCTTGTTTCTAAATCTTTCCTTATCACAACTCATACCGAGATCACTCTTTCTACTCCTTCTACTCCTCATTTTCAATACAATCACATTTAATATCAATTATATCCGGAAGTTTTCAATGAATGCATGTACCACTTTTATTCGAAAGCATTCCATATTTATGTGAATATATGCTAACATGATGCATGAGCAAGAAAATGCATTGTCTTAATTTCTCTATGAGTAACAAGTACTAAAATTTTGGGTCCTAACCATTAATATGGGGACGAGATGTTACAAAAATAATGGAAAATATACTTCTACAAGTTTCATGCCTTTAGTAAAAAGTCTACGATAAGCTTTAAGGATGAAATGTTTAGGAATTAGCATATGTTAAGACAAATATATGAAAAAGATATGTTAAGGTCAACAATGAGAAATAATGGTTTAAAGGTGGTGTAAATGCGTCTAGAATAATAAAGAGCAAGTACTAAAGGAGCTAAAAATTTTAGCTCAGAAGATAGAACAATGTCATAAAAAAAGCACTAATATGATAGAGTCACAGATAAAGTGAGATAGACCATCAAGTCGCCAAAGAGATAATGTTGGAAAGACTCGATCTTATATATTCTTACATTTAGTGGTGGAAATCCAACTACCTTTTAAGTAACTAAGGAAAGTTTGGAGAAGATAGATAGAAGGGGGTTATGGTGAATGATGTGACATTTCACAAGGTCAAAGAAGTAAGTACATCTAGAAAGATCTTACTAGAAAACATTTACATTTTAAATAATAAAACTGACATATTGACAAAGAGGTTACCATGGAGAACTTCAATCATTTCTTGAACTTGATTTTATCTCAAAGTGTTAGACATAGAGTTCTTGTTATAACCTAAGACTCCACCTTTATGGGACCACACATGTCGAGGTACACCAAGTCCAACTTTGTCTTCTTTCTAGTAGACTTTTTATGAAACAAGACTCGATGTCGATTTCCAGCCATTGAATGATCACATGGGTTTAGAGAGACCATAGTCTTTATAGGGATAAGTGGTCTTTCAACTAACAACTTGATTCTCTTTTCATTAACATCCTAATCTCTTGTGCCACAAATTTGGTGAAGTATTTTCTTAAATGACATATAATTCTCCAGTACATAGCGTCAAGTATATCTTATAATCTTAACTTACCACGAGTAAATTCAATGCTCCTTTAGACAGCTTCCACTTGCCATCTTGAAATGTGTACCAATATCCCTTTTGTTCAAGTGCATTCACAGATAATAAACCAATACCTAGTGTCAGTTTGGACTTGAATGTCTCTTATGCCGATGATGCTAACAGAGATCTTATTGCCCATATTCACACTTCTAAAATCACCACTCCTATAATTAGTGAAGTACTCTCTCCTTAGAATATAATGATAAGATGTCTTTGTGTTAGCAAGCTACTCTAGACCTGAGTGACTAATCTGGAGACACTCATTGGTTACACAAATCAAAAACACTTTATTATTCGTACTTGATATTGTTTATGTAGTGTTGTTGTCTTTATCCTTCTGATTGTCTTAATTCTTCTGGTCTCTCTTCCACTTATAATAGAACTTCTTTACATGACCATGTTTGGTGCAGTAGTGACACGTTTTGGTCTCCTTATCATCTTTTGACTTCAACCTATTCCTTGACTTCCCTTTAAGACCTCTACTTTTGCTTCTTCCTATGTTTTCTACCATAAGAACTTGCACGTTGTCGACACTGATCTCCTTCTTCCTAATTACTTCATTGAACACGCTCTCTTTGATCATATCCAATGAAAGAACACCATTTAGAGCAGAGTTGTTGATAGTCACAGCCAATGTGTCCCAACTATCTAGCAAAGAAATTAATAAGAACAACCCTTGTAATTCATCATTAAGGAAGATCTTCTTTGTGGTCAACTTGTTCTTAATGCCTTGAAAATTGCTGAGATGTTTTGACATTGATTTCCTGGCCTTCAACTTCAGGTTCATAAGTATTTTAATAAAGAAGGCCTTATTGTAAGCAGTCTTCCTCTCATAGAGAACCTTCAACTTTTTCTATAGCTCAAAAAAATCCATTTCTTGGGATACATGATTGAAGATGATGATATCCATCTACTGCTGAATAGTTCTCATCTTTCGCTTCTATTTTTTTGTCATCTTCTTTAGCTGAGATAGGACATCATCTTTCATACTTCTATCCACATCAATTGGATTATAAAGAGCCTTACAATATAGGAAATATTACATCATAGGTCTCTATATCGAGCAGTTGGTAGACTTCAACTTCGTTATAGAGCTATTTCCATTCTCCATACCTTAGGCTCTGATACCACTTACTAGGCTCTGATACCACTTGTTGAGATGTTTTAAGGAACATGCAATAAATATGACGAAAAGATAATGAACACAAGATTTTAACTTGAAAACCATCAAATATTCAGAAAGAAAATTATAGGAAAAATTGACAAAAAATCCACTAGACAACTATAGTAGAACCTTCAAGCTTTCTAAAAAGACTTAAGCTGGTTACCTCTAGAATTGAATACAAATTGAACTATTTTGTAGATATTCACTGGACTAATTCCAATAAATTTGAACTATGGAGGTCTTAACTATTTTATTGGATCAAAAGGCGTCTATGTTATAAATCTTATCCTTTTGAAGATTTGAATATAAGTTTGAAGAAAAAAGTTGCATGGGATAGAAATACATGATGATAGATGAGTTTAAAGTCCAAATGGCTTTCATATATATATAGAGACACACACACACACACCAATATTATTCTTAAACAAATTCTAGAAATCGAACTTAAATAAAACTGTAGTTGATGAAAGCCTTTTGAACTTTAAACTCATCTATCATCTTGTATTTCTATCCTATGCAACTTTTTTCTTCAAACTTATATTCAAATCTTCAAAAGGATAAGATTTATAACATAGATTTATAACAAAACTCGCCCTCACAATGCAATCCAGAGGTTGCAGGCTCTAAAAAAATGCAAGTACATATTCAAGTGGTAAGATAATCCTCAATTCAATAAAAGAAATAAAAATGAAATTTAAGGCTTCTGTACTAGCAAAGCTCGTGAATACGTACGTGGAAACAATTACACTATATATCAAACTTAGTTGTATCTTAACTAACATGATTTAAGTGACTCGTACCTCCTAATTTAGTAATCAACTTAATTTGTATTCCAAAACTGTGAAGCTAAATTTCGAGTTATCAGAATCCCAGTAAAATCCGACTTTATCTCCTACACGCAACGTAACTGTTAGAAGTAGACCATTTCTTGAATACCAAGCTGCGGGTGGTCTTGGCGTTCAAGTCCCAAGCAGTTACTGTCGTGCCTTCGCTACTAATTTTACAGGTATCATCATCTTGCATGAAAGGTAAAATGTGCTTCTTAACGTCTGTTGCAACTAAGAGCCTACTTAAATGCCCCAGATCACTTTCCATAAGCGTCTTCGTGATTTTCCATGGATTAAGACACAACGTCAGTTTCGTCGACATACCATACTTACTTTCTTCATCTAAATTCTCTTTGGAGTAGATACGAATTCTCTTCAAATTATCGGCAATTCTCTTGTCCATCTTCAAAAAGTAGTGCTGTTGGTTCCTTGTTCATAAAATCATAAAAAGGAATTTCATAGTCATTGATATTTTCCATTTTTACTTCCGAATACTTGCTCTTCTGATTAGCTGTGATTTGAATAGACTCCATTATTCTTCCTGTTGCAGAGTTATTGATAAAAGAGCACAAATTGATGTACATGCTGTATTGTTATGAGGTTGATTGGCTCATTATAAAAAGGTGAGTTACCAACATTTTCCTAAGAATAATAAACCATTCCTAATATATAGGAATTAAAAAATATTAGCTTCAAATGGGAAAACAATTAATGAACTATTCCTATTATGAATAGGAATTTTTAAAAAATTTGTAAAATATGAATAGGAGTTTTTAAAAATTAGTTTCAAAATAGTAAAACGATTAATAAATTATTCTTACTATGAATAGGAGTTTAAAAAATTTAGTTTCAAAATAGGAAAACAAAAAATAAATGAACTTGAGCTTGAATGATATTCAGAAAAGGAAACCAGAGTTTTACTTTCTTTCTCCTTACCCTTGTCTCATCTTCCAAACAATAGAAGATTAATCTGTTGTTTAATTTTTGTTATTTATTTTTCAAGTTGAAACAATAATTTTGATATGAAATAACTAATCACCACCAGCTGCCGTGTCTTTAATGAGTCTTTTTGTTTTATAAATTAGAATATATTTATACAAAATGAAGAAGATATATATAATCTAGAGAGTTCGAGCCCAAAATCTCTCCGCCCAAAGAAACTTTAGGTAAGCTTATCATTGCCCAATACCTTAAATCTAAAAACCAAACTCAATCAACATACCCTCTAATAGTTTCTACCCAAAAGAGCTAAAGACTAACAAATTTGTCAACAACACAATTCCAGAAGCACTCTCAATCAAATACAATAGCATTTTTATGGTTCCTAAAATTGGTTACGCTCTACTGTGCAAAAGGTCTAGATTTCCGAAGCCCTGTGCAAAGACAGTAAATTGGTGTCTTTAATGAGTCTTGTGGTTCCTCTTTTGGCATCAAGATCAGAGAGTTATAAAGTCGTTGAGTCATTACTAGCGTGGTGCCAGAGTTGCTTAAGACTCTGATAAAATGGAAGTATAGATTCATATAGTAAATAATCCTCAACCACCTGCAAGTTCATTTGCCAAAACTCACCTCACAATTCATACAGTAAAACAGTGGTTTGCTAAATATATTGCCACAGTAACAAGTGGGATAAGTGTGTCACTGAGGGTTTTACTTTCAAGTGTCTCACTGAGGGTTTTACTTTTTGTTGATCATTATGCTGCATATCCTTACCGGGAGCATAATACTGTGTAAATGCAAAGGCATTGTGTCATATAAAATTAGTTAACAGGTTTGCAATTTTCAAATATTTTGACCTTCATTTCTACTTGGAGTTGTACTTATCTGGCGGCTAATTACCACGGGTATTCAACTATGTCACTGTTCAGGCAGGAACTTGGCACCCTTAGTCTTTCACCCTATAATCACGTCATTTTGAAGCTAATCTTAATTAGGAGCACTATAATATTCAAATTGGATATGTCATGAAATTTTTTATTGAAGACATTAACACAAAACTGGGCGAAAGAGGGATGAAAATATACTTATCCTCAAAAATATTATATTTCTTAGAATCTTTGAATTTTCAAAGAAAGATCCTATAATAATGCATACGCTCTGAAATAATTAAATCGTTAATCAATTCGCAGACTATCTCTAAATTTTTCTTCACGCAAGTAAATAAAAATCACAACTGCAAAATAAAAAAGACACGACGTTTGGTAACGCAGTTCGGCACACTTTGCCTACGTCTGCAGGGCCCTCACCCAGATTAAATTCTTTCACTGTAGTTCACAAAAAATTACACAAGATTGATTTACCCTGAAAGACCTAATCTATATAACCGACCCACAACCTAACTACCCGTGAAAGATCTTCACGCTCAATAATACTACCGACTAGTGTTAATCTCGTCAGAGGATTTTCCTAACTACTTTACTCAACCAAAGAAACAAACAAGGCTAGTAAAAATAAAACCTAATTGACCACTTTAAGAACTCTGAAAAATTCAGCAACACTTCAATTTCGTGGACTGCTTGTTAGAGCTATAATATTAAAGAGAGATGCACCAAGACGCCAACAACATCAGCTCAATAATAGATCAAAAACGATAACAGAGAGCAACAACCCCTCAAGCCAAAAAACATCCCACACGGTTTCTCACCAAAATCAGAAAAATAAGTGCCCTACTGCTGCACTCAACAACAGCTGTCACGTGAGCTGCCAACAGTCCCCATCAAGCACGCATACTACTAGGTTTTGATAGAATCCTAGTCAACCTTGGACTCCCCCAGATTCAGTCCAACAAGTACTCTACTTATCTATGTTATATCCAATATCGAATTGTCCAAATCAAAAACCCAATTCCAAAACAAACTCTCCAGCATGTAATTTCGAATTTAAGGCAAATCTTCTAGACATATGGTATATTCCATATCCAATAAAAATGCCAAAAATAAAAATAGGATATATGTAAAATAAATCCTAACAATCTCCCCCTTTTTTGTCATTTTTGTCTCAACATCAAAATCAACACATAAGATCAGTAAATAAGGAGCACCCAGAGACTGAAGGACTTGGTGCTTCAATTTACGAATAGCCTCAGTTGTAGCTTGTAAAACATTTTCAATGCGCTCCAACTCAGAAAAGAAGGCAGCATTGGGATTAATAGTGGAGGGACACGTAGCATCCGAAGGACCCGAAGAAACATATGGCAAGTCTACCACCCGTGGTTGCCGAAAAATCCTCGGTGAAATATTCATCAAGGGTACAGTTTCCAAGATGCTCGATTCTAGCCTGGGAACTCCATTGGCATACAAAAACTGTGAGATTAAACAAGGAAAATATAAAAGAGAGTGAGGCTTACTCTCAATGGCCAACATAGAGTCAATAATGTGGCGGCTAAGATTAAAACGAACTCCCGTTCCGATAGCATATAGAAGTTTGGCTTGGGCCAGATATACGGTCACCACATGAGTACTGGGCATCTAGTTGGTGACTAGCAGCTTGAATAGAACAAAATACTTCTGTGTGAGCATAGAAGATCGAAACACAGAAGTCGACGGCCAAGCAGTGAGCTTCCCACCAGTTAAGATCATAGCAAGTTGATCAGATGTAATTTCCCAATCTTCATCATAAAGAGAATCACCAACCACTTTATCGAAATTCAAAAACATATTAAGCCGACGAGCATCAAAACCAATAACTCTCCCCCTCACATACACAACACCAAAAGTAACTGCATTAACTTTCAAGATATCACCAGACAGATTAGAATAGAATTCCTTTACCAGGTCGGAATCATAATGTTGATGAAACAGGGAGGCATGAAGCAATGACCGCTCACTAAGCAGTGTGTGTAGACCCTGATCTCGAAATTCTTCCAAGTTAATGGGTCGATCCATGACAAACCCAGTATCTGACAATGTACGTCATTTTTCCTCCGCAGCTGAAGTGAAAAACTTGAACGAAATGGCTCTATCCACTGGCAATTGAGTACCAGGATGACTTCTCGGTGGTTGTACCGATTTGGTACATTTCATCTTGAACCTCTTTTTAGGAGCCGGAGGGGGGACCGGTTGTGGCACCGAAAGAGGTGAAGGAGGGACATCAGAATCTGATGAAGACTCTTCAATCAAAGCTTCAATTACTCGATCAACTTCAGAATCATATTGATCAGGAACATCTGGTATATCAATAGGGACTGTTGAAGAAGATTCGGCTCCTGTAAAACTCCTACCAGAGTTGGGAAGAGACTGCAAGCGACTGGAGCGTCGCGAAGGAGCTACTACTGCCTTTTTCTCCAAGGCCGAATAGAGCACCTGTTTTTTTTCTTGCCCATACTACAGTAGTAACAAATCAGAAGCAACAACATAGAAATTCTAATAACTAGAGATCACCTTGCTCAGTACGAAATCCAGCAGAAAAACCACAGTTCTAGATTTCAACATAAATCACGCAATCCTCAAATAGCCAGAACAATAATCAACAAAATCAGATTCCTCCAAATAACTTTTGCCCAGATTCAACTCATAACAGTTCAGGATGGTAAGAGCTTACAGAATCAGACAAGATTTCAACCAGAGAACACAAACCCAAAAGCACCCAAGAGTTACGATAATCACCTTCAACCTCACAGATAATCCAGCAGATGAGAGAGAGAGATAGGAATCTATTACCAGTCAAGAGACACCACCGTGGACAAGGAGAAACTGAGGAGGAAGGAAATATCACAACCCACTGAACATTCACAGCAGGAAAAAAAACAACGTCACCCACACCTTGAAGACCCGTCGAGAGAAGGAGCTTGTTGAAAAAAAAAATCTTGCAATGGAGAAGCTAACCGAAGATGGAGTGATGAAGCAAAGATCCGTTAAGTGCTTAAAGAGAGAAGCCAAGATGAGGTAGCATGAAGGAGACAGTGATGAAGAGCAATGTCGACAGTGAGATTAGAGAAGTGAGTCAAAATACTAAAGTTAGGGATTTTAAAATCCCAAAAGTGGATGCCGCAATTTCCCCCTTTCTAATTTTTTTTATTTCTTTTCTTTTTTCTTTTTCTTTTTCTTTTTTTTGTAAACAAAAAAAAACAAATAAAGAAAACAGAAATTAATGGGGGAGGACACATAGTCCCAAAGCTCTTCTAAGTTGCTCAAACCTTACCGCATCCAGAGGTTTTGTGAAAATATCCGCCAATTACTTCTCGGTAAACACATGAGATAAAATTACCATCCTGCTCTCGACAAGTTCTCGAATAAACTGATGTCGAAGATCAATGTGCTTCGTGCACGAATGCTGAACAGGATTCTTTGAAATATCAATCGCACTCTTGTTATCACATAGGATTGTTAATTCTTTTTGATCAATCCCACAGTCTTCTAACATTTGCTTCATCCAAAGCAACCGTGAACAACAACTGCCTGCAGCTATGCATTCAGCTTCAGTGGTCGAAAGTGAGATTGAATTTTGCTTCTTGCTATACCATGAGATCAAATTATTCCCCAAAAAGAAACAACCCTCTGAAGTACTTTTGCGATCATCTAAGTTTCCAGCCCAATCTGCATCATTGTATCTGGCTAGATAAGATGTAGAATCTGATGTATACCAAATCCCAAAATCTGATGTTCCACTCACATATCTGAAAACTCTTTTGATAGTTGTCATATGTGTTTCCTTTGGATTGGATTGATATCGAGCACATACTCCAACACTGTAACAGATATCTGGCCTACTTGCAGTCAGGTACAACAAGCTACCAATCATGCTTCTATATAAGCTTTCATCAATGCTTTTCCCATTCTCATCTTTATTCAACTTCATTGAACTACTCATGGGTGTTCGTGCATGTCTAGCTTTCTCAAGACCAAACTTTTTAATCATGTTGTGAACATACTTGGTTTGCGATATGAAAATACCATCCTTCATCTGTTTTACTTGCAAACCTAAAAAGAAGCTCAACTCACCAACCATACTCATTTCAAATTCTGACGTCATCAGTTTAACAAATTCTTCGACCATTTTTGAACGTGTAGCGCCAAACACAATATCATCGACATAAATCTGTGCTATCATTAAATCTGATTTGCATCTTTTAATAAACAAGGTTTTGTCAACATTACCTCGTTTATACCCCTGCTTGACAAGATACTGAGTGAGTCTTTCATACCACGCTCTCGGTGCTTGTTTGAGACCATAGAGTG
>JANITX010000004.1:3169812-3181790 GCA_027564395.1 Erythroxylum ulei | reverse complement strand
AGACACGAAGCACCAGCGGTCTAGTGGTAGAATAGTACCCTGCCACGGTACAGACCCGGGTTCGATTCCCGGCTGGTGCATAGGGAGCTGTGAAGACAATTGCGCCCACGTGACAGGTAGGGCTTGTCACAACCATCTGATCTCCAGATGAACACAAGCGCATCTGAGCTCAATTTTAATATTTTCCCCTTTAAGTTTTAACAGGAAAGAATCCATTTCTCTTCTCAAAGTATACAATTTAGCAGTGTCAACCAGTTCTTATGAGTAGTGACAGAAACTGAAAACGTTCCAGCTTTCTTCTAAAGTCTTGTGAGTTATTTCAGAATTACTGAAATGGTTTCTACATATCATTAGCTGACTAAGCTATTCTCTATATATCGTTCACTCGCCAACTAAAGCTATATACTTGCAGGAACATGTATATTAATCACAATAAAGACAAAAGAAGCCAACTCTGGCGGAATATCTCCCGAGGTTGCTCTTGTCATGAATGACACCTCTGTCAAAATGTGTTGATGCCAAGGAGCTGCTGAAGGGAAACCTTATGATTGAAAATGGGGTACTCCACCCCCCAGACTGAATATGATTCCGCTACACTCTGTCAATACCGCTGAGGTTGTTGGGTTTCAAAATGTTTAGCTTGCATAGTGGGCACGTTGCGTTAATGTGAAGCCATTTGTCTATGCACATAGAATGGAAATGATGGCAACACGGAAGCTCACGAAGTTCAGCTCCGTTGTCATAAGCTGAGAGGCAAATGCAACATTCCTGTAGATTAGAACAAAGGTTATGTCAAAGGCAGCTGGAGAAAAGTGAGCAAGACAAAGGGGCACCATGGCATTAAAATGCAGAAAGTTTTCAAGATCCATTAAGCTCTCAAGATGCCAGATTTATCACATAACGAGACCGAAGGTGAGAAGAAACAGGACAGCACCGAAGTCGGAGCATAGTTTTGGTACAATGAACGGCACCCTCAAGGCATTTTACAGCTATAAATAAAATTTCAGGATTGCCAGTAACTAGCAGGAAGGTAAAAGAGTCAGAATTTCCAACTAAGTGAAGCTTGGTTCTGCCACCAAGAATCTGCACGAGGATCCCATGGCCCTGAATGGAATTGTGCCACTGAGCTTAATTTTCGTGCAGGCTGCAAGTCATGGTGTCTCCAGTGATTATTAATTGTTCTCTTTCTCTAATACAATTCACAAATTGGCTATAACAGCACCCAAGAATTGGTCTGGATCAGCTAAGTGAGCAATATTTAGTACGTAATACTAACAATATTTCTGTGACTGAACCACTTACAGCATCCTCATGAGAAAGAACGCGTTTGGCAGGTGTAGTTGAGTTACATTCAGTCATAATCCCTCCAAAAGATTCTTGAATTTCGCCATTAACCTTTTCAACGTCCCCTACCCAGCAGAAGTTGAAGTTTGGCAACTGCTCGATCTCCTCTTTAGTTGCTCCCACCTAATTCAAAATTAGTGGTGAATGTCAAATAAAGTTATTACAGATATGTTTTTGACAGATTTATGCATATCTCATAGTCTGAAAGAGGAATAGATGGGAAATTTTATCAATGTAAGGATTTGCCTCAGATTTTGTATACCTCCTATTGAGCAACCTAACAGTAGATTTGATACCAAACATAAGAACCAAGTACCCCTATACTCAAACATTAAACACTTGTAGCCATATCATCACAGAACGTAAACAAGGTTGGTCTTGAACTTTATCTAAGAAGGTGAATAAATTTCAATATTTCTAGCTTCAAGATGCCAACTGCTTAAAACAACTTAATCATCCAAAATGACCAGAAGGAAAAGCAAACAAGATCAAAGACTTGATACAAAGATTATTCAGCAAGTTCAATTACTTACAAATCTGAACATTAATATTCATGAGTAGATGCCTACTATTTTCCCATTATATAGACCCAGCGTAATGCAAGCCCTTTAGCTTATGATTTGTGCACTTTTCGAAACTGCAATTAGCTCCCAGACTCCCCAGTTACACTCTAGCCAAACATAGAATTAGTGCTTTGGGTGTTCTCCATCCATTGCAATATCTTGAAAGAGAACCAGAGAAAGGAAATTACCCGATCTGCCATTGCATATAAGACGCCAAGTATACATGGAAGGCAGCAGCATATAGCAAGACCAATCAGACAAGCAATAACTATACAGATAATTATGAAGACAACATCAAGAAAAAGGAATGAAGCACAAATCCTGCAAAGGAAACCAATTACCAATTCAATAAACTTGCAGAAAAAATGGAATGTTTCCTTTAGGCAAAACCAGAATGCTGAAAAAGTGAAATTAAACAAACCAGTAAAGCTGAGGTGAATCACGCTTCAGAGTTTGATAACAAGAGAAAACCCAGTAGAACCCAACGATCCACCAGATAAACGAAAACATCGTATTTGCAGATTCCAGTTGCTTCGCAATACTGCAACAAACAAGGACCACGACATCTTAAATCCCTTATATCACCTCTCAGTTCAAGCAACTCAATAAAGGATTCCTAATAGCACAAAAGTTTAAGGTGCATGCAACAGCCTACAAATCACATATTAGGAAGCCAATCTACGCCTTTTAGCAAGAAGTCATAAGAAGTGCAGCAAACAAGAATCCAAGACAAGTGTTCCTCATGTTCTACTACTTCAGCCACTCCCTAACAGGGAAAGTTCTCATTTTTCTTCTTTGCTTAAAGATAAGAGTGGATAACAGTAACACTAAAGCTACCTAACTTTAACTACCAAGAGGTTTGAAAATTGACACTTTTTGTCACATTCACAAACTCTTGATAAACAACAACAAGAAACGCAAAAGTCAAAACCTTACTTAGTCTCTTCGTCACTGCCTCGTTGCCAAGTCCCATAATCGATCGAATTCCCTCTATCACTCACTGACCCATAGCTGGAATCTCCAATCCCCCAACTCTCGCTCACATTCCTTTCTTCACGCCTCCTTATATACTCGTGAACCACACAAACAACATGAAAGAAACACTGCAAAACATACCCAATTACCCACAACCTTAGAGGCACCACAGGACTCTCCTTCACACTAAACCCTAAGACCACCACAGCAACCACCATGAACGCCAAATTCCACAGCAAATCGAGAGCAATTATAGGCGTCGAGTAGGCCCAATCGCTCTGCCTCTCCTCAAGCTGCTCCGCCGCGTTTTCACGGACCCGGACGGAGGGCTCGCGAAGCAACATCCGTCGGCTGCTCGCTTGCCGGAGAAAGCGCGCAGCCGCGCAACGAAGGGGCTGTGGCTGGCGACGGCGGCTCCTGAGGAGAGGCGAAGTGTCGTCGATGCCGGAGGCAGGAGCGTGCATTTCGTATCAGAAAATCACGGAGATAAAACTATTTCAAATTACGTAGAACTAAACATATACACACACACACACACACACATATATATATAATATAGAAATCTGTGGAATGATTTGGTCCGTACGACAGAGACAGTTATATCATATCATGATCTTGTGTGGATTTGATCACGTTCTCCCGATTCTTCTTGTACTAATGTGAGAGAATTAAAAATGCTATAAGAAGTAGAAGAGACGGCTCCTCCGCAATTATGGTTGATCTGACAAGTGTGTGCCGTTTTAGCCAAAGACAATTCTTGTAGTGACTTTAAATGGGGACATAGTTTGAATACTAAAGCGAGAAGGCGACACCTGTTTGTTTTATCTTGCATTAAATTATCTGGAGTTCCGGGTCTATCTGTCCTGTCGGATCACATTCTGGCCTCGTAACTTCTCCAAGCTACTCTCCGCCGAAATCAAATCCTGACTCGGCCATGTGCTAATGGAAGAAGGTAGAACCAAATGGCTTTCTCTGAAGTCTGAACCTTCTGAACCTGTACGAGGATAAAGTTGGTTATGCGTAAAGTTCGAATTTTGATTCGTTCTCGTTGTTTTATTCGTCAAATAAAGACGACCCAGTATTTGCATTTCGCCGCTGTTGCTAAATCGAGCGCCTTTTGTGATGGGAAGGTTGAATTCAATCGCCGTCTCAATGGTTTGTCCAAATTGGGACGTATTCAGGAAGCACGCCAGATGTTCGACGAATGTCCTGACAAGGATGAGTTTGCTTGGAACACTATGATTGCCGCTTATGCCAATGCAGGGAGGTTAATGGAAGCCAACAGACTTTTTCGCGAGGCCGAAGTGAAGAGTTCAATCACTTGGTCGGGTCTAATATCTGGATATTGTAGATATGGTTATGAGAATGAAGCTTTTGTGCTGTTTTGTGAAATGCAGCTTAAAGGAGAAAGGCCGACACAGTACACGTTGGGAAGTGTTCTTCGGCTGTGTTCTGAGACGGGTTCTCTACAAAGAGGAGAGCAAATTCATGGGTTCGTCACGAAGACTGGATTTAGTGAAAATGCTTTTGTTGTTACTGCCCTAATTGACGCGTATGCGAAGTGCAAGTGTGTTTCTGAAGCTGAGTATCTCTTCGAGGCAGTGGCTGACAGAAAAAATTGTGCCATTTGGACTGCTATGCTTACTGGCTATGCTCAAAATGGGGAAAGCTTCAGTGCCATCAAATGTTTCCAGGATATGAGAGCTGAAGGAATTGAGTCTAACCAATTCACTTTTCCAAGCATTTTGACGGCTTGTGGAGCAGTTGCGGCTCCTGATTTTGGGGTTCAGGTTCATGGTTGTATAGTTAAGAGTGGTTTTGATGCTAATATTTTTGTTCAGAGTACATTGATTGATATGTATGCAAAATGCAGGGACCTGGACGGTGCAAAGAGGGTATTGGAGTGCATGGAGGTTGATGATGAGGTATCTTGGAACTCCATGATCGTAGGGTGTGCAAGGAATGGGTTTGGAAGAGAAGCAGTGTCTTGGTTCCGGAAAATGCATGCAAGAAACATGAAACTTGATAACTTTACATACCCATCTGTGTTAAAATCCCTTGCATTCATGGAGGACATGGAAAATGCAGAGTGCGTCCACTGCTTGATCATCAAAACTGGTTTTGGGGGATACAAGCTCGTGAGCAATGCTCTAGTAGACATGTATGCTAAACAGGGAAAACTAGATTGTGCGTTTACTGTGTTTAACCTGATGGTCGAAAGAGATGTCATCTCGTGGACCTCTTTAGTTACAGGATATGCGCATAATGGCGCTTACGAAGAAGCTATCAAGCTATTTCGTGAGATGAGGGTTGAGGGTATACGTCCTGACCAGATTGTTATTGCAAGTTTTTTGAGTGCCTCCGCCGAGCTCACAATTATAGAATTCGGGCTGCAAGTTCATGCAATCCTGATCAGATCTGGTCTTGGGTCATCCTTATCAGTCAATAATTCTCTCATCACGATGTATGCAAAGTGTGGAGGCATAACAGATGCTAATCAAGTTTTTGAATCCATGAGAACTCGAGATGTTATCAGTTGGACAGCTATGGTAGTTGGATATGCACAAAATGGTAGAGGAAAAGATTCGGTGTGTTTCTATGATCAAATGATTGCTGCCGGTATAAGACCAGATTCTGTCGCTTTCGTTGGCTTACTTTTCGCTTGCAGCCATGCTGGTCTTGTTGAAAAAGGTCGCCGTTACTTTGATGCAATGAATAAGGTCTATGGGATTAAACCAGGTCCTGAGCACTATGCTTGCATGATTGACCTCTTGGGACGTTCAGGAAAACTTGTTGAGGCACAACAATTAATGAGTCAGATGGTTGTAGAACCTGATGCAACTGTATGGAAGGCACTACTTGCTGCATGTAGAGTCCATGGGGAGCTGGATTTAGGAGAGAAGGCAGCTAAGAACCTCTTTGAATTAGAACCCAGAAATTCTGTGCCTTATGTCATGTTGTCAAACATGTATTCTAAAGCTTGTAGATGGGAAGATGCTGCAAGAATCAGAAGGCTGATGAGATCACGAGGAATTCAAAAGGAGCCCGGGTGCAGTTGGATGGAGATAAATGGCAATGTACATACCTTTTTGGCAGAGGACAGAAGCCATCCATTGACAGCTGCTATCTATTTGAAGATTGAAGAGATTATGATGTTGATCAAGAAAGCCGGTTATGTGCCAGACATGAACTCTGCACTTCATGACATAAACGATGAAGCTAAGGAGCTCGGACTATCATACCACAGTGAGAAATTGGCTGTTGCTTTTGGGATTCTCACTCTGCCATGGGGCGCACCAATTCGTATCTTCAAGAATCTTAGGGTTTGTGGAGATTGTCACACTGCCATGAAATGTATTTCCACCGTATATTCTCGTTATATTATTTTGAGGGATTCAAATTGTTTCCATCACTTCAGGGAAGGAAAATGTTCCTGTGCAGACTATTGGTAAAGGGAGTTGTGTAGCATTCCCATTACGGATAGAACTATATGGATCAAAAAGGGAACTGTTACTTGAAAGTTGCACACAACTCAGGATTTTTTTTTTTTTCATTTCATTGCACCATCAAAGGTAAAGCAATCAACATATACAATGGAACATCCTAATTAATCTAAATGATCCATTCAGCATGAGCACTGGTGTCCGAAACCTATTATGTGGGACCACCGTAACATGATATGCTACAACTCATTCTTTTACAAAGGCATTACACCAACACACCAGATCCAGACAAAGAAAGTTGTGGTACTGCCCTACTAGCTAATCCACTCCCCATTCACTGGATTCATATCATCTGAAGCTCCACCAGTCACTAGACACTAACAACCAATCCATAATTCCTCTACGGCTGCTTTTCTCTTAAATAACAAATAAGGGTGTAAAGACGGTTGGCTCATGGAACAGGGGATTTGCTTGCATGGGTGACTAAGCATCCAAAATTTAAGGTTGCATTGCCTACCGGGATGTTTATCAGTTCTCTTTTCTTGCATGCTCTGGAATGAGACGCTGACGCAGTTCAGCAGACGCGCCACATAACTCTGCAGGTTACTTGCATTAGTAATGCTAAGCGAAACAGTCTTCAGTGAAATGGTTTAAAAGAAAAGGCATAAAGGTTTCACCTTGAGCAGTAAAATTGAATAGAGGAGGTAGAGCTCGCCCATTAGGTAAGCATGCACTTGGGTCTCTCAAATCATCGAAGAAGGGATGAGCACATGCTTCCAACTGAAACCAGGAAACTATTTTTCAGTGGTTCCTTAATAAAAGTAGAATAGTAAATGTACATGCGAAGCTTAATTATTTGTTCGTGAATCTACAATAATTCTTACAGCAGTGCAACGTAAATTTGGAGAATACTGGAGGAGTCTTGATACAAGATCTACTGCTTCAGCAGGCATACGTTTGTGAAATATCTGGAGGTTCTAACAAAAATTAGCTATCCTGCAGAGAAATTATTGGACGAGTATCTAAAAGACGCAGACATTCTGACATAGTTATGGACCTTGTGCCAGGGGTGGGCTTTAATCTGGGGGAACTTGAATTCAGTGTAATTTGGATTCATGCACTTTATCTCTTCTCGGGTTGGCGTACCCAGAACCTGAATTAAGATATCAAAATGAGACAAAGTGCTGAGAAGTTGCACAAATGTCAGATTAAAAAGAGCTAAAACTAAATAAGGAGAATTGTTAACCTTGATGATTTCCACCAACTGATCAACTCCACTTTCCCCAGGAAACAACGGCTGCAAAAAAAATCCAAAACAGCAGATTTTATCATGCATTTATTTAGCTATATTCTAAAGGAAAACAAATACAAAAATAGCGCACATATTAAAGCTGCACAAACCAAACAATAAATTCATCAAAAGATAACAAAGTAGTTGGTAATTTGCCTATCAACTGGACGAAGTACATTAGAACTACTGAATGCATGATTGTAAAGAAGCAAGCTAGATAAATTGTGTATAGGGCATAATAAACATCTTTGGTGTAGAGTCCATAGGCTTGCATGAGCGAGAATGTTAAAATTTCTTTTGCGAAGATAAAACTACTTGAAAGCATAAAGTTGACATCCCCCATATTCAACTCAAGAAGAATTGGAATTTGGATAGATAACATGCTCATATAGAAGCCCACCTGTCCAAGAAGCAGTTCAGCCAGGACACAACCAACAGACCAAATATCGATGGCAGTAGTATATTCTGTGGCCCCAAATATAAGTTCAGGTGCCCTATAATACCGTGAACAGATATAAGAAATGTTGGGTTCCCCTGGAACCTAAAAGTAGGCAAATAAACATATAATTAGTTTTCTACATGAAGGATATATTTTAACTTTTGCTCAAAATAACAACAAAGAACCATACCAGCATCTTTGCACTCCCAAAATCACATATCTTTAGCTGATGAGTTTGTGGATTGACCTGCAGAATGCATCAAGGCCTCAAGTAATTATCATTCACTAACATATAGGGGACAGGAACACCAGTAAGAAAATACAGGTGTAGCAAACAAAAAAATCACAGAACTTTCACAGCTTCAGGGCAAAGCAAAGAAAATTTGTTTTTAAACCCTTCTCAAACTGATGGATATGATTTCATGTTTAATAAATCCAATCCCCAAAAAGCATGTAAACAAATTAATTCGATCTGTTATTTCTCTATCATGACTAAAATGACACAGGATAGTAATGTCAAATGTATACAACAGAGGGGCAAATCCTAAGCATCAAGTGGTAGAAAGAAATCCATTGATAAAAGGATTTCTTAAATCACCTTCCAAGTGATAAGGAGAAAGAGCAAAAAAAAGGCTCACCAGTAAATTCTGTGGCTTAATGTCACGATGGCACACACCAATTACATGATGCAAGTAATTCAAAGCGCGACAAATCTACAAAAAGAGAACAAAATGATTCCAGAAGAAAGGAAATGCAAAGATACAAAATAGAACATACCAATGAAATGTTATTAGACTTACTTGGTATGTATACAATTGCACGTAGATAATAGGCACATGGTGGCTCATCCTGTTATAATGCCTTGTAACGCGATGAACAGTCTCAGCCATATATTCCAAGACAAGGTTAAGATATACTTCATCTTTTTCAGTAGTTGAAAAGAAAAAATGATTCAGGTGAACAACATTAGGATGGTCAAGCATGCGCATGATCTGAAGTTCTCTATTCTTGTATCTCTTATCCTGCAAAACTTTCTTTATTGCAACTGCTTCATCAGTCTCCAGGCACTTTGCCTATAAACAAGAAGAATCATATAACGAGGAGATGATGGCATTGCTGAAAAGATGCAGAAGAAACAAGGAAACCAGAAGCATCATGCTTGATTAAATTTCAGTACCTTATAGACAACGCCAAATGAACCTGTCCCAACTACTCTCTCTGCCATATATGAAATTGTCTAGAAAAGAAGAAAAGAAAGAAAAAGGAAATGTCATAATTATTGTTACACAGTGATCAAAAACAGAACCATAAACCAATCACGAGCCGATGGAAATTTGGACAAATCTTAATTATACTCTTAATGAGTTGATATATCTCATCCCTATCCTAGAGTTTGCAGGTATTAATATAGCTGTACAAGAGTACTTTTAGTTAAAGTAATCAGATACCTGCTTTGGTTGTCCATTACGACCACCCACAGTAGTTGCAATGATCTGACCAGTTTCAGTTCCATTGCAACTCACAACAGCAGCCTCCATATCCTACAAAGCACATCATGGGAAATTTATCCAATTCAGAAACAGCAACAGAAACAATCTCATTGATAGTTCTGCAACAAGAAACAGGCCAGATGATTTATTTTACATGAGAAACCAATCTTGTTAGGTTCCTTCAAAGAACATGGTTGATAAACCAACCTTCTCGTCAAGGTTAGAGGTTTTATCATCTCTGATTCTCATTTCATGCATTTCCTTTGGCAGCTGATCATAGCCCAACTTCTCTGTAACTGTTGCGAAAGATTGATCAGATGTACTTGCAGCTGCATTCATTGATGTGGACGCCGTACGATGACTTGTAGCATTTCGATCAACTACATGTGCTTCCGTAGTAATCTGTTCTGTTTCTTGATCAACCTTAGCTCTCTTTGTCCCAGAGTCTCCACCCTGTGGAACAGTGCAATTATACAAGCAAACTCGTTACCAAGGGGGCAAATAGAAGTCCATTGATTACTGGGCAATGAACATAAGGTGGGTTGACAAGCTGCAATAGGCAGAAATTACTCGTGGCTTTCCGACCTTGCGAGAAAAGCTAGCTGAAATTTCATTTACCAACAGCTCATAACAAAAATTATGAAGATTAAGTTCAGCTTGGACTTCAATCAATACATGATTCCAACAAAAGAATCTTATTTTAGAGTCTATCATCCGACCTGCCCTCTCTTGACTTTACTTCATTAGAACAGAGAATGAAAGAGATTGAAGACACAGACTAACAATTTGAAATTAAAGAATCAATAATTGCGGTTTGACTAATCACCCACCACAACTAAACGTGAGCTCGTCATTAACTACTCTCATCAACTAATAATCTAAATAAGACACCATATATTTCCTTTCACATTTAACAACTCTTAAAACCAAACAAATGACAAAGGGCTCGGAACATCAGAAAACAATAAACTAATAAAATCAAAGAGGCTATAAACAAAAACTGATCTTAACTTGATCGATCATCGATCCCGAATCAGCCACCCGAAGAAAAAGGGAACCGATCAAACAATAAAAGAAAACAAAGCAAACAATCTTCATTTTGACTAACTAAACCCTAATAAATTTCAAAATCTTGTTATCTGATTTCAGATTTTAATCATTTCTGCTGGTTTTGAAAAAACTAACAACCAGACATTGGAATGAAATTAACAAAAAGTTTTTGAAAAAACAAAACTTACAGGATCAGATGATATAGAGGTACGACCAGAAGCAATGCTCTTCAACCGACGCATCACATTCATTGTCTTTCTCTCCTTCCACAAACCCTAACTCCCAATTTCAAATCCCAAACCAACAGAGAACGAAACAAAAAAAATAACCGAAATTTTTCCAAAAAAATAACCGAAACAAACGAATCAAATAGAAGCAGAAAGGAACACAAAAAAAATTGAAAAGAATTAAAAATCAGCCTTCTCTCTCCTGCCCCGAAAACAGAGCTAGCAGAGAAAAAGATAGAGAGAGAGAGAGAGGGAAAAAAGAGAACGAAGCAGACAAAAAAAAACCTCCCTCTTTTTTCAGTTTTAGATTTTCCTTTTTCTGTGAGCGTTTTCTTTTCTTTTTCTTTTTTTTTTTTTTGGGTCAAAGATGGAGCCAGGGCCAATCATTCCATGCGTCAGTTAATTTCGAACTTTGGTCCAACCTCAATTACAGGCGGTTGATCTGTAATGATACTGGATCGTACGGCTAGAAGTGGAGAAGATGGAGGTCAATCTGTTTTTGTTGTGATATTAAAATTTAAAATCAAGTGTTTGGCTGTCCTGGTTGTCTTAAGACTTGAGACAGAGCTTGATGCGTGAGCGGAATACTCGGTGGGTTTGACCGTGGCGGTCTTTTTTGATTTTCAAGTCTCAAAATTATATATTATTGTCATATTTATTTAATATTAAAACACTCAACCAAAGAAATAAATACCGTACCGTACCGGCCGGAATCCGGTACCGGTACGGGTTCAAATGTACCGGGTATAAATTCCAGTCTGTACCGGCCGGTACCACTAGTACCGGCGAAACTGGGGACCCACCATGTATGCTTCTCTTCTTGTCTTTCACATGCCCATGGTTCTCTATCAGGCCTGATCTCCTCCTCCTCCGACAGCCGCTCAAATATCTCTGATCTAACAAAAAATTGTATCAAAAACTACCATCTGCAGAAGAAGGCACTGATCATGATTGATCACTACAAGCCATCATCAAGTATAATACGTAATGCTATGAAACCATTAACAAGCATAGATTCTAAGACCCTATTACATGATCAGTTTTCACTTGGATACGAGTTATTGAGCTTCCAAACTACATTGAAAACAGTACTATACATGCTCAAAAGGTTTTCACTTGCCATTGCAATTATATTAATGGACACCAAGATCGAGTT
>JANITX010000004.1:3130593-3141701 GCA_027564395.1 Erythroxylum ulei | reverse complement strand
ATTTTTAACATTTTTTTACTTCCACCTATTTTTCTATTCAAAATTCAAGATTAATCTCTAGAGACAATACCATAACAATGGGAAGTGAAATCGGTTACAATGACAAGGTTTAAAAGGGTAGTTCAATAGACATTATCCTAAAAAAAAGGGGGGGAATGGGTTTGGGGGTCCATTGTTAACCTCTAACATTTGCATCATTGTCCTATGGGATGGGAACAGGAGGAGGAAAGAAGGAAGAGAATGAAAGTGTTTGTACGGGCCCACCGCTGTATGGACTTACACGTGAACAACCGTCTCTCACTCTCACATCAGATCCGTGATTGTTTGCACGCGCCTAATTAAGTCACTCCGCGCCCGTTAACTTATTTACAGATCGGGCGGTCATTAATTGTCCTCGCTCCCCTAAATGGGCCAAGTCTGCGGCTTCCTTTCTCGTTGGGTCATCCATTTGTGAGTTCAAGTTACCAATTCTCGGCCCAATAGGCCCAAATAGTTAACATAATTAGGTTCTAAGGTTAACCTAAGAAAAATAAAAATAAAAATTTAAAATTTTGCTTTTAAATTGTTTAGCTATTTTAAGTCCCATATAAAAATTATTATCAAATATTTAACTTCAAATTCAAAACTCGGAGTTTAACAAAGTTTTCAAATCTCTGAACCTAAACTAGACAATCATAATAAATTAGCTTAAACCCTCAGCAGAACAAATTAAATTTGACCGAACTTAAATTCTGGCATTCGATCTTGATCGAGGTTTAAGTCCGAATAAAGTTTAAAAGAAGATTAGTAACTAAGGCAATACAATTGGACTCACTTGTTAAGGTATTCATAATCAAGGAAAAGAAAAAGGATAAACTTTAGTTTAAGGTACAAATCTCTACTCTTAATTTACATACCCTCCAGTTTTAGATAATTACAAAGTCATCTGTTCCATTTACAAAGAATTTTCATGAGTTGAGATAATTTAGGTGTCACCTGTCTCATTTAGTAAATGCTTTATTTTAATTGGGTAACTTTTTGAGTAAAATGACAATTTTCAATAGTTCTGATAAATAATGCAAACTTAGATTGCAGCTTGTGGTAATATAAGCTTTATATAAAAAGAAAAGCAAAAAGGCCTAAACTAGAAAGAATAAAGTTATGTCAGTGAGATGCTAAAGAGAGGGTCCAGAAGGATTTGGTTGCGACCAGAATCTTCTCTCTGCCATGAGATTCAGGTTCTTTGTCATGTATGGTGGCCGTCCATCTCACTGCATGAGCTATGCGAGCAAGTTTGTCAATGGTTTCTGGAGAATCACGAATCAAAACTGTTCCTTCTGGACGTAATATCCTGTCCATTTCCACTACTAAATCCACTAGATTACATCTGCAGAAGATACCAGATGTGATTAATCAACATACCCTTTTAATGATTTTCAACATAAAGAAGTTTTCTTTTATTTATCCGGCATAAATAGCATATAGGCATTTAATTGATACAAAAATGGCTAGAATGTATGCAGTCGTAAATCACACAATTCATCAGAAAGATGTAGAAGTTACCTGTTTCTGCCACCATCAGAACTTTTGATTAGGGATTCAATTCTGGCAACATGGATAAGATCGTAAGTACGGGGATATGTTGAGAAAGACTCACACCTACAACCACCAATAAAGTACTGTGTCAAAAATAAAGCTTCTCCATGAAGGATAGAAAGGGTCAGACCTACAGAAATATCATAAACTAGAGACGACATAGAGAAAGGAATAATATGGAACAACTTCGAGTATTTGCCATGACTTGGAGGCTACTCTTGCTAGATTTATTTCACAAATTCATACAATATCAATGCCACTCTCAAACGGACTTGGAAAATAATCTAACTATAGTCATTAATGACACAAGTGGAAGGCAGTTCTATGCATTGCAGATGAAATTAACTCACCAATCATGGTAGACTCCAATGAGGCCTCGATCATAAATAACATCTAGAGTGGATAGTTTTTGAGCAGGAACAACATTCATTACCCACACAGGGTCAGATATGATTGCTGCTGCAAAACCACCAAAAAAGGCATTCATATCCAATACGTTGCGTATGGCTGAAGTTCCTAGCTTCACATTCAAACTGTTCTTATAGTAAGCCACTCGCCTGGCCCAACGTCTTGTGTCAGCCTCAAACAAATCAATCCCATTTTTCATGAGCATTGCTCTTGAAGGAGCTTTGATTAACCTATGTGGCCACTTAGGAATTGTCCCAACAGAATAGTGTCCGTCAACCGAAGATGCTCTACTCACACATTTCTTTAGCGGGTAGTACCTGCAACATAACCAGTTTCACTTAGAAACATGTGCACTTTCCTTGAATCAAAACTCTCTCGTGGACATCATCCAACAAACAAGGGTCAGACAAAAAGACTGGAACTTTCATAGTTGAAACAATCTACAAAACTTTCATAAGCATCTTTTGATTAGACACCTAAAAGCACATGCAATGTATAACATCATTGTTGAAACAAAATGGAAATAATCATTTCACTTTGTTTAATAATTATTTCCATTTTGTGTAAGAGTTTCCACAAACAATGGATCCTTTACCAAGAGATTACCATGCCTGACTTGGGTCATCTGAATTGTCACACAAAGCAAGCCCAAATTCATTTTGGTTAGGCAGACAGGAATCTTCTGTAGGCTTTTTCCAAATGACCGTGTTTCCATCTACAGCAATCAGCTCATAACATAATGCTCTTGCCACACCCTGGAGATCTGCCCATTCCTTTTCCTGTTTAGCCCACTGTACAGGTGGACCAGATATGACCAAGTACCCTCCTGGACGAAGTAACCGATTGACTTCAATGAAATAAGTTGCATCTGCAAAGTCAGATTTCTTCTTGGTAAGAGCTAGTAGCAAGAGATTGCAGAAGCAAACATATTCAAGGTAACAGGCCAGAAAACTAACTATAGGCAGTAAAAGGAATGAGACAGCGAGAACAGTGCACTAGGTCAAATGATAACGCAGGAAATGGCAGTCTGCGAGTGCCAAGCATGGCAACCAATGCCGGAATTCCCCTCTCCAAAGCAAATTGTATTTGCGATTTGTGTGAATCTCTTGGTGCAAAAGAGATGGTTAAAATCCCTTTTTTTAGCAAATATCCCCCCCAACTAGCAACCTGCTAGATGGTTATATGTGAGAAACTTCATACATCTAACAAAATTTAGCGCTAAAACTATGATAATGAAAGGCAGTTCCTACCCCACATCCCATATCAAGTGCAGTCCTCAGAACACCACCACTAATAGGGATGTACTGTCCAAGTTTTTCAATGTAAGGTATGGCACCATCTGGAAACATCGTTCCGCCACCAGGGAATATAAAGTAATCCCCATCCTCTTTCATCCAACCCTGGTGACCTTTCCTGTCTGCGATCTTGTTGTATGGCATGTTCGAATGCCAAATCTGAACATTAACACATTACACATAAAGTCATAAACCATCGCCCATTCAAGAAACACGCATAGATGCACATATAAAGGGGACAAAAGGCAGAATTTTCATTGCGTTGGGGATGTAAGTTTTTTTCTCCACTGTTTGTAAATCCAGTACAACATCATAAAACAATTTCAGTTCCACTGAAACCGGATCCCACTGGAGAGACTTAAGCTAAAGCGAACCAAGTAGTTATAGGTGGAAGTCTACTCTAAACACTTGAACTTTCCAAAATTTTCTACAAAAAACCAACTATACGTGATCAGTGGTCCACCTACAAGCCAAACGATTTGAATAATAACATAAATGCACAAATTCACACAGCTTCTAAAGGCACTTGGCTTAAATATCCAAAAAGCAACCTCATTTCTTAAATTTCACTCTACTTTTCCACATTACCTGAAAAACCCAGTCCCAATTAATCAAAAGAAAACACACCTTATGCAAACTTTCAGGCCAATGGACAGGAATTCTATATCCATTGGGTGGAGGGATCAAGCAAAGAGGGGTTTCGTCGGGCAAAGGGCAGTGACGCTCTCTGTAGTAATTCATTTCCCTACTAAGCTGACTATTGCGTCTGGGATCTTCACACGGCATGTGATCAACATAATCCGGACCACAAGCTTCGATTGGCTGAGTATGGCGACCGGTCTCGATCAGTTGGACCAAGAACTGTCGCTGACGTGGGTCCATAGTGGAGAGAAGCAGCGTTTGGCGGCCAGAGGCCGCAAGGGAGTCGCCTAACTGAGTGAAGACTAGAAGGAAGAAGAAAATCACCAGTCCGAAGAATGTAGCAGATACTATGTCGATAGGCCTCCATTGTTTAGGGTTTCTGTTGGACGGAGGGGGATTCTGGTGGACATGGAGTCCCATTTCGTAAGGTTAAATGGGGTGGCTCCACTTTTCTAATCCAACTTCAGCTTTGTTTTCGTAGTGGTCTGTCTGGTTGGAGATTCGAAGATTAGGGATTCGAGGAGCTGAAAGTTTCCAGCTTCTCAACCACAGACGGACTGGGGTACAGTATCATCAATGAGTCTTTCTTTAGATGCGAGTGGAAACTTAAAGGTGTTACCGGTCGGTGACGAACGAATGGGTGACTGTAGGAACAGCTTTGTTAATCCTACGACTCTAAATTGTTTTTTAATATTTTACTTACTGTAAAAGTAATTTAAAATATATATTAATATTACGTACTATCAGACCTTCCAAACTCGTTTTATTACAAAACTTCAAATTGGATGCAACGATAATGTTATAAAGAGATATCCTAACATTCCGGTCAAAAGATACAAAAAGATTACATATAAAGACTATTAAACGAAGAGGAAGACCCGAGAAGAATTAGTCGGAGATAGAAAAGAATACTATGACTTTATTAGTATTCTTATACACCATCCCTGATCTGATGTCGTTGATTTTTTTATCTAATATGCCAGACAGGCAGAGAGCATCTCAACAAAGCAACTTGCTGAAGAAACAACCTAAAAAAAAGGATTACTGCAAAATGCTCATATAAACTCCAAGTATATACAAGACCGCCACCAGTGGTTACTATCGCCATATGTATCCTACAATCCTCACCATCCAAATATATAAAACTTGTAGACTTCCAAACTTGTTGGGATTTTGGAACTATGGTTAATTGAAATAGAGCACCATAAAATAAACCTCGTGAAAAAGAATTTGACCATGTTTATCCACTCATGAGCTCAAATGTAAAATCAATGTTTCCTAGATCTAAGATTGTATTCATGCTTAATAAGATTCGCCCTCAGCAGCATCGCTCGAACATCCCGTTCAAATTCACTGCCAGTCTGTAGAACGCGTTGAAAAGTTGCATTCCTTTGATCGGCATGCCGTGCGTATAGAATTTTGTTGTGCGAGTCGATCCGGGCCTGCAAAAGCATCATAGATCTTACAAGTATTTCTTGAATGTAACAGTAATTCATGCCCCAAGGATAGTCTATAAGACATGTATGTATAATCTTTTCGTTGTTTCTCACTTCCATGCAAGTTCTTTCTCACAATATATAATCTATGCAAGGCAGATACTCATCTAGTAAAAGGCAACAAAAAAGGCAGCGCAACCAACCTGTATTTGATTGTCAGTAATCAAGGCTTCAAGTTCTTTCTCTAATCCAGCAACAGTTGTTTTGAAAGCATTAGCCATCATTCGTAAATCGACAGACAGAAATGGGTGTGTATACTGAATGAGTGCTTTACTACGGATTTGATCATACAGCACTTCAACGTGATCATGCAAATGGATATCAAGTAATAGGTTTGCTTTGAGGTTTTCCAGATAATCCAGGCAAGAAGCATAATGGCTGCAAAAGAAACATGGAAAAAGAGAAGCTTGTATTACAAGGGAGTGCTTTGATATTTCCTATATTTGCAGTGCTGTTGAGAACGCATTTCATGAGAATTGCGAGGCAAAAGATGGAGAAAGTAGACCAGAACTTAAGAAAAATTGCTGGAAATTCATATCATTGACATAACCATGGAAATGGAATAATTTTGATGAAAATATCCAGAAGTATTAAAAAAAAAGGTGGAAACATGGCAGCCGCATTACTTTTCAATAGCAGAAATTAAGTGAGAATCGCATAAATCCAAAGAGGGTGTCTTCACTTACCAACAACACTAGCAGTGTGGAGGCTGCTAACAGATAAGATATCATCAAGCCACCTTACTTTTAGTTCAGTATTAATGGATTGAACTAGATCAATTGACAACCAATCCATTAATACTGGGTGCCAAAAAGAAGAAATTACACAAGAACTTTCCCTACAAATCTAGCAAACCATAGTTTCATAACTACAGCAATAAATCTTGAAATTATGTCTGATGCATCTTGAAAAAGTACATAAAAAGGTCAAAGGACAGAACACAATAATCAACATGAAAGCAACCAGTCAACATCATAATAAGGCACCTTGAGTAGAAGTCATGAATAAGTTCTCTCACTTCAGGTACCAACTCCAAGAAATTGCGGAAGTTTACATTGTCAATAACTTTGGCCTGCCAATAAACAATCATTGAAAAAAGTACACTTGAAGAGCCAATAATAAATCCTTTGACAAACATGACTAGCAGGTAAAAGAGAGTGACGGTAATAAAGAAGTTTAACATGAATACCTTCAGCTCTGAGCGGTCTAAACTTGCCAGTGCACAAAGTCCTCCATACGTTGCGACATCTTGAGGAGCAATAACTTCATTATAAGAATTCCCTAACTCAGGACCCACTTCAAGAAACTGCATAAAATGAAACATGTTATATCCCCATGAGAAATGAAGTTCTGGCTGTATTTAAACTATCCAGTTCAAGCACAAATGGAGGAAAGCAGACGGGCTGAAGTTCAGTAGACGGAAGAATCTGTTAAACAACAGTACTATAACCACCCTTCAACTTCAAATAGTACGTCAATCATCAAATTACTCAAGCAATCTCTTGGTAAATATTCCACCAAATTGCTGAACCATTGTCTCACTAATATTGAACTCTATCTACATGTCCAAAAGCACAAAATTGTAGAAATAAGCAACATCAAAATCAGCAAAATCACCAAATGAAAAACTTGAAAGTACACGAGCTAAACAAACCTTCCTCGCTGCAAGCTTGTACTTTTTTGACTCCAAATGAGCCAATCCCGCAGCACATCGTAGCTTAGAAACAGTAATGGGGTCCAAAACCTCGGGTGTTTGCTCTGCTTTGCCAACATAGCTTGTTACATGAGTAAACTGACCCATCTCAATACTAACCAGAATCGCACTCATACACATATAGGTAATGTGCTTTGACGTAGTGCAATAATCACGAGTTCTAACATAGCTCTTAAAAGCATCCCCAAGCAAGCCATGAGCATAGTAGAAGTCTCCAAAATCATTATATCCCATTCTTATGCTCTCCTTGATCAAATTAGTCTGCAAGAAACACAAACAAGGGTCAACGTGGAAAAACTCTTAACAATAAACAAAACCAAAATCAAATTTGTTTTCTCTTTTACTCTGTAAGCATTAAGTTCATTTTCAAGCCTCTCCTTTCTCTGTTCAGCTCTGCGATCGACCGTATCGCACCACCCGCTATCCATCGAGTACTTGGGCCCTAATCGGCCGTCAATCTTCTGCACAACTTCTCGAAACAGCTGAGTGTTCTCGCCTTTCTTGATCTCGTCGTAGGCCATGCGCAAAGCTTCCAACTGCATCGTTGTGTTGTCAGTGTGATCGGCGATGAATAGGAGCCGCACAATCTTCGTTCTTCCAGTGTAAAGTCCAGCGTACGCTTCGATGTCGAGCTGCTCCCCGCTGATTATCGGCTTCCGGCTCGAATCGTCCCCGCCGTTCGCGTAAATCTCGTCGTCGGCTTCCATCGTGAGCTGATTGAATCTGGGGGTTAGGGTACGGAACTTCAATAACTGAATTGATGTGAGATGGTCATTTCGATTTAAGCTTTTTCCTTTGGACTTGAATAAAAATTAGAGAAGAAAAGATGTCATTTTAAAGGCTTCAGCTCGGCCCGCCACGTCAAGTCGTCCTGAGTATGCGATTAAGTGAGGTCGTTTTGTTTGACTTTTATTTTATTTAAAATTTTAAAGCTTTAGACTAAATTAGGCTAAATAGCAGAGAGAGCAGATCTGTTGTGTTATCTGTGCCTGAACAAATCTCAACCATCTATTACAATAAACTTGAATAAATCTCAATGATTCATTCAACTTATTGTAATAGATAATTGGGATTTATTTAGGCACGAAAATAAATCTCAACCATTCATCCAATTTATTGTAATAGATAATTGGGATTTATTTAGGCACGGGGATACAGTACAACAGAATGAGAACAAGCAATCTAAAGCTTAAATAGTGACCTTAAACTTGTCTCGAAGCTCAAAACTAAAATAGAAAAAATTTGACCCGTTGACTCAAATTGAATAAGACAATTTTTACTTTTTTAGTTATTTTAATAAAAAATAATCAACTACTTTTAAATATATAATAGAATTTTCAAATCTTCTCTTTCCAAAACACAACAATAAAATTTTAAATTGGGGTTTTAAGTTATGTTTTTATTTTGCAAAATTTTATTATTTATTATTTATTACATAAAAATAATGTTATTAATTATTTAATAAATACTAATCATATAAAATATTATTTTATTATATTTAAAAATATTTTATTTAAGTTGCAATATATTTTATAAAAACATCAAAAACAATTCTTAAATTTTGGTTATCAATAATATTAGAAATGATAATTTAAGTTCAACTTCATCTAACCATAAATTAATAAATCAAATTTAAATTGATCAAATTATAAGTAAATTGGCTTGAGAAGTAAGTGGAATGTTCCAATTCTCACCTCAAAACGACACCATATTAAACAATTCATAATGCTCAAACCTGAATTCAATTCCTACTTAGTGAGTCGAGCTCGGTTGAACTGACCATAAACCTAGTCTAATATGTTGTTTTACTTAAATAATATGACTACAATTACTAATAACACGTATGTAATTACAATAATTAAGAAAGAGGATTAAGGATAAGATGTTAATGAAAGATGTCTGTCAGCAATTAAGATACCTTCATTGATGATGCTTAAAAATTGTATACCACTTATGCAGTAAAAAAGGGTTGGTCTTTGCTTAAGTAAGGATGTGGGTGGTCACCACTTATTTATGGGGACGGAATCTTCTGTTTAATATTATAATGTCTTATTATGTCTTATGAATCTTAACCATTTATTTATACAGTTCTCGTGTTCATTTATATGAGATTTATACGAGATCCGCATAAATAAATAATTGAGATTCATAAGATAGAATAAAACACCGTAATATTAGACAGCAGATCCGAACTCTTATTTATGCGTAACTGTTAAATACTCATAAATAGCACTAAACTACCCTTCAAGATTCACAAGACACAGGCGGAAATTAATTTGGACGTGATAATAATTTAAAGGAGTCATTTACGATACCAACCTGCCCGAAGGACATCTCAACAAATTTCAAAGTATAATCACAGATCGACACCAAGTTCATGAAGCTTTTTTAGTCCCTTTCTACGAATTTTGGTCAGGTGATGTCCAATATTGCTTAACCGCGTGAAGAATCTGCTCCCTCTCATGAGGACTCCTTTCGTCATCAACGATCCTGGAATCCCATTGCAAAGCATCCGCAATACTCTTTATCTTCGATATCATATCTACATCGTCTCTGATAATTACACCACCTTCTGGTCTCAGTATCCTGTCCATCTCCACCATGATATCCTCCATTTCACACCTGCAACGCCAGAAAAAGTTTGAGCAGAACTAACTAGAGGTTCAGTGAAAGGAACAATAACAATCGCAGTTTCTGAAGTACCTGCCCTGATAGAGGCTGAAGATTGAATCAGCATGAATGAAGTCATAAGTTCTTGGATATGTCGACATTGCCTCGCACCAGTTCTGATACGTTCCGATCAATCCACGTTCGTAGATGACTCCTAAAGTGTTGATCTTTACCGCGACAGGAACAGTGTTCATAACCCATATTGGATCATTGACAAGAGCAGCAGCAAATCCTCCCAAGTAAGCATTCATGTCAAGCACATTCCGGTACCGACCGGGTTCTGCCAACCAATAATCTACTGTCTTGTAATGTGCAACTCTCTTCTTCCACAGCTCAGTATTTTCCAGGAAAATCTCCGCTGTAACACCTCCAGGATTTCCTCTACTTATTCTTGGAGGAATTGCAGTCAATCTTTCTGGCCATTTCGCCAACTTCCCTCCTGAAATATCTTCTACGTTTGATACTTCAGGTAGTGGTGTTAAACAAGTCTCCAATTTGGTGTACCATGCAATGTCAGGGTCCCGAACCTGGCAAAAAGATGGTTGCTTGTGAACTTTCCTGACAGCTTTGCAATGGATGTGATTAGCAGGTTTTTGCCAAATAGCAATGTCCCCTTTCTGAATCAGTTTTTTCCAACAAATGCTTTTGGCTACGCCTTCAATTGAAGTTTGCTCTGAGTTTAGATCTTCTCTGGATCTCTCCCAACCTTTCCAACGGTTTTGCCGGTTAATTGGTGGCCCTGACAATATCCAATACCCTCCAGGACGTAAAATCCTGTCAACTTCAATCAAATACTGCCCATCTGCACACACAACAGATAAAACTATTAATCAGAAACGCTAAGATCGGATTATCACGTAATTTGCGAGTTATTACGTGCACGGATCGAGGGACTTAAATAAGTACCGTGTCGGCTCCAAGGAATGAGGCAGCGAGAGCAATGTGCCATATCAAATGATCTTGAAGGGTATGGTAGCCTCATGGAAGCCATAACTCCAATAAGTGCAGGAACTCCACGTTCAAGAGCAAATTGCACCTGAGCCTCACGCGTGTCCTTTGGAGCAAACGACATTGTCAAAATGTTCCTCGACAGAAGATATGCACCAAAGCTCGCAACCTGCAAAATTAAGGTCAGAATACTCGATTGATTCTGGATAGACCCGCTCGACCGGTCCAATGTCTAATCTAAAATACGGTTGAAGGGTTGTTTGTTTACATCTACAATTTTAAAATTTTGTTTTGCTTTTAAATTTAGTAAAAATTTCCGTTTATTTAAAGTTTAAATTTAAAATTTAAATTTTCTATTTT
>JANITX010000004.1:3092125-3103337 GCA_027564395.1 Erythroxylum ulei | reverse complement strand
CTCTTAACCTACATACAATGGTCTTCATCGATCATTTGAAAATCATACGAAATGATTACGTTATGAAAACGAATGTACCATTATCTTGAAGGCTACTTCAGGCCATAAATTGATTTTAATAACCGACATACCTTATTTTCTTGACCTGCCTTGATGCAACCTTCAGGTTGTTCCTTGTAGATTTCTTCCTCCAATTCTCCATTAAGAAAAGAAGTTTTTACATTCATTTGATGAAATTCAAGATCCATACTGGCCACAATAGCCATAATAAGACGGATTGAAGCAAACTTCACAACAGATGAAAAAGTTTCCTCGTAATCAATTCCATCATGTTGTGTATATCCTTTTGCTACAAGGCGTGCCTTGTATCTTTCGATACTGCCATCAGCTTTTCACTATATTTTGAGAACCCACTTATTCCCAATTGCTTTGCGCCCTTTAAGGAGGTCAATCAAGTCCCATACTTGATTGGAGCTTAAAGAAGTCATTTCTTCTTTCATTGTTTTCATCTATTCATCTTTGGTAAGGCCAGTAAGAGCCTCATTTACATTCCTTGGCTCTTCTTCCTCTTGCGGAACAATTATATTAATTTCTTCTTCAATCTCAAAACTACGTCGGGGAATTATTCCTCGCTTACTTCGTCTTAAACGAGGTTTATTATAAACAAATTCATGATTGATCTGATTGCTCCAAATCAGATCAGTCATCATAGAGAACCTTTCTGTGGAATTGCTCCCACTTAGTTAAAGTTTCTCATTTTGATTCTTCATAATAGAATCATTCTGATCAAGCATCTCATATAACAATAGTTTTTTACCTATTTCTCCTTGCTTTGGAAAATCATTCTCTAAGAGTGCTACATATCGTGATTCAAATTTAGTTACACCTTCATTACCTTGTTCACTTATGAATACATGTTCTTTTGAGTATTTTGAGTATCTAATAAAAATACTTTTTCTCCCTCTTGGGCCTAATTTTCTATGTTTGTGAGAGAGATCATGAACATAGGTTGCACACTCCTAAGGTTTGAGACTTGACATATCAGGTCTCCTACCAGTCCACAACTCATATGGTGTGCTAGTAACTAATTTCGTAGGCACACGATTAAGTACATAGGTGGCTGCTAGCAACGCATCACCTAAATGGTGATTGGTAAATGTGCTTGGGCCATCATGGACCTAATCATTTTTAATAGCGTCCTATTTCATCTTTCAGTAACGCCATTTTGTTGTGGGATTCTAGGAATTATTAACTACCTTTCTATTCCTTTCTCATCACATAAATCCTTGAACTTGTCTGATAAGTATTCGTATCCACGATCAGTTTGTAATGTTTTTATTTTCTTATCTAATTGATTCTCAATCGAGTTCATGTATTTTATGAAACAATCGAATGCTTCTAATTTATGAGAAATCAAATAAACATGACCATACTGAGTATAGTCATCTATGAAGGTGATGAAATAAACTACCCCACGTCTAGCTCTTACATTTATTGGACCACAGATGTCAATGAATTAACTGCAATGGATATAAAGCTCGTGTTTCCTTTCCAAATGGCTTTCTTGCCATTTTACTAGCTAAACAATGCTCACATGTGTAGATATACTTGACTTCGATTACCTAAAAGTCCTTTTTTAATAAATTGACTGATTCGATTTTGACCAATATGACATAGTCTAGAATGTCACAAAGTTGCAACATTATTGGAATTACTAGATGTAAATAATGAATAACTAATATTATTATTTTCCTTTAACACATCGAGTACAATAAAACCATCACATAAAAAACCATAACCATAATTAATAGATCCAAGATACAAATCCATTTCACTGCTGTGGAAATTTATATTGAAACCAAGTCTAACTAACATCAACACAAATAAAAGATTTCTACGAATCTGTGGAGCAAATAATAATTCATGTAGGATGAGGGGTTGTCCTCCACGCATGTCCAATTTACATGTACCAATTCCTTGTACAGCAACTCTAGAATTGTCACCTACATAAAGCCATCGACCACCATGTGGGAGTGTACGAAACTCATCGAAGGCATCTTTATCCTTCGCTACATGGTTGGTTGCTCCTGAGTCTACAATCCACAAAGGATGTGATTTAGTTAGGGAAACAGAATAAGAAACATTCACAGAACAAATGTTTGTATTATAAAGTTATACGTTCTTGGGCTTGGTACAATCTTAAATAAAGTGACCCTTATTATCATAATTATAGCACTTCACACGTTTCATGTTCTAATTCTCGAAGGGACGCTTTCCCTTCCACATTGGTTCCATTTTGCTTTCTTGGATTCCTGAGGAGAGTGGTTGAATCTCTTATTCTTCTTCCACTTGGGTCCATCATGATGCTTGCGTTTCTTATTCATAGCTCTATGTGATCTAGAACTAATTGCAGATTTCTCAAAAGACATCTTTGAGGCTTCAAGACGCTCTTTCTCTAAGATGAGATGCCTCATAGCATCTTCCATTATCTTGATGTTCTCATTATGAGTTAGGTGCATCTTCATATGCTCCCAACTCTGAGGCAGTGAACGAATCACAGCTTGTACTTGTTGTTCATCAGAAAGCTCATGACCAATATCACGTAACTCACTTTCCATGTTGGATATTTGCCTAAGATGTTTTCGCATTGTATCATCTGGGCGCTTCTTATAAGTATCAAACTTAATTGTAAGTGACCACACTTTGGTCATTGAAGCACCTCTAAAATGAGCAACCAATGCGAATCACATGTCCTTTACAGTTTTGAATTTACGGAACTCTCACATGATATCATTATCCACGCTACTCAGCAACGTGATGCGAGCTAAAGAGTTCTTCTTTTTCCATAATTCATATCCATGTGTCCCTTTTATGCTGGGCCGTATTGGCTTCCTCAGCAACTTCCATGATTAGGTTTAATGGTTCAAAAGCCCCTTGCTCCTCCAGCACATATTTGATTTTCATATTCCATATTTCATAATTGTCACCATTGAGTTTCTAACCCCTATTGAGTTCAACAACAATATTCTTTGAAGCAGTAGTCATTTTTTCTTTTTGTTTGAAACACTAAGTTTTTACAATAAGAAAGAAATATATGTGCCTGTTAATGTCATATTAATCGTTCATAGAGTAAATAATTCGATCACAATTGCTTATGAAATCAAAAGTCCACTAATGTATTCAATCATCATTCATACAACAATCAAATCCTAATTATCTTATTCTAGACGAATTCCTATATGATATACAGGTAAACATATTACATAAAAAAAACAAGACTTTGTTCTAATAAAACAACATATTGTATTAAATGAGCTACAACCTACGAACAGTTTATAGGTAATGAACTCTACGCGGAAATGAGTTCACAAGTTCACGTGACACAGTTCGTGAAGCTCCACATATAATAGCTTTTACTATTTTCATTGGAAGACCTATAGGATACAAAGTCCTAATCAACTCCCTTCTACGCATTTCTTTAATAAATGTCATCACTAACAAACTATAAGTCTTCTTGTTAGGCATATTATTCCAAAGCATTTGTAATAGTTTGCCTTGATGTTGAGGTAATGTTGCAAACAAAGTCATATACTTTACTTCAACATCTGTATAAGCTGAACAACCTCCAAAACATAACTCTTGCATCATGTTATTAACTAAAATAACATGTTGTATTAGACCGTTTCCAGGTATTAAACGTATGTTTGCTAACTGTACATAAATACTTCCAATGCATCTCTTTTATGCCTCACGTCGAATAAGCTTAGGCGTCCGCTTAATAATAGACATTTTCTTGATAAAATAAATTTTCAGGAATCAAAAGAGAGTACAAAATAACAAATTATTTTGTCTAACGCATAGCGAACTTATGCTCATATATGGAAACAATTTAATTGTATTAGCAATTTATTGATCTAATCAAATTATGCTATTAATATCTAATCAATTAGAAGCTTATTTCTAATATAATCATATTCAAATAGAATTAGAAACTTATTTCTAATTTTAATTATAATTGAACTAATCAATCTATCTTGGTTTAATTAGAAACTAATTTCTAACTAAATTCTTTTCTAGCTAAACAAATTAGTTTTGATTTTAATTAGAAAACATATGTCTAATTTTAATTCAAAAAAATAATACAATTAGAAAACTCATTTCTTATTTTGTTAGTTTTAGAAATTTATTTCTAAGTTTATTTTAACTAAACAAATTAGTTTACTTGTATTAAAAAACTAATTTCTAATATTTGATATTAGTTAAAAACTAATTTAACTAACTTAATTAGTTTGTGTAAATTAGAAAACGTCTTTTTAATTCTTTACGTTGCACTTAATTTAAAACATATATATATATATATATATAAACATTTGTTAAGTCTTTTGTCTTATTATACTTATATGTTTAACTTTAGAGCCATAAGTAATGATCCATCTGCCACGAATGTTTTATTTATATATGCATATCTTATATGCCACGTGCCTCTGGTCTTCTTTCTCCTCTTCTCTAAGTTTTGTTTTCTTTTTTTTTTAATCTTTTCTCTTTTAGCTCTGAGAGAAAAGAAACGGAAAACAACGTTTTCTTGTTGAAGACCGTTCGTAACAAAAAGAAAAAAAAACCTTTTTATTCTTAACGTTTTCGTAAGAAACAGTAATGTTGAAGACCATTCTTTTTTTTTTTTTAATTAAAGGAACTAACGAAGTAGATTACAAAATAAGTTTGAGAAACAGTTTCCGACATATCCTTAAATAGAATACATTAGCACCCGATAGGTAAAGTATCAAAATATGTGATATCAACATCAGAATGTTCTACATAGGTGACAAGCTAATTATTCATTTGTTGCTCTCTCAATATACATGTCGATGGACAACAAACTAATTCCACGTGAACAGTTCGTGAATACCTGTTACTATGAGGTTGAGCACCTTAAAGCGGGTGTCCCAGAAAGAGATAATATATTGCACCTCGAGAGAATCTATTTTCATTTTTCACTGTTGAAGACTTTCAACATTCATCTTCCCGACACTCATGAAAGAAGAGAAAAATAAAAACCAACATTTTTAGGCTTTTGGATTATAAGAAACATAATGAGTAAAACCATAAGCGTAAAACAGAAATATAACATAGCAAGAAATAACATATAAAAAAATCACGATATTCATAAAAATTCAAATCTTCGTATTCAAATAATCAAAAGCTACATTGTAGATTTACGCATGCATATGACATAAATTTTTTTTACCCGCTTTGATATTAATATTAAAAATAATCAAGATAGAACATAATCACATAGATCATATTAAACAGGAACTGTGTATATGCATACGAAAATAAAACATCACATACTTGAGTTATTGCAGTAGTTCTATCAATTAAAGAACGTTTTATTATATATCTCTTTTTATAGAAGTTTATGTTCAAAAGACTACCCTTATCATTTGTTCTTTGGTTTTTAAATTCAAAACCTTAACTACCATTGGTAGTTATTTATAGTATAATGACCATAATATCTCTCATGGGTGTATGTGATTCGTTATATCTTATGAAAAAAATAATAAAAATTTTAATATCACTAATATTTCTTAAATTATTTTTTAAAAATGTAAAAATTTACTAAAAAAGACTTTCCGTATAATTAAAAAATTGTGGTTAATCATCATTGGCCATCAATATTATATATAATAAAAATATTAATTTGGGATAAAATATATAACATTCAAAATTATAAAATAAACTTTTTGTATATTCTATTTTTTTTAAGAAAAATTACTTTCTCTTACATTAAAAAATAATGGCAAAAAATATGTAAATGAATATTTCACGCGAACTAATCAAATGTTATAGATTCGATAATTCAACCCGAATATAAATCTAACCATAAATAATTAAACTCATTAAAAACTAATAATTTTAGATAATTACAGTAAATTATTATTTTATATCAATTTAATTACGTTAGATCAAATTTAAGAATCAATTTTGATTATTATATTTGAACGATCCTAATAATTGGGTTTACTACCAATTTGGAAAATCTAAATCCATGTAGTTTTCTCCATGTATACCTTAATCATATGTATCAAAATATTTTATATAATATCATACGTTCTATTTAATTTAATATTATTAATTAAATTCGATTTAAAACCTAAACTTAAAGCCAATTATATATACTTAAAACTATCATTACAAACCAAATTATGATATTATTTAGAGATATTTTAAATTAAGAAGTTGGGTAATTTATAATTATTAATAATAATTTGAATTAAATTTAACTGGTTCAAATTTAAAAGTTTGGTTAAGTTTTTATATTAGTAACATTTGATCACTTGATATGTGATCTTAATATTACGTGTATTTTATTATTATTTTTAATCATAACTAAAGAGAGAATTAAAAAAATTTAAAATTAATTTTTTTGAAAAATTTAAAAATTAAATTTTTTATAAGGTTAGAAAATAGTGTAATTGTTTATTGTAAAATCCACTATTTTGGATTTGGGGGTTAAGAAATAATTAGGAAGAATTATAAAAACATATATTAAAATAAGTAAAACATTAAGAACAACAATAATTGGGGAGTGGCAAATGTACAAATAAAGGACTTATTGAGGGGTATTACTGTACATTGGCCTTCAAATATCTCTCCTTCGCTCTACTCTGGTTGCTGATAATAATCCTAATGCCTCTTTTTCTTGCTTTCTCTATATGTATCTGTATGTATACGTGAGATATTTGCAAAACTTATCTTCCTATTTCGCTCTTTGGGATTTGGGGTCGGTTCGGAAATTTCTGAAATTACACACTTTTGATGGTTAACCAAGGTATGTGATTCGCTATTGTGTTCTTCTTATTCTTCGTTTTGATTTTTATTTATCTTTTTTTTTAATTTGTCTCTCTGGGCGAAGTTCCCCTTGTTTTCTTAAATTAAGCGGTTCCGTTTTGTTGGTCATTTTTATCGTGAAAAGTTGAGCTTTTGTCTATTTTTAGCGTAAGAATTTAGCATTTTTAGTTTAAAGTTTGGTTAGTTCAGTTATTAGTTCAATTCTCAGCAGCGTAATGTTGGAGAATAGGCTTTGGTTGCTGTAATCATGCCTATGGAGAGGGGATCAATTTATTTGAGCCTGTAAAGTTCTTATAGTTTGGAAAAATCATTCCTTTTATCTACGTATGTTGTTGTTGTGTTCTTAACAGTGTTTTGGGTTTTGAATCAGGTTTTGAGCAGCTTGAAAAGGAGGGCTACTTCCTTCCAATGGAAACCTCTGTGGACTTTTTGAATTGCCTTGACCATGACATGTCTGTGAAGATTCTCATGTGTTTGGAAGACCCATCTGATCTTGCCCGTTTAAGTTGTGTCTCGCGTTCTTGGCGGCGTTTTGGTGAGTTATTACTGGGAAATCAGATTTGAATTTGGCTATTGTATGGAGCCTTTAGTACAAGTTTTATATTTGAGGTTTGTTGAATGAAATTTAACTGATGAGTTGAATGGATAAAGAGTTGGGGAGTGTGAGTTTGATTTCTTATTTAAACATATAGATTGGTTTCAATGTATGTGCTGCAGTGGCTGCAAATCGCCTTTCTAAGCAACTGTGCCTGAGAATGTTCCCTTGCCTTCAGAGGGTCGTGCATGTCACTGAACCTAGTTGCAGCGTCAACAAATCTTTGGAAGTTGGGTGTAGTAAGTTTATGGAATGGGAAAACCTTAAGATGGAACACAGAGTTTATAGTTTTCTTGCCCGAGGTTGCTTATCATTTCCTCTTAGAGAATGCGTTTCTGACGCAATAAGTGCTTCTAGCACTGACAATTATCCGCTGGAAAGCGTCCGGAATACTCTTGAGCCCAGAGACATAGTTGTAAGGAGACCTTCATACTGGTCAAGTACAGGGCAAAGTAATCCTGCAGTGCCTGAGACACTCATATATAAGCTGGTTGCTGACATTTGTGTCATCAATGAGATCAGAATACAACCTTTCGAAGGTTAGTCTTCAAAATCTTTTCAGTTCACGTACATCTCAGTATTTTAAGTATATATTCTTCTTGATGTCCAACTTCTTCTTTTTTTTCCGGTTCTTCTTTTACTGAGGCTGAACATTTTGTTTCTTTGGTGTCCAGCTTATTTTCAGCCGGGTAGTCCCATATATTCTGCTAAAGCTGTGCGCTTTAGGATGGGACATGCCAAAGTTCCACTGGATGATCCCATAGATGAACCTTTAGATTGTTGTCCAGATGACAAGTTCTTGTGGACTTACACTTCCCCAGAGTTTCCAATGGCTCAGGTAAGCTGAATTGCATTGTTTTCAATTTTTTTCTCTTTTAATTGTGGGTACAGTTATTAAATTGCCAACCCATTTCACTTGGAAAGCACAGAAGACTGAGGAAATTGGATGGAGCATTTCCCCAAGTGTGTCCTTACTGTATATTTAACTTCACTTCATTCTCCATACCATATAGAAAAATGAACCACGACTGTTTTGTTCTGGATAATTCTTGCTCTATTACTGTTAGAACAAGACTTTTTGGCATGTTCTGTTGTTATGCTTGATTGCAAGTTCATAGTTATCTACTATGAGGCAATAGTCATTACTGCTGATGCCATTATATTGCATCACTAACTTAAAAATTCATTTCACAAGCTAACTTTGGTCTAGATCCTGAATATGAAGTTTGAAATGCTTTCTTTTTTTGTGGAGGATTAGTGTATGGTCACAATGCTTGTCATGTTACTGATAACCAGACAACCGGCCTTTTAACCATGGATATGTTCTATTTTTGGAGTCCATTTCACAAAAGAATAAAAAATCATTCATAGGATTTAATCTTCTTTTAGTAGCATGTAGTTTAAACTCCTCATGAGGAGTAAAGGAAAACATTGTTGCTAGTAATATGGCTGTACTTTTAAGACCACGAAGGGGAAGCTATGTATTATCTCATTCACACACACACAAGCATACACTCTTGGCGATTTTTTAATAGTTTGCTTTATCATCTATTTGTCTTTGAGTGGTTATGTCTTTTCCAGTGTATCTCAAGGGAAGCTCTGATTATCATCTCTTTTTTGTGAACAGGAAAATTGCTTGCAGAAGTTTGAACTTCCAGAGCCTGTTCTTTGCATTGGTGGAATTTTGGAGGTTGAGCTGTTGGGTAGGGTTCAGAGACAATATGTGGACGGCTTGTTCTATATATGGTTTGTTCTTCTCACTTTTCTTTTCTTCTTCTCTAATTCTCTTTAAAAGGTCTTTCTTTTGTTTGATGTGACACTAATTGCATGTATATTCTGGGCAACCTGAGAAATCTTTGGATGTGCTGGCTTCCATATTATTCTTGATTTCGATAGCATTACACTTTTTCTTCGGTTATAGTTAGGCTTGCTTGAAAAAGCAATCCTAAGTAGTAAAACCGGTGAATTAGGACCCCACAATCCTATGGTTGATGGATGAAAAGCTTGGCCTGTGTGTTGTTGTCATCGTGTCTTTCCTGAATCCAATTTTCTTTCTAGAAAAATTCTTCCTGTATCACAAGGTGAAGGTTTCAGCAGAGGCTGAACCACTGCTCTCAATGCTTGCATACTTTGCTGTTATGGATAGCTTGCAGTGCTAACCTTCCCGTTGCGATATTGCAGTGTTTGTCACGTTCAAGCTGTGGGCCGGCCATTATCGCCCGCATTTGGTGCTGAAATCCTTGAACCATCAGGCAAGTTTGTTCTAAAAGCACATAGTTATACCCAACCAAGCTCAACTGAAGAGGATCCCTTTGCACGATCCATATCATTTCTGCCTGAAGAAGTTCCCAACTTAGAGGAGATTTTGAACATGCTTCGAGGACAAGGTGTTGTGTTCGAGGAATATGGTGGGAATGAAGAAAATTTGGAGTCAGATGAGGATGTTGATTCTGACTTTGAGTAGAATCACGTTTCTAATCTTGGTGTTTATCCTGGTCATATGCTTTCAGACAGAATAACAAGTCAAAATGTAATGGCTTCTGTGTATGAGAGAATTAACTATTGGGTGAAACTGAAACATTCTTCAGAACATTTCGTCAAGTTAATGGATAACTCTCTGTTTTTATGATTCCCCACTTCACATTGTCCATTCCTTAAGAGCAGACTGTTGCCACCTCTACTGTTTAAGTTTTGTTTGCTGATGATTCTTAGGTTGTGATATCTGTTCAAGTCAAATGAACATTATCATGAAATTGTCATCCACCTTAGATGCTTTAAACCCGAATCCAACTCGAACTCAACAAAGCTATATCCAAGAAGATGTACAATGTTTCATGTTTGAACCGCTCTCGGGCTAGCTTTGGATTGAGCACTTTCAACTGAGCACGCCTATATCTGATTTGACTAGTGAAGTAAAACCCCAAAAGCACCGAAAAGGACTTCTCATCTTCATACTGCACGTGCGAACCCCAGTCTTAGAGTAGAAGCACGTGGGAGAACACGTGAAGGGATATGGGACCTCCTGGCTGTATTAATCATCTGACGTGGCACTTTCGCAGATGGAACCCACTTTTTTTGTAACAAAATATATTATTTAAATAAAGATTACGAACTTAGCATTTTTATATTTGTTTTTTAAATGTTTATATTTATTTTGTTTATTAAAATAACAATTTTTTTTGAAATGAAAATAACAATTATTTAAAGAGTATAATTGGCTTATGTATATTAGATTTCACTTAGGGCACAATCGTCATTAAAACATAATTTTTAAAAATCAATTGATTAGATTAAATCAATCACCTCAATTAATTGATGACCAAATAAATTTAGGGGGCGCTTGGTTCACATAAGGTAATGAGAATGATAATGGGAATGAATATAGTGAGGAATGGAAATAGATATAATCATTATAATTATGATGGTTGGTTAAGATGAATAAATGATTACCATTATCATTATTTGGTTTGTAAAAAATGTTAAGAGATAAAAATTTACTAAAATTTTCTTTTATAGCAAATTTGCTTTCACAGTGGCTTCTATTCTTGTGCATCGCAATTTGTTTAAAAGTTTATAAAATTTAAATAAGTATTTAATATGATTTTTATAAATAAGATAATTATTATAGGATTATGATAAAGAATTATTTATATTATTTAAAAAACTTAAAGAGATTCACAAATAACTTTAGTCTAATAATAAATTATTATTATATTTTTCTAATAAAATATTTAAAATTAAAATTTAATTTTGTGAAATACTTATTTA
>JANITX010000004.1:3068945-3087355 GCA_027564395.1 Erythroxylum ulei | reverse complement strand
AGTCTTGAAAGTTCTGGAATGGGCATATGGAGAGGGGAGATGCACGATATTTTAGGGATTCTAAGTTCATATTTTTCTCCTCTCCATTTCACCTTCACATCCCATCATTTTTTATGTAAGAAATTAAGCCAATCTTAGGTGGAAATCAAGGTAAAAGTTAAGGATTTTTTCTTCACCCTTATCTCTTCTTACTTTGCTTATGAAGAAATGAAATTATAAGATTGGAAGTGGGACTGATAGGTATATTTTTGGTTGGTGGGTCAAGCAAAGCCAAAGAGAAAGGGAAGGAAAGATAATAGAAGACCTACTTTGTCAATTTTGAAAATTGGGACTTCACTTTGTTAATTTCTGTATTTGTGTACATTTGAATATATAAAAAGATTCATTTGGATGTGGAATGGTTGCTGGGATGATACTTTTATGCTATTTTGGTGTTATCTTGTATAAAATTGGTTGAATATGACAAGATATTATCGTGTAATGGAATTCTGTCTAGGGTTTGTTAAACCAGTCATATTGTTTGGGTTATAAATCAACCTACAAACCTCTAATTCTAAATATAGTGATTTCAGTTGCATATGAAAGCTAAGACATAGGACTAGAAATTTCTAGAAGAGGCTCTGACTTAATTCTAGCTTATGACGTTGGAAATTGCGATAGAAAATGGTGATCTGGTGTTGTCCCTATTTTGGAGCAGCGTGTGATATTTGGTGTACAGCTCATGGGTTAGAAGCCCAAATGGCCTAATCTTTGGTGTGTTGGAAACTAAAGACACAAATGGACAAATATCTAGCAGACCCCAAAACCCAGTTCTAACTTTTTCTATATAAATATTAAGGAACAACTAGACTTCGTCATTTGATTTGTTCTTGGACTGATAGCTTGCCTATTTTTAGATCACTTTGGGGTTTAGCTCAAATTGTACTGTTTTGAATTTGTTTTCATTTTTTATTTTTATCGAATCTTATTTGAACCTTTTGAATATGTATGACATTTTTCAAACACCTAGAAATAAATAAAATAGGACTTCGCAACATGTAAATTGGAAAACTAAACATTGGAATATAAGATTGAACATAATGCATTCCAAAGAAAATTTACATGTACATAAATGATTTGTGTGCATATTTCTTATTCATATGTGTATAGTATGATTATATAAGTCTGATTTTGATACCCATCTAAGGGTGGTAAGCTATTTATTGCATATATGAATGCAAATATAAATTTTATGACTTAAAATGTAGATCATATGATTTGTTAATATATGAATTGTGAAATTTGCAAGTGGTTAAAGAAAATGTGAGTAGTCATCCAAACTAAGTATTTCTTCACTAAGCTTTCAAGCTTAGCACGGGCATTAATCCGTATAGGTCCAAGTCACAGGAGTAAGGTACAGGAAACATCTGCAAGGACCAAGGCTAACAAATAGAAGAAAAATACTTTTGGAAGGTGTTTTTAATTAAAGATGATAGTATTTGTAATGGTTAAAGGAAATTGTATGTTTTCTTTTAGATTACTTATAAAGATGTTTTATTATTGTTAAATGATAATGTTAAGTATTTGGGAGTTTTGTAATGTGTATATGTATAGCGTTGAGCCAAAATGCATGTCATAAATGTATATACAGGAAATTGGTTGCCATATGTGTGGATAGTTGTAGGTTCCGTATAGTTCAATCAGTTTAATATTAAAAATTTTAAACTAACTAATTTTCGGTTGGTTTTTAGTTTAGTAATTTTTATTATTAAAAATGATTAATTTATTAATTAATCGGCCAATTTTTATAAACCAAAATAAACTTATTTATTTTATTTTATAGTTTTATTTTTAATTAAATTTACATTTTCATATGAGTAAGGATAATTTTTTTCAATTATCCTTCAAATTCTTTAATTTTATTTAATTTTTAACTGGATTTATAACACTTTAATATTAATTAAATATTTTAAACTTTAAATTTTTTATTTTATTGATTTAAATTTCTGTTAAGTAAAAATTGATAAGTAAATTTTTTTTATTTTACTCTGCCCCATGTAACATGGTTGACCGAATCACCATTTTATAAAAGACATACAAGACAGTTGTTGGTGGCAGAAATGCGTATGCTTAAATGGATGTGTGACATTATCAAAAGAGATAAGGTCCAGAATCTTGTGATGAGAGACAGACTATAGATAGCTAATATTGCCGACAAGAGAGAACAAGTTTAGGTAGTTTAGGCATGTTCACAGGAGGCCATCTGATGCTCCAGTACGAAGTTGTGAGAAAATAACCTACCCTTAGTGACTACAAGAGAAGAAAAGGGAAGCCTTACAAGAACTGGAGGGAAGTGATCAAGAAAAATATGTCAAAATTGGCCTTTGCTAAGGTAATAATTACAAATAGAAAAGTTTGGTGAGATCAGATAAGGGTAAAGGATACCCTTTAAAGTTCACCAAAACAGTTGAGTAAGTTAGTAGGAGATTTTTACTCTAACGCTTGAGCTACGTAGTTATAGCGTAAGTAGTCCAATCCAATGTCCTTTCTGCCTTTTCTAGTTGTAAGTCTTGGACAAGGCTTTCGGGTCTACAACTTGGCTTTTTCAGGACAGGTGTATGGGAAAAGATCTTGTGAAGCTGTCTAAAATCGTAAGATTATCATACTTTTAGTGTCTTTGAGCAAAGACTCCTAGCTTAACTAGAGTCAAGAGAGCCGAATTTTGCAGCTTATCAGGTACTAGCAGATTTGGACGATGTCAGATATATCCTTTGGTTATATTTTATTTTTCATTTATTTATGTATTTATTGTTATTTTTTTTACATAATAATTTAGCGTGTCAGTCTAACTTATTTATTCTTTATCCTGTATCATTCTTTTATTGTCACATTTACATGTCGATCTATTGAAAATAACTTCTTTATTATGTAGGGATAAGGTTACATATTATCAGACCTCTTCAAATTCTTTTTTATTGCAGAATTTCGGACTCGACGTGATAACGATGATGAATAAGAGAGTGGCATGTACAAGTATAGGATTATTGAGTGGTATTACTATACATTGGCCTTCAATTATCTCTCCTCCTCTCTACTTTGGTGTCTGATAAATATAACCATCCTAGTTTCTCCTTTTCATGCTCTCTCTATATCTATATGTATTCCTATTTCGCTCTTTAGGGTTTGGGGTTGGTTCAGCAATTTCTGAAATTACACTCCTTTGGTGGTTCACCAAGGTATGGCACTCGCTATTGTGTTCTTATTCTTCGTTTTGATTTTTATTTATCTTTTTTGTTAATTTATCTCTCTGGCGAAGTTCCTCTTGTATTTTTAAATTAAGCGGTTCCGTTTTGTTGGTCGTCTTTATCATGAAAAGTTGAGTTTTGTTTATTTTTAGGGTAAGAATTTAGCATTTTTAGTTTAAAATTTGGTTAGTTCAGTTATTAGTTCAATTTTCAGTAGCGTAATGTTGGAGAATAGGCTTTGATTGCTGTAACCATGCCTATGGAGAGGGGATGAATTTATTTGAGCCTGTAAAGTTCTTCTAGTTTGGAAAAATCATTCCTTTTGGCTATTTATGTTGTTGTTGTGTTCTTGACAGTGTTTTGGTTTTGAATCAGGTTTTGAGCAGCTTGAAAAGGAGTGCTACTTCCTTGCAATGGAGACCTCTGTGGACTTTTTGAATTGCCTTGACCATGACATGTCTCTGAAGATTCTCATGTGTTTGGAAGACCCATCTGATCTTGTCCGTTTTAGTTGTGTCTCGCGTTCTTGGCGACGTTTTGGTGAGTTATTACTGGGAAATCAGAATTGAATTTGGCTATTGTATGGAGCATTTAGTATTTGTTGAATGAAATGTAATTGATGAGTTGAATGGATAAAGAGTTGGGGGAGTGTGATTTTGATTTCTTGTTGAAACATATTGATTGGTTTCAATGTATGTGCTGCAGTGGTTGCAAATGGCCTTTCTAAGCAACTGTGCGTGAGAATGTTCCCTGGCCTTCACAGGGTCGTGCATGTCACTGAACCTAGTTGCAGTTTCAACAAATTTTTGGAAGTTGGGTGTAGTAAGTTTATGGAATGGGAAAACCTTGAGATGGAACACAGAGCTTATAGTTTTCTTGCCCAAGGTTGCTCATCATTTCCTCTTATAGAATCCATTTCTTATGCAATAAGTGCTTCTAGCACTGACCATTATCCACTAGAAAGTGTCCATAATACTCTTGCGCACAGAAGCATGTATGCACGGAGACCTTCATACTGGTCAAGTACAGGGCAAAGTAATCCTGCAGTGCCTGAGACACTCATGTATAAGTTGCTTGCTGACATTTGTGTCATCACAGAGATCAGAATACAACCTTTCCAAGGTTAGTCTTCAAAATCTTCTCAGTTCATGTACATTTCAGTATTTTAAGTAGATATTCTTTTTGAAGTCCAACTTCTGTTTTTTAGTTCTTTCCTTGAGGCTGAACATTTTGTTTTTTTTGTGTCCAGATTATTTTGACTTGGGTCATCCCATATATTCTGCTAAAGCTGTGCGCTTTAGGATGGGACATGCCAAAGTTCCACTGCATGATCCCATAGATGAGCCTTTAGATTGTTGTCTAGATGACAAGTTCTTGTGGACTTACACTTCCCCAGAGTTTCCAATGGCTCAGGTAAGCTGAATTGCACTGTTTTCAATCTTTTTCTCTTTTAATTGTGGGTATAATTATTAAATTGCCAACCCTAGAAGATTGAGGAAATTGGTTGAAGCATTTCCCCAAGTGTGTTCCTTACTGTATATTTAACTTCACTTCATTCTTCATACCATATAGAAAAATCAACCATGATTCTTTTGTTCTGGATAATTCCTGCCCTACTACTGTTAGAATAAGGCTTTTTTGGAATGTTCTGTTGCTATGCTTGATTGCGAGTTCATAGTTCTCTATTATGAGGAAATAGTCATTACTGCCGATACCAGTATATTGCATCGCTAACTGAAAATTCATTTCACAAGCTAACTTTGGTTTACATCCTGAATATGAAGTTTGAAATGCTTTCTATTTTTATGGAGGAGAAGGGTATGGTCACAATGATTGTCATGTTACTGATAACCAGACAACCAGCCTTTTTAACCATGGATATGTTCTATTTTGGGACTCCATTTCACAAAAGAATAAAAAATCATTCATAAGATTTAATCGTCTTTTAGTAGCATGTAGTTTAAACTCCTCATGAGGAGTAAAGGAAAACATTGTTGCTAATAATATGGCTGTACTTTTAAGACCATGAAGGGGAAGCAATGTATTATCTCCTTCAAACACACTCAAGGATACAGGCATACAATCTTGGTTCTTTTTTAATATTTGGTTATCGTCTATTTGTCTTTGAGTGGTTATGTCTTTTCCAGTGTAACTCAAGGGAAGCTCTGATTATCATCTCTTGTTTGTGAACAGGAAAATTGCTTGCAGAAGTTTGAACTTCCGGAGCCTGTTCTTTGCATTGGTGGAATTTTGCAAGTTGAGCTGTTGGGTAGGGTTTACAGACATCATATGAACGGCTTGTTCTATATATGGTTTGTTCTTCCCACTTTTCTTGTCTTCTCTAATTCTCATTAAAAGGTTGTTCTGTTTTTTTTGATGTGACACTTAACGCATTTATATTCTGGGCATCCTGAGAAATCTTTGGATGTGCTGGCTTCCATATGATTATTGATTTCGATAGCATTACACTTTTTCTTTGGTTATAGTTAGGCTTGCTTGAAAGAGCAATCCTAAGTAGGAAAACCAGTGAATTAGGACCACACAATCCTATGGTTGATGGATGAAAAGCTTGGCCTGTGTCTTCTTGTCATGGTGTCTTTCCTGAATCCAATTTTCTTTCTTGAAAAATTCTTCCTGTATCACAAGATGAAGGTTTCAGCAAAGGCTGAACCACTGCTCTCAATGTTTGCATAGTTTGCTGTTATGGATAGCTTGCGGTGGTAACCTTTCTGTTGCGATACTGCAGTGTTTCTCGCGTTGAAGCTATCGGTCGACGATTATGGTCCACGTTTGGTGTTGAAATTCTTGAACCATCAGGCAAGTTTGTTCTAAAAGTGCATAGTTACACCCAACCAACCCAACCAAACTTGACCTGAAGAGTATGCCTTTGCACAACCCAAAGGTGTTGTGGTCGAGGAATATGGTTGGAATGAAGAAAATGAGGAGTCAGACGAGGATGTTGAATTTGAGTTTGTTGAGTAGAATCACGTCTTTAACCTTGGTGTTTATCCTGGTCCTATGCTTTCAAACAGAATAATAAGTCAAAATGCAATGGCTTCTGTGTATGAGAGAATAACTATTGGGTGAAACTGAAACATTCTTCAGAACATTTCGTCAAGTTAACGGATAACTCTGTTTTTATGATTGCCCACTTCACATTTCCGATTCCCTTAAGCAGGTCTGTTTCTTCTGCTTTTGGCATTTATTCTTTCAAAATTGGCCTGTTTTATTCATGTTTTATTCAGGTTCAAATCAGATTTGAACTTATAAGCTGTCAAATATTTTTCAGTTGGATTCAAGTTTTAAGACCAGATTGTTGCCATCTCTACCGTGAAGTTTCGTTTGCTAATGATTCTTAGGTTGTCATAATATGATTTGTGATATCTTTTCAAGTCAAATGAACATTATCATGAAATTGTCATCCACCTTCGATGCTTATAACCTGAACCCAACACAAAGCTTATATGCATGAGGATGTATATATGTTTGAACAGATCTCAGCAACCCCACTCGAGCTTGGATCTAAATTCGATCAAAGCTGCTTAAAGCTTCAGTTTGGCATGGAAGTATATTACTAATTTTTATTACCACACAAAATAGGAGCATAATGAACTGTGGCCACAAAACGTGCTTAAAGTTGTAAAGCGCTAAGGAGGGAGGAACTTTCAAGATAGCCTCTACAAGATGGCCAGTGGCTTAAACTTACACAATCAACGAATTATCACAAAAGTTTAAACTGTAGACAAATTATTTAAATGATGTCTAAGCTTTGAGTGGATCTAGCTCCCATCTTCATGCTGTCTTGGACTTTGGTCGAGATGGAAGTAACTGCCAAACAGTGAGCAGAGCAGAAACCCATCAATTAACAAGCTACTTAATCCAAAAGTAACTCCAAGAATTATGTAAAGTCCACCAAAATCGAACCTCATAGTGAGAAATGATGAGAATGGTATGAATGCAAAGTAAGAATTCATACAGCATAGGATCAATATACCTGATAGCAAGAAATTAAAGAGCTGGCAAAACCAAAAGCTCCTGTTACGCGAGGAGTAACTTTCTTAGGGGCCAATTGAAGTAGTCCCACTGCAACAACAATATCCATGCCTGCCTTGACAAGGGCTAATGACCTCTCGTTCGACTTTTGAAGTTTAGTGCGATAATATTCGTTCTGCAAACAAAGTTGAAAAGTGACGAAGATTTGAGGAAGTAATCATAATGGTCAACCCACAATCAAAGGATAAGGTATACATACTTGATGTTTATCAGTGCCCTTAAGCTCCTTTTCTAACTTCTTCATTGATCCCGAAAGCCTCCCAAGTTCTCCTACCTATCAAGGAAAACATCATTAGAATTATGCGCCGGTGCTGGAAAATTATGCGCACTCCTCCATTTCTTTGTGGTTTAGGCTTTAAGGGCGTGCTGGCATATACCGAATATCATACACATAATAACAGAGGAAGGAAGCCATGCACATCATACACATAATAACAGAGGAAGGAAGCTATGTACCTCAACCAAAGTTGTACACACCGACGATCCCAACCAACAGAAAAGTGATATGCGACCAAGAAGTTCAGCTCGTTCTTTGTTCTGGAGAAGATCATCAAAATGAAAGAACAAATAATTTTCTTATACGCTCAACTTTCCCACAAAATCCAATATGGACGACGCAGATTGTAGAATATAGTCATGTTCCCATACCTTGTAGATGCCAGTTCTACCAAGCCACACGATTTGATCAAGGAACAAGAAAGTTGACAGCAGAGCATTTTTTGACTGAACGGAAATATCGGATAAGCAAGGTCATCAAGAAGAGAGAAAAAGAATATTATGGCATAAGAAACATTCCATATGAAGTTTCATACCTTCCCCAAGAGAACAAGAGGTAGGGGAGTGCCTTGGGGAACTGGACTAATCAGACCATGAAGGTCGTTGGCAAACTGCAAGTGCCAAGGTTTTGAAGAAACAAAATCAGCAACAATTCAATACAAGATTACAAAGGTACAAAATATAAGGAAAACAAGAGAGAAATTGCTGGAAAGTAACCTCATTCAATAGTTGTCATTTTCACATGGGTTCCAGCAATATTGGAAACTAAAGCAGAATTCTCAGAAAGGTAGTCTCTTAAGATCATATATAAAATAGCATCCATAAGAAACAAACGGACAATCTAACCTTAAAAAGACGAAAAACTTTCCGAGCCAAGCTTGTTGATTTGTCAACGTTTTGGGCGGTACCAGGTTGTCCATCACTCAAAAATTTCGAACCATATTGAATTGCCCTGCATATCTTGTCTCTAGCTTCGGCTTTGTTGAGATATAAAACTACAAGAGCAAGTTCTGCTCTAGTTACATCCAAAGAACTCATCTTTTAGCTTGACAAAATGAAAATCCTGCAGAATTTGAAATAATCTTCACTACACAAGATCAACAAACACAGAGAACAACTACTACAGCACAAAAACCCTAACAAAAACAAACATCATCAAGCAAGTATCTTAGCATAAAACCAAAAAGAGAAAGATTACGCTAAGAGCATTAAAAACCAATCTGAAGACAAAACCACCAAAGCCAGAAAAAAAAAATTGCAAACACAGAATTCAATCAGTACACAACTAACAGAAAAACCCAGAGCAATTCAAGAATTGAGCTTTCATCCCCTAAAGTTGCCACCAAATGCTAAGCTAATCAAAGTTCCAAGAACCCAGTAAGAAAATCCCAATCGAACATCAAATAACATAATAAAATACAGAAATCAAAGTGGGAGACCCAAAAAAAAAAAAAAAAATAACCAAAGGAAAAAGCTTGTTCTTGGGAAACCACGAAGACCAGATCAGAAACCAACCCGAGCTAGGGTTCCCAATTCCAGAGAGAAAACAAGAAGACGAGAGTAATTATAGTACCGAACTTAGTGCCCAGACGGATCAGTTAAGCCTCGTAACCCACAATCAGCCTTTTCTCTTTGATTTGAGCTTTTGTCTCAAGAGTCAAAGATTGGCGTCAGCAACAATACTACGTCGTATTTATCCACTTTAGCTATAAAATGATGGAGTTTTGGTAAGGGCTTGTTTGGTTCTCTCTCTTCCATAACAAGCAAACAACACAATTTTCCTTTTTTTTAATATTCTCTCATTTATTTACTTCCTAATAAATAATAATATTTTCTTTCTTTGGAAAATTTTAAATTCTTAATCTAATCCAACTAGTATAATAAACGTATTAAAGTTATTTGAAATTATCTTGTAATATTAAAATATTAAAATTCATAAATTATCTTTAAAAAATATTATTAAAATCTAATCAAAATAATTAGACAAATGATATCATACGTAAAATATTAGTCATACATATATTTTGTAAAAATAATAGAAAGTATTTTCAAAATTTTTGTATAAAATAATTTTAAAATAAATAAATATAATTAGTGTATTTTTAAAATAAATAAAATTGATTTACATATTTTGCTAATTTTACTTTTTTATGAGTTTATTAAAATTTAATGTATTTTTCATGAGGGTTTATTCAAATTTCCTTTTCTTTTTGCTTCTCTCATTTATTTATTTCTGAAAATTTTGAAGGGGTGTAATATTTTCGCTAACTTTTCGATTTGACCGTAGTTACTTATAAAATTATGCCGCAGTTACTGATAATTGTATCTGTCGGTTATTAGATATAAAGTAACTGTATCAGCAACTATTAATTTTTCTGTACCAAACAAAAACAAAAAAATAAATACAAAATTAAACAGATCAATATTAAAATTTGGTAATGCAGTTTGGCATACTTTGCTTACGTCTACAGGCCCTTCACCCAGCATAATACTTTCACTCGCGACAATAGTTTTTAAACAAGGCTTTACTGAGCTGACGCCACTCAACCCTTGACACTATCCCTCGTCCTCACTACTCCTGAAAGAATTTTACACCTAATAATATGACCGACTCGTGTTAACCTCGATATAAAATTTTCTCAACAATTTTTTTAACAAAAAAACAATAAATAAATAACTAAAGTGATTGACCTGCTAAGAATAAGAACATAAAATACTTTAGATAAAAAAGAACAACTTCTTAAAAAGCTTAGCTTCACTGAAATAAATCTGAAACTTGTTGCGGCAAACTATTGACTGATTTATGCAAACTCCAACATCAACTAACGGTAGCAAGGGAAGACATCACGTACAACTAATCAAGCAAATACGCCTTCGGTAGAAGACGCACGCAATGGACAATTAGACTTAGTCGTGAGCCAAGCAGTAAAAACTCAACACTAAGCCGTGAGCAATTTAAGATGTCACACTCACAAAGCACTATTAGCTCACGTACAAAAACTTCACACACTTACAATCAATTGACCAGTAAACTCAGCTGCTCAGATACGAAAATAACACTTGGAGATGTTTTCTACCATACACGCATGGACTACACACCATAAGTTACGTCATCCACCATCTGTTACTTAATTCACCAAAGATACAATAAACAATTGTTTACCACTGCCCATAGAGGTCTTCACATAGACGCCTACTACACTTCTATACCTACACTATCTCTATAAGAAACGTAATCCATGTAAATCTTCATCTAAGATGGAGTTCTATTTGCACAACAACTCTATCCAAGAAGTTAATTCAAGTAAAACTTCTTAATTTGTATTTTTTGTTATTATCTGAATATCCAGTAATAAAAAATGTCAAAATTAAAATAATAAGACATAGTAAATATCCCAACAATTTCCTTATGGATACTTCTTTTCTTGAAAATTACTGAATTCTCATCTTTTCAAATTCTTAATCTAATCCAACTAGTATAGCGTGTCATTATTATAGTATGATTATAATTTGTTTTCTAATAAATTTAAATTTATCAAATTATTTTTAAAGAAATTGGTATTGAAATTGGACAATCATTAAAAATAAATTTGTTATAAAAATAATGACAACAGCATTCACGAAAAAAATTATACTAAGATACGAAGTCTAGAGAGGTATAGAAATAGAAATGACAACTGGGCTTAAGCCAGGTCTAGGTTAACGGGCCGATGGCAGGTCACGTGAAGAACGTGTCATTTTTGTATTTTTAATTCTAAAAAAGTTTAGACCTGAAAGTGTCGACTCAAACTTGGGTCTGTTGTCTTGACTTGAACCTAGACCTCATCAATAAGGATCTATTGGGTCAAGTTTAGGTAGACCTATCTTATTCTATCGTCATCCTTAAGTGCAAGCAGGATTTAAGAAGATTTAAAAATACGCAACCTTATCATTATTATTTTCCATATCTCATGATAGATATGTTAAAGAAAATAAATGCTTTACAATTTTTTTTAAATTTTAATGTAACTGGATTTTTAAAAACTAATTCAGAATAATAGGTGCGTCTTTAAAATAAATAAGCGTGTTTTATTGATTTTTTAAACTTTCTATAAGGGATTCATTCAATTTTCATGTATCCTTATTCATATTACTAAATTATAAGATAAAAGAGTAGGTAAGACCAAAGGTAATTGGTTGCCGACACAGACGTGTAAAGTTGACGATGATGAAGAACGATGGAGACTTGACTGTAACTAACAGTATCTTTTTGATGTCTTCAATCTTTTATCACCTCTCAAACTTATCCTTATTTTATGTTTTATGTAAATCTCAGATTACTCAGGACATTAAGACAGATTTGCCATTTTAAGACAGGACCAGAGAACAGAGCCCCATAACTTAAAGAGCTCTAGCAGTGCAAGACAGGATCTGCGCAATAGGACCATCGGAGGTTTTTGATCACTAAGGTTAAAGAAAACAACTACTCACTACCATGCTTCATTCAGACAATGAAACAGACAACAAAAGAGTTTAACATTGTACAACAGTGGAATTTCAACTTATTTTCTGCGGAACAGATTTCTTAACTTTCCTCTTTCCAACCGCTCAAGTAGTTTTTTAGAACCTGGAATGTCCATCTCAGACAGCTTCTTGAGGTACCCAATTGCTCCATATGAAATCATCAGCTTCTTACATTTCTTACTAGTGGAGAGACATGCCAAGCATGAGACTGCATACTTCTTTGCAGTGTTCTGAGGACTGGGGTCAAGCAAGTTGACGAGACTCGGGATGGTTTTATCGTTTTTTTTAACTTCTCGCCGGTTTTGCGATAGAGTCAGCAAACTGGATATTGCTTGTGCAGCAACCTCCCTGGCATTGTTTGTTTTGGCCTCGAGCAACTGGATAAGCAGAGGAATGCAACCAGCTTCACCCACCAACTTTTTCACCTCTGATGAGCTGCAAACCCGACAAATTGCCGAAGCGGCAGCCTGTCGTGCACCTAGTGATCCGGATTTAAGAACATGAACCAAACGTGGGAAGAAACTGAGGGCTAGTAGCATTTCTATAGATACAGAAGCAACCAAATTCCTTAATGCCCCAACAGCAGATTCTTGGGGCAATGGACCATCAAGATATGCCAATAGGCTTCGGATTCCGCCCTCTGAAATAACGGCTCTCTTCAGGTTGTCATTGCTTGCGGTGAGATTCTGCAAACATTCTGCGGCATATTCTTTGGATCCTAACAGAATTCCACAATCAAGGAGAGTTATCATAACTTTAACGATTCCTTCCTCGGCTAGATTTTGTCTAACTTCAGGGATAGCTGATATGTTCTTCAAAGTACAAGCTGATGCAGCCTGTGCTACAGAATCACCAGTTTGACACATTTCAATCAATGGTCGAATCCCACCATGTCCAACAATTGACCTGGCTGTTTCTGTTGACATTGACAATCTCTGGAGTGAGATAGCAGCCTTCTCTTTACCCACAGCACTTCCTGATTCAACAAGCCTTATGAGAGGCGGCAAAACACCCTCTGAAACAAGCCAATTCTCACAACTCCCAGATTCTGCAAGAGAGCAGATTACAGTGACCGTCGTTTCCCGGATGCGAGGAGAAGTTGCTGTTAGCAACTGAACTAAAGCAGCAATATTGCTCCGACCCAATACGGTCAAGACAGTCTTCTCCTCCTCTTTCATGACGTCAAGCAGACTGTCAAGAGCTCTGTGCTTGGCCTCCAAATGACCAATCTGAAGCCGCGCAAGTAATTCTCTTATGTTGCTGTTAATTGCAGACTCAGGTTCAATGGATGAACCAGCAACAGCTAAAGGCACAGTAACCTCACCAAGTACCCCAGTTTTGATCAGAAGTCCGCAATCTCGCAAATTCAAATCCAATTTCCCAGATAACGAATCAAGATCATTCTGCATCCTAAGCTTCCCTCCGTACGTCTCTCTTATACATAAATCTGCCAATTCAATTATTTCTTTCAAAGTCTTTGACACAGCCTGCAGTTGTTCCTTGCAAAGAGCGTTCTTGCAAAAGCAAGGATGGCTTGATAAGTCCGATAAACATGTCGGGATCTGATCCAACTTGGAAATTATCATCTTCCATTTACCAGGAAACACCTTAACATCTCTGGCTTTCTCAAGTGCCACAGGAACAAGCTCTTGAGCATGTGATAACCAGTCTTCAACTGATTTAATATCCTCCACCACATGTTTCCCTCTGTCTTCCACCATGATATGATATCTCAATATGGGTATGGATCGAATATGTCAATAGAGCTGCAACAACAGAGTTTCAGACAGGGTAGATACAAGAACTGTGAAAAGAAAAAAGAAACTTTGCTTAGAAAATTAAAAAGGAAGTGGAGCAGTTGGAATCATTAAACAAAAACTATAAACAAAGCTTCCTAATACAGAAATTAAAAAAAGAAGAAACAAAAACAATTAGGCTAACATCAAGAGCTTGGAGAACAATGCATGAATGATCCCACAAAGCTTGTTCCAGCTGAAAATGAAAGTACATAAGGATGCTTCCAGGAGTTATTTCCAAGGCTTTTCCACAGTGATCATTAAATGCCCGACCAAACCTAACATCTCAAATAGTGCTTGCCTGCTTGGAGATAAAAGGATGCCAGAAAGCTAAAATAATGTGGACCAAAGCTTTAGCAAGTGACAAGTGTTTCTGCAGCCGCCCTATAAACAACAAAACTCATGAATACCCAAGAAAGCCCCTTTTGAATTGCCGACTGAGTGACCATAACGCTCTGGATTCATGTGATGAAGATGACACATTCAGGGGTATTAAAGGAAATCACAATAGAATATGACACTGTGAGGAAGGTGGAATATAGTATTATATAGATTTCTTTTGGGACAAAGTTGGATCCTCTATCTGTGCTGCCATTTTATACCCTGGGGATACACAGAGCAAATCAAGAGAACGAGATACACTTTCCTTTGAAAAGAAGATACGTCTCTATTTACAGTTGTATAACCATGGAGTATACTTAAAATTCTTCAAGATGGATCACTTGACCAACCCGCTAGGTAATGCAACAAATACTAAAGCCATAAATGTAAATCAGATGATATAAACCTCAAATTTATTTGACTTTCGTCCTCAAAATTCAAAACCCCTTCACCGTTGACTCCCACCGGATGCTGCTGCTTTTCCACAAACCGGTCATGGTCACTTCAAGCCCCAGCACGAACAGTACGGAGATGACAACCTGAAAAACAAGAAATGGTTTAAAGAAAAAGAAAAGATTGAAAGCAAAAAGTAAACTTCACTTCCCTTTATCCAGAAAAGATTGAAAGCAAAAGCAAACTTCCTATCCAGGAAGGGATCACAAAAAGCAGGAAATGACATCTTCAACTTCAAGAACCAACCTTTAAGCCTCAGGAACAAGAACTTGGTTCTCTTTTAGTGTAGCTTGATCTTCAAACCTCACACACTTTCTCTACCTTTCTCACTTGCTAACCCCAATTCATCCAAGGATCAACAAGCTCACTCTACCTTTTAAAAATCCAAACTTTTTAAGAACCCAAATACTTCCAAAATCAGTAATCAAACCAAGTTTGATCCTTTAAACAAAAAAAACATACCCCGCAACAATCTCAACATAACTAGAAGTACAGAAGCTGAACTTTATCCTACCAAAGAAGCAGACACTAAACGGTCGAAATAAGAAAAGAAGGCAAATAAAACAGGACAACTTGACGAGCAGCCAAAGTCGGAACTACAAGACACAAATAAAACTAATATGATAACAAGCTAACACATTTTACCCACATTCAAAAACAAAACCACAAAATTTTCTCAATTCTCTATCTACCTAGATTTCTACCTCCGTGTCTGTCTCTCTCTCTAGTCTTCTCATTTCAGTACTTTAGTACTGTGTCAGGTTTGTTGTCTGTTGTGATTTTCTATTAACTTCGGTTACGAAGCGCTCTTCGTTCGGACAGAGAGCGTTAATCATCGAGCGTTTGAGTGAGATCGGACGGTTGTAATTGTTAGTTAATACAGTAGATTAGACAGTTGGGATTGGGTTTTAGGTTTTTGAATATGCGTTCAGAACTTTGACGTTACCGAGGAAATGACGTGGCAACATGGGTTCGCACGTGTGAGATGGGGTTTGTAATGAGTGTATTTTCAGGCACGTGTGTGTCGTTCTGTGAATAGTGGATCAGTGGGGACTCGGACGGTCGGGGCCAGGTCAAGAATCAAACCTTTAATGTGGAAATGAAGCTTTAAATAAACAAAAATTTTATTATTTTAAAATATTTATATCATTAAAAATATTTAAAGTATTTCATAATATTAATTTTCTTTTTTACTGAAGTATTATTTCGAATCAACATAATTATATAACTTTAGTAATTATATAAAAATTAAATTAATATAAATACTTACCATAATCTTTTATTTTATCGTCATCGTTATACCCAGTCTAAAGTCCTACAGTAATCTTTCATTTCATAAAGATAATAAAAAATTATATAGTTTTGGTGAAAAATAACGAGGGCATGACATGTAATAAAAAACTTTAAAGTATTAAGATATAAATAAAAAGCCTCACTTAAAAAAATCTTTGTCATTCCCTCGAGTCTTTTAACTATTTTCGTACGAGTTTTGCTTTATAGTTATTTTTTTATTACCTAGTGCTTCCATACTAGTTCTTCCGTATCTAACGCAACCCTTCGAATAAGAGAAATACAGTAAATAATAATAGTGTTTTGAAATTCAAACCGATCATTAAATTTGAGGCTTTATTAATCACCGATTTGACTGGTTCAATTACCGATCGAATCAGTGTAACGTCATAATTATGTAATAATTATATTTAACTATATATAATATTAATAATATTAAAAAAATACAAAAATAAAAAACTTTATTGAACCAGTGGTCGAACCGACCGGTCAATTGACCAGTTTTGACCGATTCTCACTGGTTCAATTGAGAACCGATTTTTAGGGGTGAACCGGACAGGATAGTCGACCGATCACAGGTTGAAGTAGTCGAACCGATCAATCTGGTCCGGTTTTCAAAACAGAGGTAAATAAAATTTGAGGAAGACAAAATGTAAAGAAATAACATTTAAACTGATCGCGGATATTTTGAGAAGATGAGTTGAGAGTTATTGAGAAGATAGAATTATGACTGAATAGAAGAAAGCTAAAGAAATAGAACAGACGCTTTAAAATTTGGTACCTGAAAAATTATCTATCTTTATCTATATGAAAAAGCTAAAATTTGAGGCTTTTCTGAAAAGCTTCAAATTTTAACTTTTGAAAAAATTGTATTTGAACTTTTAAAAAAGCTATTTCTACTTCAAAAGTACTTTTGAAGTTTACAGTCAAACACTCATTTTTTCCTTAACATAACTTTTGCGATAGAAAAAAAGTGTTTTTTGATCTTCCAAAAGCTTATTCTAATTAGTGACTTGTAATGGTTGGTTTGAGTTTTTTTACTTGTCTTTTTTTTATTTGTGTATTTAATATTTACTATATTTAATATATGTTGTATTATGTATTGAATTACATTTTTTATCTTTTCTAGATGTATTTATTTATATTTTATATTATCATTATTTTTGTAATACATATGGGTCTATCAAAAATAGTCATTCTACATGATAGGAGTAAGATTATGTATTACTGGATCTCTCTAGACCCTATATTTCTGCAATACTCTTATCGGATTTTTTGTATCGAGTTCTTTAAAATAATTTAATGAACATTTTCTTGAATTATTTAATCGAATTCAAAATAATTATATAATTTTATCACATCTATAAAAATTATATGAATTTAAATTTAATTAACAAAATATTAGCATAATCTCTTAAATTTATGATATGTTAATAATTTTACAAAGATAAAAATAAAGATTTGCTTCTTTCATAATCATACTTTACATACTGAATAAAGTAGATAGTAATTATTTGGAAAGTAATCAAATAATTATTTAAATTTCAAATAAGGTAATAAAAAAAAGCTTGGTTTGGCTGGCAATGGCAAGATAATTATGAACATACATCACAGGGATAATGATGATCCAACTACCTAATATACTCATTTTTTTTTAAAATCCAAATCCTTAAATAAATGCACCTACCCACCGGCTTGCCGTTTTATAATATACTTGTAATTATTACGCACCATCGTCATCACATTTAATGATTGATTATACGTATATATACACACTTGATAATGAAACTTAAAATCAATTCTATTTTAATCACATCCAAAAAATCATATTTATTTTTAATAAGATTTTATAAGAAAATAGTGATGATAGTAATGAATTAGGCTGTGTGTGGACTATTCAAGTATGAGTTAGTTTGTTATTCAAGTATTCACTAGCTACTATTCAAGTATTAGTAGTTAGTAGTGATTCTTTTTTTAAAATATTTTTAATATTAATTTATTACATATAATTAATTAATTACAATATAATTAATTAATTAATTAATTATAATTCATTTATTTATTAAAATATTGTAATTAATTAATTAATTAAATTATAATTAATTACATTATTATTATTATTCAGTAATTAAAATGTTGTAATTAATTAAAATATAATTATTCATTAATTAAAACATTGTAATTAATTAATTGATTAAAAAATAACTAATTATAATATAATTAATTAAAATATCATTATTAATTAATTACATTACATTACTGTTGATTAAAAAAATTAATTAATTATTTACAATATAATTAATTAAAATATATGGTTCAGTCTGATTCTGAGGAGATTGAACGTTGCTATTCGGGTCCATGATTCTATGTGGCTTTGGTCGCTGATGACCTGCAAAAACAAGTAATGGCTCGCCGGGGATTGATTCCTCGGAGG
>JANITX010000004.1:3054184-3066187 GCA_027564395.1 Erythroxylum ulei | reverse complement strand
TTTGAAAATTATTTAAAAAATTATCTTTACCTATTGAAATAATTTAAAGTTTGATTGAAAATTTTATTAAATAAAAATTAATCGGTTTATTTTGGCTTATAGAAAGTGATTAATTTATAAAAATTGACTAATTAATTAATAAACATATCGATTTTTAACAACAATGATTATTAAATTAAATCAAATCAAAAGATTAAAAATTAAACTAAAAAATTAGTATATATAAGATTTTTAATATTAAATCAATTCAATCAATGTAGCTTTTAATGCATTGTTAATCATTTCATAATCATAATGGTCCGTCCCAAAAGCAAGGTGTGGGTTATTAAATACAACATTTCCCTTGCACGGAGTAAGAAATCCATTATATAACAGAACTTAAGCTTTAATCATTGACGTTAGGAAGTGTTTTCTTACTGCGAAGTACCAATCAAGATATCTTCATAATTCATGAATCTCTCGAATGCGATTGACGGCTGTTTTTCTTCTTTTTTTTTTGTAAGCTTGAAATTTAAGAAAATTAAAAAATAAAGGTTGAGAACCTCGTATTGCATAACCAGTGATTTTTTTTAAATCATTATTTAATTGTTGTAAAAAAATGTAATATGTGAAATAATTTGTGGTCCGAATTAGAATATGCCTTTGAAAACTAAATAAATATTTTTTTCTGAAAACAATGAAATAAATTTGTTTGAGGAGACCTAATATTTATTATTACACCCAAGTGGCCAAGTTGTTTATTATTATTATCAATGTTTTTAAAAACCAAATCATAAGTTAAACTGAAAACATAAAATGTTTAATTTATATTAGACTGTAATAAAATTAATTAAAAATTAAATTTTTTTAAAATGATTGAAAAATATTGTTATTAAAATTTTAATTTTAATTAAAAAAGACTGTTAAATGAAAATAAATTAGTTTATTTCAATTTATAAAAAATGATTAGTTTACAAAGCTCACTTATTAATTTATTAGTTAATAAAAAACAAAAATTATCAAACTAAATTTAAAAAATTGAATCAAAAAATTATTTAGTTCAAAGTTTTTATTAGTAAACCAGTTGAACCAATTCAATTTTTTTTTTGTTTATTTCGAAGAGCAAAATACTCAAATCCTCATTTATGATGATAAAACTCATTCAGAAATTGAAGAGTAGAAACTCAAATCCGTAGATGTGCAAATCAAATAGATGCTCGAGTTAAGGAATAAGCACGTCTATTGACTTGCCTACGAATTCACCTATAAGAAATATTCGATAACGATAATAATAAAGTCTTACAATCACAAATAACAGTACCCAACTCGGAAAGATCAAAGTCTGGTAAGCTAAATGCGAAAAGTAAAAATTGAGAATCCATAAAAAAGTGCCACCGCCTTCCAAGACTGCTGTCTTAAAATTTGCAAGGATTATCAAAGTGCTAGTACTTCCGCAATCAAGAGATCTGCACCACCAACATAATGACCAGAAAAAGCTCTAATAAACTCTCCCTCAGCGCAATCAAACATTACTCCAAAGCTAAAGCTTACCTTCACGATGGAATACCGCTCCGTCAATAAAAAGTTGCCAACTGTTATTGCTACTGTCCATCGTAGAAGAAGATGAAAAATATTGCAATAATCTACTTGTTGATGAAGAAGAAGCTGACGCAAATATCCTAGAATGATTCTAAAGCTCCAAAAAATTTAGAGCTTCCAAATGCGTTGTGTAGCATGTTGTATTCTTGCATAAATCACAAATTTTTAGATCTAAATTTTGTCACCACCCTTGAGTACCTGCAAGAAGAAATTAATAAAAGAAGGGTTAGTATCTTTCTCCACAAGCCCGCCTTGCCTCCAGACTGCACGAGCTTTATAACATGATACAAGAAACATTAATTACATCTTTTTTGGTAGGTTTTGCCGTTTTTTATGAAAGAAAATATCTAATTAAGGATTAAATTTTGTAAGCCTTAACATTTGAGAACCCCCACAAAATTAGATATGAAATTACTTGAAAATTTTGTTCTTTTAGACATATCTTACTTTGATAATTAATCTTTGCACGGGAACTAAGTTGTCTTTTTTTTTAATGATTAAAAAGTTCAATCAATTTGGTCAGTTTAACTGTAAAAATCTTGAACTATTCAACTTTTTAATTTTATTAATAAGTTTTTATAAACTAAAGTAATTTAATTAATTTTTATTTAATATTTTTTTAATTAGATTTTAAAATTTTCAATGAGTAAAGATAATCTCTATAAATCATATTTCAAAATTTTTAATTTTATTAAATGTTTTGCTAATTTTATAATGATTTAATGCTTTTAAACTTTTTGTGTTAATGATTTTAATTCTGGTTCGATTTTTAAAACGATAATTTTTTAGTATTAAAATATGTTTTATTCGTGAAAAATTTTAAAAAATATATCCCAAATACAGATAATATTCTAACATTATTTCTTATAACAAATACTTTTATGTACATATCGTAAGAAATAAATTGGAATCCATCTTGTAATGAAGTTGACATGAAGATTTTAGTACACAACTCTTGATTATGAAAATTTCTGGCAATCTTACGTGTTGTCTTCTTCATAGTCCTCACCGATGATTAAGTGACACAGCTTCTTCATAAACCACACACTGAAATAAGCAATTCGTAACTCTCCATTTCCTACTCTCGAAATGATTCTGACCTACTAAAGGTTGGAGGAACCATCACAGAAGATGAAACCTTAAACCTCTTACTCCTGGAACCACCCTGATCACCTGGAGCTATGTCAGGGCTACCAATCCAGCTGTTCATCATTTGATCAACCAAACTCTGATCAGCCACACAACAACCTTCTCCGATGTCTGAGCCATCGGAGTCAAGTCCCAGCTGACGAAACCCGACCCATTCAGTGCTACAGTCCGAAACACTCGAAGACCTTGGAGTTTCCCACGGAGAAAGGTCCTCAGCTACAGGAGGTACGATGATGCTTGGTTGCACCACTTTGTCCATTGTATTCATGTCCACTGGTTTTCGGTACTGGTTGTTTCTGAAATGGAATATACTAGCAAAAGTGAAGTGATCACTCACTCTGTTCTTCGTCGACTTGTTCTCTTTTGTCCTCCTAGCCATAATACTTTGTAGGTTTTTGCTCAGCTTAGCCTTCAGAGAACTGAAGCTAAGACGTCGCGGTCCGTCGGAGGCAGACATCAAGCCACCCTCAGAAGGTGACAACGACCCAGATTGGGTTAAGTTCGGATTAGTCGATGCGAAGTTGGTTCGAGCATTTTCACCACGTAAGGCACGAGCAGCCTCGTCGTAGGCTCTAGCTGCTTCTTCAGGACTATCGTAAGTTCCTAGCCAAAGTCTCACTTTTTGAGATGAGTCCTTAATCTCCGCCACCCATCTTCCCGATGGACGTTGCCTGACTCCGACGAACTTACGGGGTGTTGTTTTGGTTATGGTGTTGATGTTGGCGGTTGCAGTAGGGTTTTTGGTGATCGGTGTTTCAGGTCCTGCCATTGCTAAGAAGTATTGAAACTTGAGCTTTGCTTAGGTATATGAAAATTAGAGAGGGCAGTATTTATAAGGCATCTGTTTAACAAGTGTTTGATTGGAGATGGAAACCTCTCTCAATTATTTTTGTTTTTTTTGTTTTCTTTCAAATTAATAATCAATTAATTTTCTTCTCTTTGCAACTTGGCTTAACGCGTCTATAGGGCTTAGCCTATAGCTAGTTGTTTCGATTCCAATCCTTTTTCTTCTCCAAATTGAGAATTTTTATGTAATTTATAATTAATTAGATCAAATAAAGATTTATAATGTCTTTATTACATTTTTAATTTTCATGAACTTCTTTTCACCATGTTCAATTTTAGGGATGGCAATAGGTAGGCCCATGGCTAGTCCTGCCAACTTTTTTTAAAATTAAAAATATAAAATAACGTCTTTTTTTAATTAGATCCGAGCCTGAATTACTCAGGCTTAACCCTACTTAAGATCCAACTATTCTAAGTAAAACAATATCGTTTTGCTTAAAATAGTTGAACCTGAGGTCGATTTGAGCTTGGGCAATCCATGAGCCAACTTATTATCATCTTTATTCAATTTATATGAATTTGAAGATAAGTTATTGATAAGGCTCAAATTTGATTAATTAATATTATTTTTTAATATCTCATAAATATATATAAGTGACAGATGATAAATTAAATTTACATTTATATTCTGATTTAAACTAGTAAGAAAGACGAGAGAAGAGCATATGTTATATTCAGGATTGATAATATTACCTCAGTTTGAAGTTAAATGATCAAACTTAAGGATCAAATTGAAATTCATTTATTTTGATTTATAAAAATTTATTAATTTTTAAAAATTAACTAATTAATTAATAAATTGATTAATTTTTAATAACAAAAATTATTAAACTAAATCAAACAAAAAATTAGACAATTCAAACTTTTGTTGTTAAATCGGTTGAACTAATTGAAAATTTAAAACATTGATTCCAAACCAACTAACATTGGTTTGCAATTGAATCTGGGACTGGCTAAGGAGTCGACTCAAAATGGCTGAACAGAGAAAGAAACAGACAGAAGCTGACAGAAGCAAGGCCGTCGAAATTTGTCATTTTGCAAATGAAGAAACTGATTAGAAACGTCGCATGATTTTAATTAAGAAAATAATAATCCGGCTGGTGAAAATTAAAAAAGATATTTTATTTGGTGATTGAAAGGTTTACCATTGGATTGTAGCCTTTGGAGATAGAATGATTTGTGGGTTATCTGATCTTCTCCTTCGTCTCTGTCTTTTCTTATGTTTGTATTCCCATCAAAGGCTTCATTAAAACAATAGTTTTTGCACGAAATATTGGCCAGTGCTCTTCTTTTTTGTTGGTATCTACTGAATTCTGGGAAATTTTTTCTGATCTTATACTTATTCGGGATCTTAGGTATCGTCAAGTTGAAATGGAAGTGAATTTTCCAGCGGTGATTAATATCCTGTGCTCCTCAACTCAACTAATAATATCTCACAATTCTATAATAATAGGTATCAAAGAGTTGATTACTCTAAATTAGGTAGTTTTATCTCATCATACTTACAAAGAGGAAAGTTGGTATATCGACTAGTTCGCTAATTTTATTATATATTTTGATTTAGGAATTATTACTTTTGTTGCGACACCTATAAGATGCTTCTCTATTCTTTTAGAAGATATAATTAGGGTTTGTTTTCTTAGATTAGTCATGTAATTTGTTTCGTTTTTTCTTTTCATTTCATTAAAAAAATTACTATTAAATCCTATTTTTAAAAAATACCAAATGGTCCATTTATTAATTTCTAAAAATGGGTCAATATTATAAATTTGTGTTTCCGTGGAACCCATTCAGCCACTGATTCCCGTTGTTATCATTCCTTTGGAAGTAACAAGCTTGTCACAATGTGAGTGGTATTTTCCTGCAAGATATGTTTGAAACGACACGTCGTGATAATGCCTTTGAAGTTTTCTTTTTTTGTTAATGGACTTAGTTATATAATTAATTATTGGGTGGCATGAGCAATCTGCATGCTTAGAAGAGATCAAGTAATAATGAATGAGCTCAGAGTCACGATCCAGGGTTGCATCATACAACAGGCGGAGAATAAATTAAGAAGCTGTTTCTATTTTTATTTTTATTTTTAAAAAATTGTTTATTTGAGTTTTTTTAATTTTAGTTTACGAAAATTAAATGTGTTTTTATTTTCTGTTTCTGTATTTTTATAATATGATTTATTATCAATTAAATATATAATATGTAATTATTAACATATTAAATTTTAATTAAAAATATAAATAATTTATTTTTTCTACTAATTATGAGTAAAGCTGTGTACTACTAAATTTCTACCGATCTTATTTCTAAGTAAAATTAAAAATTATCAAAAGGTTTAGATTCACTGTTTTGGATTGTAGCAAATGATGAACATAGAATCCAAACTTTTAACACACAGAGGACCATACAATATTCCCAAAGATAAGGAACTTAAAATGTCAAATTATTACAGAGTTTTTGTCGAGTTTGAGGGTTGGATGTAAGAATCCTATTTCCCATGCATTAGTTCATTCTAATTGGTTATTCCCTTTTCTTTTTTTGCGTTTTATAAACTAATGTATAAGTTGCTTCGAAATAGGATGCCTGTCGTATCAGGATTTGCTAATATCTCGTGAAATATTGTTTTTTCACCATTTGGATAAGCATCGGTGAGCTACCAACCACATTGTATTATGTAATGTCTCATTATTAGAATGGAGATAATAGGTTTAAAAGAATCTAATATTTTGGTTTTTTTTTTTAATTTAGTGTATTATTTTTTTAAGCTTATAGTTTAATAATCAATCTTTTAAATTTCATACGAATTAAATCAAAACATTATTTTTATTGGTTTTTAGATAAACATTAGGTGACATTTCATATACATGCTATATTAAATAAAAAATAACTTTTTCACTTAATTTATACAAACTTTAAAAAGGGTAATTATTAAATTTTAAAAAGTGATGTTCCGGTACCGATTGTTGGTAACGGCCTGTTTCACCTAGTACCAACCAATACCGACAATATTCAAAATACTGGTCATATATTAGTTGATGCCGAAAATTTTAAAAAACATAAGTTTTTTTTGCAAAATTTAGATTGTTTTTAAAAACACCCCTCCGCTCTCATCTCTCTACTGCTTCTCCTCTCTCTTCTTCACTGTCGCCACCCCTCCCTCTCCAGCCTTCTGGTGACCACCACGACACCACAACAACAACCAGCTGCAACTAGCCTACCACCGCACTAGTCACAATCACAAAGTCTTCTCGGAATCGCCAGATCTGAAATAGATCTAGATCCAAACCCGACTTGACCCGACATTGAAACGGATTTTAGTTTTTTGGGTGTGTTTTTTGTTTTGAAATTTGGAAAACAATTGCATTATATTTAGATATTTATGTATGATTTGTGATGAAAATTGTTGGAAATTATTGGAAATGAAAATTGTTTATATATGCTTTATAATCGTTGAATTGAAATTGTTAGAAATTGTTGGGATTTAGAAATGGAAATTGCTGGCAATTTTTGAAAGTGGAAATTGTTTATGCATATTTCATTATTTTATAAATTGTGAATTTGTGATGGTTGAAATTGTTGATTGTTGGAAGTTTGGAAATGAAAATTGTTTATGTATGTTTTATATTGTTCAAAATTTTGAGTTGAAAATGGAAAATGGAAATTGTTTCTGTATGTTTTGTAATGATTGAATTGAAATTGTTGGAAAATATTAGAAATGAAATTGTTGGAAATTTTGAAATGGAAATTGTTTATGTGTGTTTTGTGATGTTTGAAACTTTCAATTGAAATTGGAGAAAGTTGGGGACATAAACTACCATTTCTTTCCATCTAATCAATTCCCAAAATATGTTGAATTATTTGGTAATTTATATGTGTGGGCTATCATAAATATTTATAATTGATAATGTGTGAAAGTAGTGATGTATATGTGTCCAAATGGAACATCTTTTTTTTCAAATTGTGAACATGTTGTAGGTTGAACTCAAACCACTTATACTAAGACATATTAATGTCTAATTAAAAATCCTAGAAGCAACTTATATATTTAGGAACCAAATATAGAATGGTGGATATAATATTATGGTTTTTTTAGAAATGAAAAGAAGTTTTGAAGGTTTGAATGAGAAAAAAAAAACATTTCCAAACAAAGTTATATCCTTCAATTTGATCCTCTTGTTATGAATATATCATTCAACTTGATCCTCATGTTATGAATAGATGTATATGAACAATTGTATAAGATATGTCATTCATTATTTGATGATTATGTAAATCATACCCTTCAACTTGATCTTTATGTTTGAAACTTTGAATTGAAATTGTTCGAAATTATTGGAAATGGAAACTGTCTATGTATGTTTTGTGATTGCTAGAAATGAAAATTGTTTATGTATATTTTTTGTAAATTTTTTGGTAAAAATATTTTGTGTAATTATGTATGTTGAATAATTGAATTGTTAGTTTTTAACTTAAGGTAAATTGTGTATAATATAATCATACAAAATGAGTTATATTATATAAGATGGACATGCGTATTGTGTAATAAAATTATGTGTTCTTTATTTTGATATATGCATTTATTTGTTTTTACAAATAAATGAAAGGAAGTTTAAGTACTCCTGATCAAACCGCTTCAAGAAGATACAATGATCCAGCTTGGGCTCATACTGTATTGGTCGCGGGTATGGGGAATCATACTATTTGATTGTTTTGTAACAAGTATTTGAAAGGTTAAGGAATCACTCAATTAATGAAGTATTTAGTTGAGGTTTAAGGAGATGTGGAACCCTATAAAAAAGTAAGTTACGATGTGAAGTGGCAAATGAAAACTTTGCTTGAAGAATATCAACAAGAGAAAGATCAAAGGGAAAGGTTGAATTTTGAAATTGGTAGTAGAAATTTGTTTGCTGATTTTTGTGATGATTGTGGAAATGTTGAAGGTGGTAGTGGTAGTGACAGTAGTAATGTTCCACCCTAGGCTTAACAAGAAGTGAATCTTACACCTAAACCTGATGTTAAGAAATGAAGAAGGCAGGTGACTAGTTTTTTTGCACTACGAACAACTCCTGGGGCCTAACCTTCAATTCATAGTTATATGCAATCAAGAAATGTGGCTCACAATGTAGATATGACAGTATTTAGATGGTGGTATGGTACAGTTTAATCATTTAATGCTTCCTAGTCTTACTATTATCAACCTACGGTGAATGTTATAACCTCTTACGGTCTGGGATACAAAGCTCCTTTGATTGATAACTTAAGAGGTAAACTTTTGAGTTGCTCAGTTTCTGGAATTAGAAGTTATTTGGCTAAAAGAAAAGTAAATTAGGCTACTTATGGGTGTTCAATCATGTGTGATGGTTAGACAAATAGAAGACAAGAGCGTATTATTAATTTTTTGGTTTATTCTACAAATGGCTCAACGTTTTTGAAGTATATTGATGCATATGACGTTGTTAGAAATACTGATACTTTATTTGAGATATTCAACGAAGTTGTGAATGAAGTAAAGCAAGAAAATATTGTTCAGTTCATTATTGACAATGATTCCACTTATAAAGTGGTAGGAAGAAGGTTATAGAATAAGTATAATTTTTTTTTTACTCTTTGTGTTGTACATTGCATTGACTTAATGCTAGAGAATATAAGGGATCTTAGGTATTTTCCTATTATTGATTAGACTATCCAAAAAGCTAAAAAGGTGACTAAGTTCATCTATAATCGTGCATGAGTGTTGAATTTAATGAGAAAGAAATTTACTAATGGTAGGAATTTGTGTCGTCCTGCTGTAACAAGATTTGCAATGAATTTCTTATTACTTCAGTCTTTTGTTACGATCAAGGAAGAGTTAAGACAAATGTTTTCAAGTGATAAGTGTGTTGCATCTCATCATGCTAGGTCTAATGCTGGATTAGAGGTTTCCAGAATTATATTGGAAGATAAAGAATGTTAGTCTCAATGCCAATTTGTTATCCAAGTTTGTGAGCCTTTGGTGAGGTGCTTCACTTGTTTGATAGTAAAGAAAAGGTAACAATGAGTTTTTTTTGATGCCATGTAGAGGCGAAGGAAGCAATCAAGGCTAATCTAAAACATAAGTCTTCTTTGTACACATCATATCTTACAATCATCAATGAGAGATGGGAAAGACAATTTTTTACAATTTTTTTCTTCGTTGTTTATAGCTGGTGCGTTTTTAAATCCTAGTGTTTATTTTATACCAGATTTTACAAAGAAATCCGAAGTTAATAGAGGAATGCTATTTACTATCATAACAATTGTTGGCCATGAAATGATGCAAGATTTCTTGAGCTCACAAATGGAGCCTTATAAGCAGTCTTCTAAGTATTTTGAAATGTTGATTGTTATTCGACATAGCTTTCTCCAAGTATTAGTTGTTTCCTTTTTCTTATTTGTTGAATTAATTATCACTTTATTTTGTTTATAACGCTACTTTTGTTATCTTACGACTTACAGTTTTTTGGTGGGATCAATTCAGAACTGGTGTTTCAAAATGACAAAGGTTTGCAATTCGGATTTTAAGTCAATGTGTGAATGCAACAGGCTGTGAACACAACTGAAACACACTTGAATTCATCCATTTTAAGAAAAAGAATAAATTGGAGCACAAGAGATTGAATGACTTGGTTTTTGTTCATTATAATTTAAAGCTTCGGGGGAGGTATGTTATTATCATTATTAATTTCGATATAATTTCTTATAATTAAATTTTATTGCTTACTAGGATTCTTAATAACACAAGTAGTTCAACATATCCAATTTCCATTGATAATATTGATCTTTTAGCGGATTAGTTTTCTAAGGAACCAGGTGTTTGGTAGATGTGAATGACTTGGAAGATAATCTTAGATGAGAAAGTATTGACATGTCATTTGGTGTATTGAATTTGATTGGTGATGATGACGAGACTCCTCTCAATGATGAAGATTTCATACCAAATAATAAGTGGAGTCAGTGTAGTTATAGCGAATGTCCTCCTATAGTTGATTGAATGAAGTTCTAGGTTTTTGTTTTTTTCTCTTTTTTTAATTTTACTTATATTTGATGTATATGTTAAATTCTACATATGTAATGTAATTATAAATGTTTTTGTTTCAGGTTTCACTTCTACTTAGTTGTTTCCTCATCACGAACTCTTGTCGTAAATTGTAATAGTTTAAGAGTTAATAATATCTATTGTTCTTTTTATTGGATGTTTTGATGTAATTATTATTTATTATATGATAAAATTGTAATATTTTAAATACTTTGTATTGTTCTTAATTTTATATTCATATATTGATGGTTGTCTTTTTTCATATTAATTGTGGTTATTATTTATATGTAAAATATATGAAAATTATTGTTGTTTTATATTAATTGTGGCTATTTTTTATTATTATGATTTTTGGAGATATGGTTGACATAAACTTATAAAGTATATAGTACAATTGTATAACATGAAAATGAACTTTTTTGTAATTTTTTAAAAATTTCAGAGATTATTTCATAAATTTAAAAAATGACCTAAAACGATACCTGATATTGACTAACACTGGTACAGTACTGTACCTGAACCTAATCCAATACTCAGGCAGGTAAGAATGCCATAACTTTGTACTGATATGGTAAATAGCCAAATTCTATCGCCCAGGTTTGGTTCATTATGTTTCGTTTAAGAAACATGTCAAGATTGCTGAATTCAACCTAAGGAAAAGATAGTTTAGGACATGTACTAGAAAAACGTAGTGCATTCAAATATATAATACGTAACGTTGGCTTTATACCGCAACTTTGTACTGATTTGGTAAATAGCCAAACTCTATTGCCCAGGTTTGGTTCATTATGTTTCGTTTAAGAAACATGTCAAGATTGTTGAATTCAACCTAAGTAAAAGACAGTTTAGGACATGTTCTAGAAAAATGTAGTGCGTTTAAATATATAATATGTAACGATGGCTTTACCTAAAATTTTAGGGTTGGAGCACCCTATACCATTAGGGTGTTTTAACTTTGTTCCACTAAATTTTGTCCACATATTTGTGTGGATCTCACATAAACTTGTGGATGAGATTTAGGCCCTATTTGACAATCAGCATATTACATTAGCTGTTAGCTGTTAGCTAATAGCTGATTCTATCCAGCTGATTTGACCAGCAGATTGCATTAGCTGTTTGTTAGAGATATTTGGTAAAATTAATTGTTTAATATTAGTTGTTTATGTGTAAAATGACGTATGAGAACATGACTTTAAAAAATTATAAGAGTATGAATATTATATATCTTAGTATTTTGTTGGATATTCTTAGTAAAAAATAATAAATTATTTAATGAATTAATAAATTAGAGTTAAATAAAAATTTTAATCTAATCAAAATTTAATATATTTTTGTTTATGATTTATAATTTTTTGAATTATTAAAATAAATAACAAAAG
>JANITX010000004.1:3012076-3030664 GCA_027564395.1 Erythroxylum ulei | reverse complement strand
GATTTTGGTGAGGATGCAATTTTGGGAAGGCTTGAGGGCATGAAAGATGTGATTGAACAAGTCAACAGGCAATTTAAAGACCCAGTAAGATCCTTTTTCTTTTTATGTCTATTGTTAAAATATTTTCTTATCCCTTGTTTCTGGTTGCTGTTACTTTTATCAATGACAATGATCTTTCAAAAGGATTATGTTCTTTCATCTAAATTTTTATTTTGGTGTTGAACTTCCAAATGCCAGGCTGATTTTCATTTCTTTTTTGTTTTCTATATTTTTCTAATGCTGTTATTTCTCTTCTGAGCAGAACTTCACAACTTTCATTTGCGTTTGTATTCCGGAGTTCCTTTCTCTTTACGAAACGGAGAGACTGGTACAAGAACTTACAAAGTTTGAGATAGACACACACAATATAGTCATCAACCAAGTGCTTTTTGATGAAGAAGGTATAGCAACTAATCATGGCTGTCACTCCCTCTTTTATTTTTTATTATGTGCTTTTATAAATCAAAACTTTGACTCTTATCTGCTCTTTCTTTTGCTGTAGTTGTTAATTCCAAATTGCTGAAAGCAAGAATGCGAATGCAACAGAAGTACCTAGATCAGTTCTACATGTTGTATGATGATTTTCATATTACTAAGTTACCATTATTACCAGAAGAGGTAAACTATTCTGTGCCTCCAATATTTTGTGATACAACTTAGTGATTATAATTGAATGCGAAATGCTAACACTTTTCCTGTGAGTGTTCCAAGTCTCTAGTTAGTTCTTTGGTCCAGTAAAATGAGAATAGGAGATAGTGGTACTCTTCAAATATAAACATTTACCTTGTTTACGGGACGTTTGATCAGCTGGATCCTGATTCTATAGGTTACTGGTGTTGAAGCTCTGAAACGTTTCTCGAAACATTTTATAAAACCATACAAACCGTCCATTGGTGGAGGCTCAGTGGAAGAGTTGGAGCAGAGAGTATTTGCACTTAGACAACAATTGCAAGACACTGAAGCAGAACTTGAGAAACTTAAAAAATGAAAGCAGAAGGTCTAATTTGTCCACTCATCCTGTTTCTCTGGGTTCACAAGTATATGGCTGCAGTTGCTTGCATGGAGGCTGCCAATGGAAGTGTGTATGCTTGTCAACGCGCAAGTGGCTTTGGACAGAGTACTCTGTTTTCAAATGCATTTATTCACCTTGTATTCTTTTTTCTTTTCCAATAAGTGGAAATGTTTGGTTCATAGCGTGCTTCATAGTAGGCCCAATCAACTATATGAAGTTTCTTTTATGCATCAATCTTAGATCATTTGTTATTCTTTAAATAGAGCAATCAATTTTGACGATATTTCCTTTTCTGTAAAACTTCAGTGATGTGATGCAGTGAGTTGAAGGCTGCAACTGTTATAAGAATTTTCTGTCCAATGCTCTAAGGTAGGCATGACAAAAGAACCTTGTCGGACCGGAAATCAACGGGAATGACAGGTTAGACCAAACTCCAGCTTGGGTGTGAGCTTGAATGTTTGGATCCGATTGGGTTCAGGTTTGTTAATATTTTCAAGTCCAGCTAATTCTGACTGATTGGGCTGAAAGTTTACGAGCTAAAGTTTGACAAGGTTCGAGCTGAGTATTTAGGCTCAATCGAGCTCAGATCCGAGCCTTAGATGATCCGGGCCCATTGCCATCACTATTTTAGGGATCTTAGGATTATTCACACAGTTAGCGTAATCATTTAGCTATTATTGTTTTGCAGATTTTAAGCCAAATGAAACTCCGAAGTGCAGAAATTTTGTTGTTGATTAAGATAATAGTAAAGGATCGTAGTTTGTGCAACATGAGGATTCAACACATCTATGCTTCTGCAGTCTCATTAACATGCCATTCAATCCATTCTTATGGAATATCAACAATTGTTTCCAGGGCAAATTAATCTTAAATGCCTCAATACAGGTATCTTAAGCATGAAGTTGATGAACATGGTCTTGGTTGATTATAACCACAAACAGGAACTGAGCTTATCAAAGAGATGTATTGATTATAAAGGCACTTATCAAAAAGATATCTGTAGCTACTATCCTCCATGCAATGTTGATATAAAGACCACATTATCCTGCTCTTCTAGTGTTGTATCAAGTTGGCCGCTCAGCTCCCAGTCACAATCATTCACCAGGACTAAAATACCAGGTCTCCTGTGTTACAAGTAAAGATTCCAGTCACAAATAGCTCTAACTCCAGATTATCATCCTGGAATCTCTTTTTCAGAAATGTTAAAATGGAACCTTCATCTTCTGATACGTAAAATTTTTCAGGTTCATGATCAAAAGTATGTCTGAAAGCAGGAAAGAAGCTTGAACTTACACAGAATCCCCTTTCATGAACATCTCCGGCCTCTCCTTGATAAGGTTTGCTCGAACCCAAGCAAGCAAATCTTTCATGATCAACTGCAGAGTATGAAAGTTCATGAGTGCAATATGCTAACCCAGAGAAAGAAGCTTATGTTCCATGAAACTGCATTAGTAGTTCAGATAATGCTTACCTTCGCAGCCCCATTTTCTGGGTTAACATTTACATTATGAATCTTAACCGAGTCGCATAAAAGCTCAAGTCCACCACTGCATCATAAAATAAATTAAGCCACCGATTCAAAGTGATGAAAAAGAAGACGAGTCATCTGCTCAAATGAGATTTCAACATAACGTAAACAGCCTCGACGAAGGTATTTCAGGAAACGTCAAGTTTTATATACAAGTGATCGAAAGAAAATAAAGTTCTGCTGGTGAAAATTGCTGTTGCTACTCCAACATCTCGAGTTCAAGAACAATAGCAGAAAACTAGTTCATTTTAATAACAAGAACAGGTCTTTGAGTGCTTAGAAAAACCCACAACATTTGGTTAATAAGCTTTTGATAATTGAACCACCAACTACATATCAATCAATTCAACACCAACACAGTTAAGTACATGCAAATTAGAGCACAAACAAATAGGGAAGATTTCAAATTGTTGAAGTGCTGGGATAGGTTTTGAGATGTAAGTGCAAAGTTTCCACCTTTATTAGGAGAAAAGAAAAACCCTCGAAAATTAGGAGGTAACAATCAAAATTCTTACCCGAATTCAAGAGTGAGTTGCATGTTCTCTGTCCCTGCACAAATCCAAAACCCTAGAACTACGATGCTCTAATGGAGCTTTGAAACTCGCGAACGGCAGTTAAAAACGCGGGTTTAACCTGCATCTAAACGACATCGTAGGCATTGCCGTGTCTCTTTCGACCTGTGATATTATCTGGATTTTAGAGTTCTAATAATATATCAATTTCAGAACACGATGGACGGTCGAGATTAAATTCCAAAAATAGCACAAAAAGAAGACAAACTATTTATTCTTTCAGCTATTTTTGCCTCTTTCCTTCTATTCGTCCAAGTCTTTTTCAGTGTGCCTATTTAAAGTTTGATTTTTGATGCTAGGGCTTTGCACTTCCTGTAATTTTATCTTCTGGGTTTTGTTTCCCATAAACCATAGGTTTCACTCGTGGGTGCTTCATTGCTGTGTTTGAATTCAGTGAACTGTGAAGCTGAGTCTATATTTGATTTGTGTTTTCTGGTTTTTGATTGATATTTGGAAGGCATGGAAGCATATAAGAGATGGGTTAGAATCAATAAGGATTATGTGCACTCTCTCGAATCCCTTGCAAATGTAAGCCCCCCTCCCCTCGTACTTCTCAATTTTCTTTTTTCTTTCGACCATGTGATTCTTGGTGTGCAATCTGGTACAGATCTCTGAATTTCTGGTAGTTTTGGCTCTTCTGGGTTTGCTTAGGACTACTTGGATAATCCTAGAAAGGACTGGTCTTTGTGTTCTTGTGGATATTTACTTGCTTTTAGTTCTTTTTAATTGCTTTTGGATAATCCCAAGAAGTGAGTGCACCACTGCTCTGGAGTCTTTGCTTATTCAAACGTAAGCTGGTTCATGTACTAGACAGGAAGACGAACCTTCACTGCATATATTTGTTTGAAATATGAAAATTTTACTGTTGATTTAGGTAGTAGTGGCTGGCTTTAATAGTATGTATAATGCTGGTCTGACATGGAACATATGGACAGGGATTGACATGGCTTCTTCCTGAGCGGTTTTCTTCGTCTGAGATAGGACCAGAAGCAGGTTTTGTGAAACTTTGGTAACATTTACTTGCTTGCTTATCAGCTTATTAACACTGGGCCTTTATTTTCATGGTTAAGTAATCCAGAAAATCGAGTAGAAGAAAGAGAATGAAATGATGTATAAAAAAACTTGTGGTCTCCTTCTGCTTCAATTTTGAATGAATGCTAGCATGCAAAAATGCTGTGAGGTTTATGTCAATGTAGTATTATTTTGATAGGCTTGGTAAATAAGAAGCTTTCTGATCTTATTTCATTTTCGCTTCCTATTTTGGGCTGAAACACCTGGAATTTTTTTATTTTTCTTATCATTTCTGTTTTCATTGTTTTAAATGTTGTGCTTTACTTAGAAATTTGATTATCATCTGCAGTAACTGCAATCTTGGGTATAATCACGGCCATCAACGAACATATAATTGATACAACACCATCTCGGAAGCACAGGGGCTTTGCAGAGCCTCATTCTTTCCCATATTCATTGTGCATATCTGCGATAAAGGATTTGGAGACATTAGTTGAAGTTGTTGCAGAACATTACTGTGGCCATGATAAGAAATGGAATTTTATTGCTGTCACAGAAGCAACCAAGTAAGCTGCATCTATTAGCTTGACATTCAGTTTGGAGGCGAGTCTGATAATTTCATTGTTTAACATTTCATATTCCTATAATTCAGGGTATTGGTTAGGTTGGCCTTATTCCGGAACAGTGGATACAAGATGCTTCTGCATGGTGGAGAAACACCAAATACGGAGCAGCATTCAGGTTTTCCAAGTTCTCAGCATAATACCAGAACAAAGCTTAGAACCCATGGTGAACCTGGATTGAGGACTTTTAACGGGCAGAACCCATGGAATCTGGAAGGGAGGGCATTGTCTGCATTGAACAGGTTTGGAGAAAATGCAATGATGGTTTCTGACCCAGTATGGTTGCACAGGGTTCAGCACCAACATGCAATTATGGAGCCTCCATGTAATTATTTCCCTCAGTTTTCAATTGATTACAATTAATAGCTGAGCATTAAGATTTTCAATTATGTCTTTACAGCTTCAGTTATTGAGAGGCCCACGCTTTCGAAGTTAGTGTCCGAGAAAGGGGTTCATGGGGTGTTATTCCTTGTTGGAGAGTTGCTCTTTGTCACGAGACCTCTGATTTATGTCCTGTTTATTCAAAAATACGCAATTCGGTCATGGATTCCTTGGTTTCTTTCTCTGGGTTTGGACTTGGTTAGCATGGGACTTTTGTCACTCATTACGAAGTCAAGACTTGGTGGAAAAGAGCAATTGTTTCATCTTACCGATCCCGAACAGGACGAGGTATGAATCTTGCATAGATTTAATTGGCTAGATTCTAAATATCTGTCTTACGAACTCTGAGTGAATAAGGCACTCTTGACTCTACTGAAGAGTAATCGTTGCCAGAGCTAATTAACCGTTGAATGATGGATTTTAAGCTTAATGGATTTGATACATTTTTTATCAGCTGAAAAGAAGAAAATTGCTATGGGCCCTTTATCTCATGAGAGATCCATTCTTTAGCAAGTACACGAGGTATGAATGCCTTCACCTAGTTGCATCCTTGATATCTATCTTCTTCCAATACTAGGAATCTAGAGAAAATCTAAGCTTGCTAATTGTGTCAGGCAAAGACTGGAAGGTGCGGAAAAAGTTCTGGAACCAATTCCTCTAGTTGGCCTTCTAACAGGTTTGTTTTAGTTTCTTTTCCGCTTAATATCCATAGCTTGAGGCAACCTGGATTATTTTGTTCATTCAGACATCTCATGTTTCTGCAGCTAAATTTGTTGAGCTTCTTGTCGGGGCTCAAACTCGGTACACATACATGTCGGGTTCATGACCATGGATACCACAAGAAGTCCTGCTCCCTAATGCCTGTGGTTGTTCAGAAATAAACCCCCACATTGTATGAATAGTTTGGACATCTGCCTCGTCACTCTGTACTCCGGAAATCTGGGATCAAATGATTGTCTCAAGTTTCTGATGCCTTGGCAAATTGAATGAAAACAAAAGATCGACGAGAGTTGAGAATGGTTTGGGAGAAAATGACAAATCCCTGCTGTATTAACGAAATTGTTCCTACTGTTACTTTTAGAACAGCAACTCGATAAATCTTTAGTATTATATGTTGTGTCTGAATTCGATAATAGTTTCTGCTCCTTAGTAGGCCTCCAAAGAAATTGTCTGTTTTGTTTCTGGGGAAAGAACAAGATATGATTTTGATGTGGTTTGGTTGCTGAATCTGCAAGAGATTTCTCACTTTTGGAAGCATATAAGCATAAAGAGCGACCTTGGAAACCTCAAGACAATTTTTGAAAATATTAAGCTAATATGAGAACAAGAAACAGTCTTTATTAAAATTTTGTTAAATTTAATTTAAACTTTTGAACACACCTGAATCAGATTTAACCCCTTAATTTGGACGTGGATTGGATAAGTTTTGCTGTGTACATTTGTTGAAATACCAGGTTTAAAGTGTTTGAAACAGATAGATCAACGTTTGATACAAAACAATGATAATATAAAATATAAATATGTATAAATAAAAATATAAAATACAATATATATAAAATATATAAAACTCTTTGATTTTTTATTTTTAGAAAATTTTTCTTAAACCTTTATTGAGATGAACTATCTGAAAGTTTTTATTTTCCTCTCCCTTTCTTGGTTATTGACTCTGAAGACTAGAAATTCATTACTCAAGTTCTCTGCTCACAAGACTTCAACTTTCGCAAGTTTGCGAGGGCCTGACGATAAGTTATGGATGATTCGTTAGTGATAAAGCTTTTGCCACAAAAAGATTTCTTGGAACCATTGTTTAGGGCTTCAAAATCAAATAACATGAAACAAACCCTAGAAATTCTTATAGCTGTTTCTAGAACTACTGATGGTCGCTTAGACCTCGCCTCCAGGAATATTCTGCCTGCCGCTCTTAAGCTGACCCGATCTCTTCGATACCCTTTTTGTCACCAGTACATTGAACTCTGTTTTAAGCTTCTAAGAAATCTTTGTGCTGGTGAAATGGTCAATCAAAATTCTTTTCTTTCCTGTAATGGGCTTGGTATACTTTGTGACGTCTTGAGGTCTATAAGGCTTGCTTCTGATTCTGATTCTGATTCTGATCATGGGATTAGTCGAACTGGACTGCAAGTTTTCGCTAATGTTTCTCTGGCTGGTGAGGAACATCAGAGAGCGATCTGGGGTTTTTTATTTCCTAATGAGTTTATTGAGCTTGGGAAAATCCCAAGACAGGGAACTTGCGATCCTCTCTGTATGATAATCTATACTTGCTGTAATGGAGCACCTGAATTGATTGATGAGCTTTGTGGAAATCAAGGATTGCCTGTTTTGGCTGCAATTGTTAGAACATCATCTGCTGGTAAAGCTTTGGTTTTTCTTTTTTTACATTGAATTGGACTTTCGTTCTGTCTAAATTGTACTTATGATTGTTTGTTCGGGTCTTGCTCTTCTACCAGTTGGTTTTAAAGAAGATTGGTTGAAGTTGCTTCTTTCAAGGATTTGTCTGGAGGAAGCGTACTTTCCTCAAATCTTCTCAGTGTTTTCCCAGAGTGGTGACTCTGAAAACTGTGGAGATGTTAATCAGAACGCTGATTATTTTTCACCAGAACAAGCTTATCTTTTGAGCGTGGTATCAGAAATCCTGAGTGAGCGAATCAGGGAGATAGAAGTTTCAAAAGATTTGGCCTTGTATGTTTTTGAAGTATTCAAGAGATCTGTTGAAGTTGTCAACTTTGATTGCAGAGTCAAATCCGGCCTCCCAACAGGATTGGCTTCCATTGATGTTCTTGGATATTCACTCAACATTTTAAGAGACATATGTTGTCAGGATGAACACTTGGTAAACTCTGAGAATGTTGCTCTGGCACTTGTCTCAGCTGGACTACTTGAATTGCTTTTAGGTCTTCTTCGTGACCTCGAGCCTCCTGCTATAATCAGAAAAGCTATGACTCAAAGTGAGAATCAAGAAGCAGCAGCTAGTTTCAGCTGCTCTAAAGTCTGTCCTTATAAAGGATTCCGAAGAGACATTGTTTCACTCATTGGTAATTGTGCATATCGAATGAAACATGTGCAGGATGAGATCAGAGAGAAGAATGGAATTCTTCTGCTGTTACAGCATTGTGTTATAGATGAAGATAACCCGTTTCTAAAGGAGTGGGCTATATGGGCTGTTAGGAATGTTTTGGAAGGTAACGTAGAAAATCACAAGGTGGTCGCAGAATTGGAACTTCAAGGTACTGTTAATGTGCCTGAAATTGCTGGTCTTGGCCTACGGGTGGAAGTAGATGAAACTACCCGAAGAGCAAAGCTGGTGAATTGCCCTTAAAAGGATCCAACTTTCTTAACATTATCACTTGTACTGATCTCTTAGATGAGCTTGAACAATTTGATTTCGCAATTTTGAGTTGGTTATGACTGGTTGATTTGGCTGTACGAGCTGTTCTTTGGCAACTTACATAGTGATGAGCGTTGAAAGAGAAGGGACAGGTAACACTCAATGACCAGTTCTTTTGATATAACAAGAATCAGATTACTCACTGGTACAGGAAACCTGAGTTGCAGAAGTGTATGTGGTCATCTTGCAAGTCATTCTATTCTATGGTAAAAACTGTAAATGACAAGTTTAATCAGATTGTTAGATTCTCCTGAATGCCAATAAATGTGCCAAGTATATTTCCTCCCATATCAGGGAAACTTTCACATCCTGGAATAGACCTCACTTTCCCTTTTCGATCAACTTCAACAGGATATTTAAGCAGGTGCCCTGTCATCTCTGTCACTTCATCAGATAAGAACTGTTTCAAATTCTTCTCCCCCATCAATCTGACTTTATTAACACACTCAAGAGACTCTGGTTCTTCAAAGCATTCATTAAGATGCCCCATATGCTCTGCCCAGAGGGACATACGATATCCATATATCTATAAAACACAGTTTGCACAGAAATAGAAAGTGTCTCAATAGTAGTAGAGATGACTGAAATCCCTTGTTCGAAACAAATCTCTCTACGCAGCTTTACCTGTCCCTGTGGATTAGATTGCTTTTTGGCCCAGGTACTACAAGGTTGATAAGCACCCATTGCAATCTCAGTGTCTCTTGTGCCTTCCATGGAGCGCTGATTTATGTTTGCAGACCCTATTATTACGTACTCATCATCAACTATCATCCCTTTGGAGTGGACGTAAACCATGAATCTTCGGCTTTTCTTACTAAGTGTCTGGACACACCAAAAATAGAGAGACTTAAACGTCTATTGTGTCCAAATGAGTTTCTGACACTAATCTCAGGAAACAACGCAATGTTTGAATCATCAGCCACTGCCATAAAGTTTCCAACTTGACAAAACACAAGGTTATAACATAGAGGTATGAAAAGAGTGCCATTTTTCATTGTAAAAACAGAACTCCTTGAAGATGTCTGTACATTTTGCTCTTTTTCATCTCGAACTAGTACTGCAAATAATTGATAGCTCAAAATAGTAATTTCCTGGAAGGATAAATATATACCTGTGGAGTGTTTGCAGCAGTGGGGCTTGACACATCTGGAGTTTCATATGGATCAGGGGCCTCACGATTGCCAAGACAGAAAAAGTTCAGAAAATCTTGTGGTGAGAAAGCTTCCTCTAGGCCAACTTCTATTAAAGCCTTGTATATTGTCTGGTACATCATTTGCATAGTTTTATGCTGCAGCAGATCATAATTTTCCAGTTAACTAATTTCTCTTATCATCTTTTGGAACATAGTAGTGAATAGATGTATTCAGATCCACCATCATATTAGTGAAACTTCAAATGAAGAAAGGGTGCTTGTCCTTCAGGAAGGATTAACCATAGCTTTAAGTTACATTCAGGCTCACCTGCCAATATAGAATCCTTTGAGTAGCTGCACCAGTTGGAGCTCCCTCTGGCCACATTGGGATTATGATGTATGCAGCAAATCTTTCATGTGCTCTGATTTTATCAGCAATCTTTAGTGCAATTTCCATTGGAATCAAGTTATCAGCACCTGCAACGAATGGAAGAGAAAAATTTTCTTTGGTTCAATACAATGATAGATATTTACATAATGTCTAGTTTAAACAAGAACAAAAATCTTTTATTGAATCTTTTCTTTTGGAAAAGAAGCACTCTAACTATGTTCTGGTATAGAAGCGAATCAGGAAGCATAGATTTACAACCATAGAAGCTAATGGGGAGTAAGCACTAAAGCTTATAAACTATTTCTTATTTAGCCTTTTGTTTCCTAATTGCTGTCTTATCTTCTATATGTAAGAACCAAGGGTTAAGACCATTTTGTTAACAGAAGTAGAGAAACCATCAGATGAGATCTCAACCACAGGTTTTTCCAACTAGAAAGGATCAGAACCAGCTCTAATTCAAAGTTGAAGTAACACCTCTTAACAGGATCGTTGAAGAAACAAAAGGAGTTCATTACCTATATCTCTATGTGAACCCCAATTGTAGGAGGAACCAATGAAGTACTGGTTTTCTATATAAATGAAGTGTTGCGCAGATCGAATGGCCTTCACATATGCTGTATGTATGCTCATGTCGATAAGTACATTTTTCCCACAGGCAAGATGCTGTCGCAACAAAAATTTCATCAGCTTGAGCAAATATACAGCGTCTGAGATGCACTGATTCTCTTTAACAGAAACAACTTAAGTTACAAACTGTTCACTCACCTTGGCTGTGCCGTCCTTTGGATCCTTAGGGAAGCCTTTAACAGAATTTGAATCAATTGATCGAAAAATCTGCAAGTTTGGAACCCCAGAAGGAAATGAATGCATTCCATTTGTAAGCCAGAACAAACAAGCTAACATCAAGGCAAATTCCAGGTTTTCTCTATTTTCCCAGCAGAATCAAGTAAAACTAAAACAAAAAAACTATCAGTATCACCCAAACCTGAACATGCCAAGCTTCAGGGTCTTCTTCCTCACTAAGAACAGGAACATCAAGTAGACCTAAAACATCTGGAAGTCTTTCTAACCTGAGCAAAGAATCATCATATAACTTTTTAAACTTTTTAATCCCATGAGGTTTTGCAGCCTTGAGCCAGCGCTCCTCAAAATTGGTTAGAACATCATATGCTGCTGGGCCATCAATTTTGCAGTGCAAGTCATGCCAGGGTTCTCTTGGACAACCAGCATTACTGCCCTGCTTAGTCAAGTTTACATGATTACACGATTGATAAGAGGAGCAAGTACTTCAACTTGTTCCTAAAACTCTATCAATAAATATATCACTTTAACTACTGCTAAAATTTTGTAAATTAAGTTACCAAAACCTCATCTATATCGAAAAACATCACTTCTGCTTTCCTTTAAAAAGTGAATGTTGCAAATAAGAGTTTGTTTCTGATGCATATCTATTTACAATTCCAAAGTACAAGTACGTAAAATTAAAAGCTTACAACGTAATTAGGATTGTGGTAGTCATCTTTATGCAATGTTTGAAGGGTCCTAAAAATGGGATGGTGTGGAGTGTCATATCTTCCATCACATAAATCAAGTCCACCGACAAAAGCAATGATTTTTCTTCTCTTGTTCCCAGCATCAGCATCTACAATAACAGTTTTTTGGTGATGTGTGTAGATAGTTCCAACTTCCTGGTGAATAAGAACAAGGAAACTTATAGTTCATACTCAACAAAATTGGAAGGAAAGCTTTTGGTGGATAATAAGCTGCATTGTTTTCATTAATAGTTTCAAAGAATTTTTTGCCTTTTATCAGCACAGGAAACAGCAAGTTGGAGAGAAAGAACTATCTTCCTGACAGAAACTATTAACTGAAACATGATTTACAAGAACAGATAGTGCTTCCAAAGAAATGTCACTTTCTGTAAGAAGTAGAGAAAATAGTTACCCTTACACAAACTACATATATTGTTCTTTTTAACATGACAGGAAACAGAAAGTAGTAAACAGAAGTATTTTGATCACCCAAGAGTTAGCAACTGGTAAGCATTTGCTGATAAAGTTCAAGCAGAAACCAATGATGCTGGAGTTTTGGCAGAAAGGAAAGAACAATAGTAGTCAAAGCAGTAATAAGCCCATCCCACAAACTTGTGTTTCTACTAAAAAAGAATGTAGTGTAAGGAGAATAATGTGTAGCTTTTAGCACTCAATTGATAACCTGAGAGAAAAAACATAGATAATTCAGCCATGGATCTTTATATCTTATAACATTACTGCATTCGTTACATCTTGTGAGGTCTTATTCATGAAATTGGTATGTGGAGAAAAAAATTTGAACACAGAACAAATTTTCTTTTCTGAAAAGATTACCACACCGTTTGCTTGGCCCAACTATGTCTTTTTCCAGCAATGCGAGGACAAAGAAGCACTTTCACGGATGAACCCTTAAAGAACCGGCGTGTTTCTTCATCATGTGTTGCCATGAATCCATCCTGCATTAGTGATTGCAAAGAGGCCTCTGAGTGATATGTCTGAATCAGTAAATCGAAGCTCGTTTTCTAGATACAAGACATCAAAGTAACCCACTTTCAATCCACTGTAATTAAATATGGAAACAAGTATGCTTCTTACTGTTTTATATCCCAAAATGCTCCTAGAAGTAGGATCATCCCAAACAAGAAGCAGCACTCTTACTCCCTCCTGGGATTTGGACCTTAGTAGATCACCAAGGGTGACACCTGATGGATGACCAGCATCCCTGACCAGTCTAACCTGGTGCCACACTGACCAACCAGTAATGTAAACCAGACGTTTAGCATGACGTATGGTGTCAAATATGTCGTACCAGCATTTTTCATGAACATAAGACATCCCAGTGTCAAGTTTCAAAGCTGGAAGGCACCCATCTGGAACATGTGCATCTTGATAAAGAGTCACTTTTCCACCCTTCCTAAGGGGAAAATATGTGTTTGGCACACCAGGAGAGTCAGGATCAGCATCTACCCCTAGATGGTAACTTCTCAAGCTCTCCATTGCAATGTACTGAATTGAAATTCTCAAGAGAGCTCCAGGCTTACATGGTTTTCCACTGGTGTTTAAGATAGGGTAGAATCCTTCTACTCTAGCACCGGAGTATATCTGCTCGACAGGAATTGCCACAAAGCCTATCAATTGTGATCCCACAACATCGCTGTCCTTGACATCAAAGCGCACTTCAGCAGCATGATGAGCAACAAGAACGTTAAAATGTTGCATCCAAATAGGATTTTCACTATTGCTGATCACAAATGTTCTCCCAGTTACAGAACCCCCAACAGAAATTGTAACATAAGGATCACTAGTGATCTTATGGATTATTTTCCCATCAACTTTTGCAGGGAAACTGATAAACATATCACCCAAGGTCTTGTGGAACATGTCCATGTTGGGAAGGTTCATGGCATCATAGACCCAGATATCCAAGACCCCATGTAAGAGCAAAACCTTCAAAGACAATTTATTACTCTGAAACACTACAAGCTGCCTATTCTGATAATTCTGGTACCCATCAAACGAAACCGAATGGGAATGAGCAGAAGAAATATAATGTCCAGATGAATCAATGCGGTCCAAACATGGCTCTTTCCAATTGCTCGGAAAGGAGTTATTAGGACAACCATAAAACACTGGACTTTCATTCTGATAGCTGGAAGGCGAACCAGGCATTGACAGAACCGAAGGAGCTGTTGGAGATGCAGGCGCAGAAGGTTTGTCATGATCATCCGATTGCACATTACTTAAGTGATCATCTAAAGATGAGTGCAAATACGTTTCTGAATCGGAGTCAACATAAGGAATATCTTGTCTACGATGACTGGCAAAACCATTACACCTGGAGGGCACTTGTGCCATGTTACTGCCATTAGATGGGTATTCTCGTGGTTGATGCTCATAAGGGTACTGGGATGTGGAATGTGAAGGTGAAGGATTGCCTTGAGAGTGTAAAGGGTCTGGGGGGTTTGTCATCGGAGTCAATGGCGGTGGCACCGCCGTATATCCACCTGGCGGGTATATATAAGGAGAAGGGTACATTTGGGGATAAACATATGCTTGTGGATACGTATAAGGTGAAGGGTACCTTTGGGGATAACCATATGCATAATTTGGATTTGAATAGGAAGGTGGATATGAATGATTCTGTGTAGGAGGAGGATTATAATAGTAAGGGTATGGATATGGATTGTTGTAAGGGAATGAAGATGATGAACCACGATTATCCATCTAACGATCAAACAGTAAATCCTTTTGATAGTTCTTATAATGGTAATGGAATGAAAGATTTGTACTCATCAATGAGATAGAACATGCTGCAAAGACAACAAAGACTGGTTATTGCTATCAAAAGTTCCCATCTTTCAAGGTATGGAAGAACAGTAAACCAAAAAGCACCGGACTTTCTGGGAAGCATCAAGACATCTTAGTGATTAGAACAAGATATGAAACAAATTTCACAAAGGCTTTGCAGAGGAACAATCAAATAGCTGTTACCTTTAGCAATTTCCTGAATGTGGAATGGATTCTGTTAAAACTTATCAATGAAGAACAAGAGAGAGAAATTTTCAGGACTTAATCACCTTCCTTGTACCCGGATATAACGGTTTAATCCTTAATTTTTCCAAAAAAACATGTGCGGTAACGCATTTGAATCACCTGAGAACGAATTTCAATCCAATTTAATTGGCATTTCTGATATTAAATATGAAATTAGGAATTACGTTGCATGAGCCAGATGGCAAGTTGATGGAAACGTACCCTTTTAGCTCTAACAATGAAAGTTTAAGCTTCAAGCGGTTTTAAATCATTACACGTAGAACTTAACTGAGGAAACATCTAAAGCAATCATTACACGTAGAACTTAACTGAGGAAACATCTAAAGCAATCATTACACGCAGAACTTAACACTGAGGAAACATCTAAAGTAACATGTTCTCTCCTCTGGTTTGTGCCTGGAACAATCAACAAGCTGGTTTTGGTTTTTTTTTTTTTTTCCCATCAAAGTTCAAAACTTTCCAGCTTAAATTGCTCTTATCGCAAGATTATTCCCAAGTTACAGCTATTGGACTTCTCACTTTATACTTTCCTGACACCCAAACAATGGACCCAAAAGAGGAGACCCCTCTTGTATCTTTTTGCACCAATCCGACAAAGTTCACACTGTAACTCAGTTTCTGTCCCAATTTACTAAACCTCAAAGTCGTAGGCTCTGGAGTGACAGATACGCCATCAGGCTCATAAACTTGTACCACGTAAGTACTTTTAGGCATCCCAACGTTTGTCACGGTTCTCTTGTACTTAATGGTTGGTTTTTTAGCATTACCTGGAAGAATCACAGCAAAAGAAGGGTAATTCAAGTCACCAGGTTGGTGACGTTTTGGACAGTTGAAACTTTTTCTGGACACCAGAGCTACTTGGGAAGATGTATAGTTCAGGCTACACAAATAGCTGAGGTAGTCCTCTGTGGTAATGTCGTATATTAGACCAGGATCTGAAGCACTCTCGGGATCAACATGGCCTGACCCAACACCAAAAGGTGTTGCAGAGGCAGAAGTGTTAGATCCAACATCTGAAATTGGAACATTTCTGTTGTCTAGGGTGTAACTTGTGGTCATCAATGCTGATTTTATTGCTGCTGGTGACCAATCTCTGTGTGCAGACTTTAGTAGTGAAGCTAAACCACTAACATGAGGGCAAGCCATGGAAGTTCCTGAAGCTATATTGAAGAGCACACTTCTTCTGTCACTCTTGAGCCTTGATGGGCTAGTAGCAGGTGGCCAAGCGGCTAGGATGTTGACCCCTGGTGCAGTAACATCTGGTTTGATCACTTCAGGACCTGGCAAACTGGGTCCTCTGGAAGAGAAAGCTGCCAACTTTGGTGCAGGACCACCATAAACTGTCCCTCTGAAGGCAATTGAAACTGTTGCATTTCTGGTTGAGTTGAGATACAATTTGATAGCTTTTCCTGCTGAATATCCTACAGTGGTAGCTGCCAAAACATGGGGGTCTGCAATAAGTTCTTCACCTTCACGTTCAGAGTTAACCAGAATCATTCCTGCTCCTTTTGCCAGTTTCACAACTTCTCCTTTCTGTGTTCGGCTGTTCAGTCCTCTGTCACAAACAACAATTTTACCTTTGACAAGCTTTCTGTCAAGCGAACCAGTAACACAATACTCTGCTCTTTGAATGCCAGCAGTTTCTGCATACACGAGAGGCAATTGCTTGGTGGTCTTGCCGAAATTTAGAGATGATCCTGTCAACTTTACTCCATTGCCAAGCTCGACAGTTGTTGGAAAGCTTCGATCAGTATAGCTCGCGGCCACCGTCATGATCCACGGTGCAGTGTTGCCTACGGTGGAGCTAAATGGACCTGAATTCCCAGCGGAGCAAGATACAAACACTCCTCTGCTGATTGCCCCAAATGAAGCTATAGCGATAGCGTCACTATAGTATGGCTTAGGAGTACCTCCCAGAGACAGGGACAACACATCGACCCCATCAGAAACAGCTTTGTCTATTGCAGCCAATAGATCAGTCTGGATGCAACCAGAGGACCAGCAAACTTTATAAGCTGCAATTCTAGCTGTGTACCTCATTCCTGAAGCTGAGCCATTTGCCACTCTGAAAAAGTTTGCTTTCTGTATAAGGTTGCCTCCTGCTGTTGAAGCTGTGTGAGTTCCATGGCCTTGTGCGTCTCTAGGAGATTTATAATCAACAGTTTCATTGATCTTCCCAAAAATGGCTTCATACCCTTTATAGAATGTTCTTGCACCAATGAGCTTCCTGTTACAATTTGCTGGAGTAAAACCTGTACCATTTTCGCAGGTTCCTTTCCATCTGGAGGGCAATGGTCCGATACCTGAATCATCGAAACTGACATGTTCGGGCCAGATTCCGGTGTCGAGAACGCCAATTATCACATCCGAATGCATGTTTTGAGAGGTCCAAAGTCCCTTTCCATTTTGTAGGCCAAGAAATTGCGGGGAGTGGGTGGTGTGGAGAGTGAGAATCTCATCAGGAATTGCAGCAAGAAAGCCATCAACTTTGCTCAAGGCATTCACTTGTTTATCTGATAGTTTTGCCGCAAAGCCTGAAATAACAGTTTTGTAAACATAGAGAAGCTGAGGAGCGTTTGTTTCTGTTTCTGTTTCTTCTTCTTCTTCATCATCTTCATGGGACGACAATCCTGAGATAGAAGAGGCAATGACTGATTCATACCATTGCTTGAAGCTTCCTGCAGATTGAATGGTACCAGGAATCTTGGACTTATCCATATGAATTACATACGTCTTTTCGTTCTTTGCGGCAGTTAAATCCATAGCCATGAATATCATCAACAACATCAAGAACAAGCTTAACTTCATTGCAGCTGTCATAATCAGAGACAAAAAAAATTTAAAACACCAGAAATAAAAAATTCCTTTCGGTTCTGAAACCTATAATGTGATGCTATAACCAACAAAAAACATGAAAATGGCCAGGCCGACGTGATCAGTACAGTGCGTGGAGACAAAGAAAGAGCAAAAAGCTTCTCATAGAACTGTCTTTGGATCTAAATAAGTAAGATATATATAGGCCAAAAGACATGAAAGGCTGACCTGGAGTGAACTCATTGTGCCCCATTCATCATCATGAAAAAGATCATCCACTTTTCTTATTTTTTAAGATCAAAGTGCACGCCTTTGATCATAACAAAGTTATGTACAGAAGAACTCAATGGCATTTGGACCTAACTAGGCCTGGTACAAGCCCGAAATTATCGAGGCCAAATTTTAAAAAAAAATTAGACATGGAGGGTCAAGCGAGACGAGATCTTCTATCTAATATTATAATGTCTTATTATATTTCATTAATTTCAGTTATTTATTTTCACAGATCCTGTGTTTATTTATACAAAACTTACGTAAAACTCATATAAATAAATGACTAAGATTTATGAGACAGAATAAGACACTATAATATTGGATAGAAGATCCAAACTTGGATCGAGCTACCAAGCCCTAGCCAACCCAAGATCTAACAACTATTTCGAAAGATGATATAATTTTTATTTTTCATTAAATAAAAATTTAAAAATAGGTCGACATAACCAAGTCGGATTTGGGCAAGGGCAAGTCAATGCCTGACTCGTTACAATTCTACCCTGAGCCACACGTTTAACACATAATCTTTAACAAAACCAAGTCAAATAAAGAAAGAGAGAAATACTAAAAAAATCAAAATTTTATTAATATACTCATAAAAACTACAAAAAAGAATAAAAATTTAATTAGTTTCACTTATTCCAAGTTTATTTTTATTAACAAATTTCATTAAATATTATTTAAATTATCTATTTTATAATAAATTAAATAATAAAAAATCTATATCTTTACTCTGATTAAAATTATAAAAGTTCGAGGTTATATTTGTCAAAATATTTTGATATAGATTATCATATAATAAAAATTGATAAGTGTATGATAG
>JANITX010000004.1:2824999-2839905 GCA_027564395.1 Erythroxylum ulei | reverse complement strand
TAATAAAAATTGATAAGTGTATGATAGACAATTACTTAATTATTCATATTGAACAATTCTAATAAAAATTGAATAGAAAATCATGTGACATTTTGGCTCGAACTTAATCTAAAACTAATTAACTCAGCCTTAGTCAATCAGATTTCTGGTCAAAATTAATTTTTTTTTTAATTTGCAAACTTCAGGTTTGAATTACCTTATTTAAATGGTTTGGTAATTTAAAATCCAATTTTTTAAAGAAAATTATGTCGTTTCAAATTTTAAATTAAAAATATAAATAGTCGGATTTAATTCATATTTGACCAAATTTTAGATCGAGTCCGAACACGAGCATAAATTTTTAGACTTATCCTGAACAAAAGTAACTCATTGCCCATACTAATTTTGCTCCAATTAAATTAAATTTGATGGTGAAATGAAATTTTGTGTATCTCTATTAATGATTAAAAAATCTTACCGGTCTAACATTAAAAACCTTAAATTTTTTAAATTTTTAGTTCAGTTTTTAATTTTTCAGTTTAATTTATTTTAATAATTTTGTTGTTAAAAACTGATCAGTTAATTAATTAATCTGTCAATTTTTGTAAATTAATAAATTCTTATAAACTAAAATAAATAAATTAATTTTTATTTAACAATCTCTTTTTTCAATTAAATTTGAATTCTTTAATTAACGAAGACAATTTATTTTAATTATATTTTAAATTATTTAATTTTTAGTAAATTTTATGATAATTTAATGATAATATTAGGCTTTTTATATCATAAAATTTTGTCAAATCAATTTAATCTCAGCACTTTTTTTTTTTTGAACATTAATCTCAGCACTTTAAACATTGTGTCATAGGCTTTCCGTATTTGTGCTATCGCTTGTTTGCTTCATCTTCAAGGAAAAGGGCTGTCGAGGTCCAGAAATAGAAGGTGACATTATAGTTGGGACAATAGTCATCGGACGTGACAATAGTGAGTGCGTACTCTCAGAATACTGGGCCAAGATAACTTTTAGAAATAAAGTTGTCGTTTTATTTATGATATTACGATTATATTTTAACTTTTTTTATAATTCAGAATAAATATTAATAATTTGATTTGATATAGAAATTTCAATAGGTCAGCAGGACCGCCCAATCGCTAGGGTGGCCCGTAGCTCAACCGACTGAGATAAGTCAAAATGTGACTCAATCTATAGCTTGATGGGTCACGAGCTGGTCCAGCTATCCTGACCCATCTTATATTTTAAAAAAAATGTTAAAAATAACATCGTTTTTTATAAAACAATAAAAGACGTCATTTTTGAAATAACAGTCAGAACACAAGCTGAGTTGGGCCGACATCTTTTGATCTGTGGCCTGGTCAACCCGGGCTAAATTAACATTCCTAATATTATACGTAAACTCCCAAACTTTAAGTTAGAACGTGGATTAAGAGAAGAAGGATTTCTAATTTATGATCGAACGTACTCAATTTAAACTCAAAATTTAAACAATTTAAACTCAAAATTTAAACAAACTTAACCTACCTTATTACATAAAGCTCTCGTTTTTGCAAGGGTTAAAAAAGGGTGATCAACATACACAATTTTTTTTATATAATTTTACAAATAGGCTATTTATGTGACTCAAATATGTGATCTTTTGATCACAAATGAGCAATTTTATTAATTGCTTAAATGATCAATTTTATTAATTGCTTAAAGATTTACCATCGTTTTCAATTTGAACTAATTTGATAAATTAATATTATTATAATTTAAAATTTAAAAATTTTAAATTAAACTAAAATAATTTGTTTTTTAATAATTGAACTAGGTTAAAAGTCACTTAGAAATTGAATAAACTCATTTAAACTAAAATGAAAATTCAAATTCAACAATTTAAAAAATATATATATATAATTTAAAATATAAACATTGATCGAGTGGCTTTCAAATTATGCATTGGACAAGACATGAGATAGTGGCTGCGTCCACTGAGGAAAGAAGTAGAAGCATGTGTGTTGTGTAATGATCATGACGCGTGCGAATAGATAAAATATTTTTGGTTAAATTAAAATTAAGTTTTAAATTTTAATTCCTTTTGATGTTTAATTATTTAAAAAAATGTGAAGTGGACTCGGGCCATGCGTACTTCTGTGAGATCTTGGGCCATGACTTGGATCAGTCCAAACCTGGGCTTAATTCATGAGCTGTTACCGTTCCCATTGTCAGCTCAACATGGGCCTAAACAGCTTATTCCGTACTCAGAACCTTAAAAATAATTAACATGACATGATAATTATAATATTATTAGTAAATAAAAATATTATAAAATTTTATATTTAAAATAAAAAAATCACTCAATAGATTTAAATATTTTTATGATAAATTATTTTTTTATAAGTTATTTTTAAAATGTATAATTTAAAGTAAAGACAACGATCACATAATAAATTTTGTGTAATTTTAAAATTTAATTAATAATTTTTAAATTTTAAGAATATTTTCATTGGTTGGATAAAGGTTTGGACAAGTCTTACATCTTATTTTTATTCATAGTTAACTTGAATTTTTAGAAATATTGCTCAAATTTTATTTATAATTAATTAAACTAAACAATATCATTTTATTAAAATAGAGAATACTCTATAACTTAAAATTCAAATTAAATTTTAATTTATTGATAATGGCATAATTTAATAATCCCTCTTAATTTTTTTTTTAATGATAGTTATTATGAATTGATATTCCTATATATTTTTTAAGAAAAAATATTAATTTAAACTGAAAATAATTATGTGCTTCAAATGAAATAGGGTTGAATTATTCTATAGTTCAAAACAAGTCAAAGTACCAAATTCATTATTTAAATATTATAATTTATTAAAATAGGTCATTTTGTTATAATGATTAGATATAGTATTCAATATTATTATATAAGAGTTAAAAAATTATTAAAAAATTTGAAGATCCACATTTATTGTAATAAACAATGTAAAGTAGAGAAATTAATCTCTAAAATATCATAAGAGGCAAATAAAATTGGAAACAAAAATATATTATAAATCAATACTTTACGATAAGAAAGTCAATGTTTTAAAATTGTATACGAACTTAAGTCGATAAGATAAGAAATTTAAGGTTTATGAGATATTAAACTGTTATAAAATCGACAAAAGATTAAATAAAATTTAAAAATTTAAAATATAATTAAATGAGATTGTCTTTATTTATCGAAAAATTTAAAGTTTAATTAAAAATTATTAAATTTATTTTAATTTATAAGAATTAATTAAGAATTTTTAACAAAAAAAAAAGTTGATAAAATAAATTAAATTAAAAATCGAATCAAAAAAGTTGAATCGAACCAAAACGGGCTGGATTTAAATCATTAAAAGTTTTATTTTATTATAAGTTTATTTTTTAATTATCTTTTTAACGATGTAGGAAATAACAGTCAATTATAACATACACCGACCAAGTTACTTTCTCCGTTGTCACTCTGCTAGCTTCAGGTGTAACTATGACGAACTCCAATCCTTTGGTCTGTACACAACGATTGGGCTTCTTACTGTGTAACGAGAGCTTTGCCAAGTGAGCGAACCTGACAATATCTGCGGGGTACTAGACACGGATCCTATCTTCACTTTAACCTTAAAACTTTGCTTCTGATAAGCGCGAGAGAAGGACAGAGTCATGGGTGTCACTGTTATTTCCACCCCCTTTGGAGCTTTAATGGTGGCATTGTAAACAGAAGAAGAATTGCCCACGTTAGTCACTGTTCTAGTGAATACACCTACGGTGGGGTTCTGATCCTTTTTGATGCTAAGTTGCATGGTGGGGTAGTTCAGAGCATCGACTCCATGAGCAGCGGGGAATGAAGAACATTTTACAGATTTTGAACCCACCAAGACGGACAGAGACTTGCTGGGATAGCCTTCATGACATAGAAACTGAATGTAGGACATTGCGTCCATGTCGTAGACTAATCCGGGGTTTCTTGCTTTTGTCGGATTTAGCTGACCAGCTCCATAGGCAAACTCTGCTTCCATGATCGATCTCCTACCCAAACGTTTTGCTTCACACAGATTGAGGAAGACAAGTGTAAGATTGCATAGGATGTGCTAGGGTAACAACTTGATATGTTCGTGCAACTTGATATGTTTATGAACCTGTTGTGAGGATCGCAGATTTGATTGCTGCTGGTGTCCAGTTTGGATGGAATGACTTTACATAGGCAGCTGCTCCTGCAACATGTGGACAAGCCATGGAAGTACCTGACATGAGTGAGAATTTCGAGTACTGCGTGTCTCCTTTTCGTCCAGTGAGTGATCTAAGAGGAGTATAAGACGCCAAAATGTCAATGCCCGGTGCTGCAATATCAGGCTGTGACATTTTTGATCAGAGAACAGGTTTGGTTTAGCTGGAAAGTGAAAAGGTCTGGTCAACGGTACCTTAAGAATGCGTTCTGTTCCTGGATTTGGACCTCTAGATGAAAATGAAGCGATGAATGGAGCAGGGACCTTAACTTCTTGGGATCTGTATACTGCGGCTGCTGGTGATCTGCAAGAACATATGAAGATTCGATGTTTCGTTTTACATAGATTGCGAAGAGCATACACTGAAAATAGCAGAACAATCATTACCCTGTGGAGTGTATGTAATCGTTGATGGTTTCACCTATGGTGACGTTAACCATGGTTCCTGGTGCCATGAAAATTTGAGCAGTATCAAGAAACCTTCCACTCTCAACAATGGCTCCTACTCCTCCAATTCCTTTAACCACAGAATCAGCACCCCACGTTCCTAGTTTGCATTGAACAAGCTTTCCCTTCACCTTCTTGGGGTCCAATGACCCATCATCAAAACAATAGCTGTAATGACACATATCATCAAACACCTTGTGAACACTGCCTGGTTCATTCCACAATGTGCGTTACTTACCTCGCAGACTCTTTACTCTCATTGTTTCGAGCTGCGTCGCCTCCGTTAATGAGTGGGTACAGTTTCTTCGTTTCAAAGATGCTCACTCCACTCCCCTGTGCTCATCACATTCAAACTGTAGTTACTTACCTAATCGGTTAGCTTCACCGAGTACAAAAACGTTCGTGGACAGTACAAGTGATTGCTTACCCAAGTAGTCTTTCCATTACCCATCTCAATCTTGCTCCTGAACGCCCTGTCCATGCCACTAGCCGCCACTGTCAAGAGCCAAGGTGCATGATTCGACAGGCTACCGAAACTCGGCCCGTCGTTCCCGGCGGACGCCACAGTGAGAATGCCATTTCTGGTGGCGTGAAATGCCCCTATAGCTAATGAATCTGACACATAATTGCCACTTGCACCGCCGATAGATATGGATATCACATCCACACCGTCATGTATGGCGGCTTCAAACGCAGCGAGTATGTCCATATCTGAGCAGCCTAAGTTAACCCAGCACACCTTGTACGCAGCTAATCGAGCCGATGGTACTGCACCGCGAGCATCACCTCTGGCCAGACCGAACAGGCTCGCCTCTGAAACTAAATTCCCGGCCACCGTCGAAGATGTGTGCGTCCCATGGCCTTCTACGTCGGCCGGAGACAATACGTCATGAGGGTCAGGATTAGTTCCGTCCAGCTTGAAGTATCTAGCTCCGATGAGCTTGCTTTAACCCAGATAGGAGTTGGAAAAAAAAAAAGAAAGAAAGAAAGAACACAGTGAAGTGGATTAAACCCATGTTTTTGTTCAATCAACTCTTGTCTGATTCATGGTCAAAGGAGAAGATCAGATCACGTACTTGTTGCATCCTGAGAAATTAGCGAATGGACCACAAGTGCCTTTCCATTTTTTGGGTGGAGGACCGAGGCCAGTGTCCCCGAAACTCTCAGATTGTGGAGTGACTCCTGACAAATCAATAATCACTAACAGGTTACATAACTTTTGTTCTTGTGAAAAGCTCAGCTGATCAATGGAAATTTATAGAACCTGTATCGAGTAGACCAACAACAATGTTTCTCTCCACCTTCAGGTTCCTTTTTGTATTGTTGGGAAGCCCGACAAAATCCCATGATTTAGTTGTATGAAGCTTGTGGTATCGGTTTGGAAACACAGAAAGAACACTGTCCAAGCCTGATCATTCAGACAACAGCCTCGTTACTGTCTTCCCAAATTTGGAATCCATAACATGTATGCAAATTCTTGCAGATACCTGACAACTGATCAGCTTCAGCTTTTGATAGTTTCGCAGCAAAGGCATTAAAGCTCTTTGTATAGCTGTATACAATGGACTCTTCAGCATCCTGATCGCTGCATAATCACATTACAAGTGATAAGATAAATGAAAATTTAAAACTGACACGAGTTAACTCCAAAAACCCGTTTGCAGTTCGGATCACGGGCTGCAACTCGCTTGCATGAAGCTGGAATCGCTATTAATCACCAGTCAATCATACGGGGTTGAATTCATTCATTCATTCATTCCAGGACCTTCATTGGCAGCTAAATATAACAGACGATGAGAAGATAGTTGAATAAACGTAGTACCTACCTGGATTTTACTGAGGAGAGGATGTTAATGTGTGTGTCTACTGCAGAAACGTCATTCCCTGTGTGATCTCCAAGATATACAATGTAGAAATCCTGTTTCATTGGAAAACTATTCAGGATTATTGCCTGGAAAATGTCTAATTCTTAGATAGTCAGGATCTACAAGTCCTGAGTAAGAGTAATTCCACCTTCTTCTGTTCGTCTTCGCTTGTAGTAAGAACACTGATCATCAGAAAATTTGACAGAATAAGCAGAATAGAGAAAGAAGTGAGACATCCACCCCTCGACATGATCTTAGCCTTGGACTGAGATAAAACCGAGATTGTTCTTCAGGTCTTGTATATGTGTATTAATAACAATCGGATCACAATCTTTGGAAGGGATAAGAACAAGAAACGTTTACTTAACTTTTCTTCAGTGCAATTGGTTGGAGAACCTTAAAAGAAAGATAACTAAGTTCTGGTCACATTCACTGGTTAATCAATGTTCAAAGCTCATGATTGCTTCCTAAGAACATTTTGTTAAGATTGTTTCCAATATATGTTGATCTTCCAGAACTATTTCATAATTTGTATTTAATAATATAAATTTTTAACTCATCGTTAAAAAATATAGTATCAATTTTATATATAATAGTTCATTTTCCAAAATTAGAGATTAAGAAATTTAAAATCTTAAGAAAAATAGAAATTCTTTTTTTTTAATTTTTGTTTTATCCTTATTCCAACAATCTTTAATTTGTTTCCTTATTTTTACCTATCTCACTTGATCTTGTATTGAACCGAATTTATAAATTAATTATAATTTCTGAATTCATTAAGTAATATATTTAAAATACATAATTTAATTCTCTAATCTCGGGTATTCAAAATTTATTAACCACATAGTGAAATGTGAAAGTCGGATTGGCTAGCTAACTTTGTCAGTTCTCTTAAACTTGGCATTCATTTGTTTCAAAACCCGTTTGTCGGTTGTCTTTCCATCCTCTTAGAGGATGTCTCAAGAGTCTCCTTTCCCAATCTAGCGTCTTAATGTTGTGTTTAATTATCTTTTTGATAAAAAATATAAGGATTATATATGTGTGTGTGTGTGTGTGTGTGTACAAATGTGTACCACTTTAAGATTGCAAGCCTATAGTCACTAATTTTTGTGCTTGAGAACACATTTCAAAGTGGTAATCGATTATCTATGCAACAATTACCAAAGTCACATGCTGTAATGGAGATAATGTGACTTAGTGGAAATTGATACAACATAAAAAGACAACACCTTCTTGGACAAGATCAAAACGACCGTTCTCAATGGTTTGTTTGGAAACCAAGAAACAGTAACATCAAGAAAGTCTGTGTTTTACTTGAATTCCAATTCAAGTAAGTCAAAAATATCCAATGGCTAAGAATGGTCTTGGAAGTAACTTAAAAGTTTCCAAAAGAAGTAGTTTAATGCCTTGGGTTCGATTACAGAAGGCCCTTCTTACCATCTTGTAGGAAAATAACACCGTACCTGTACTCTTTTTAGACCCAAGGTTTAGTCTTTAATCCTAAACTTGGCATGATTGAAACCTAAGTATACGAATATGAAAAAGCAAGGACTTAGGGGTGTATGCTTCTTTTGAATCCTATAAAGTTAGTTAATCGACATGGTAATCAAAGAAAAAGGTAAGTTAAAGAATAGCCATGGATTAGATTGGGATTAGGTTGCACCCAACTAAGTAGGCGGTCCATAGAGTTATTTTAAGATATGTTATGTTAATTTAATTCCTTAAAATGATATTATTTTATTGTAAATAAATTCTCTATTAGTTAGAAGTAAGGTTGCGTACTATTAGACCTCTCTAAATTTTGAGCATTATTGTTAAAAAATAATATTATCTTAATTTTAATTATTTAAATAAACTAAAACAATTTATTTTAAAATAGTTATATTTGATTTTTTTAATATAACTCGAGCGTGATCGAACCGAAAATTTATGTTTAAACTTGGGCTTGACCCAAAGTTTGATAACGTTTATGTCAATATATTTAATTTAAAATTTCAAAACGATCTTGTTTTATTCAATAAATTAAGAGTTTGGGTTGGGCTGTCTGAACTCAAAACTAAACACAATTTGAAGTCTAAATATTATTTTTAAAAGTCTAACCAAAATTTTTATATAGATTATAATATAAGTAAATAAATATAAAAAATAAATATTAAAAAATATAAAAGGCCAAATAATATTATATAAATTTCAAAATAAATATTCAAGTTGAGTAAATAGTTAAATACATAATAAATGAGAAGATGAGATTGTGAGTATTGTGAGAATTATGAGTAAAACATAAGAAAAAAAAGGGACTAAAAAATAAGCTCATTAATTGATCTGAGAAGTTATAAATTTGAATTATTAAAATGTTATATTTTAACTGCCAAAAAAGTCACATATGTTAAAAAATACTCTTTTATTTTACAATCAAATATCTATTTTCTTAAAAAAATTATTATAAAAAAATATTAATTAATATTTTAAAAATTCATCCAAATAGACACTAAAATTCGGTTAACTCAAGCTGAGCTTATTGAGCGGGACTGGGTTAGCCATTGTCAATATTAAGCCTAACCGGAAATCTTGAAATCCGATCAAGGTCGAGTCCAAATTCTTAAAAAAAAAAATGTTTAGGCTCTTAGGCTGGGCTCAGCCCAATCAAATGCCATCCCTGATCGCGTATGAGGCCTTCTGAGTGTTTTGTCCCAGTACAATGAGTGAACTACGACTATCAGGATCTTGCTATGCCTTTCGGTTGGCTTCAGGTCTGTATCATAAACGTTTCGTCAACAAAAGCGATCCTGTCCATTCAACTGTGCATCACTTGGTTGAATAGTTAATGGACGGTCAGATTCCGTACCAGTAAAAGACAAGAGAACTGACTTCTCGCACGAAACGTGGGTGGCTTGCCTTTGTTCCCTGCGAAAGACTCAAGAGTGGCATGGATATTGGTCGAACACTTGTATCCTAACCTTTCAATTTCAAAGCAATTAATTAAATTCAGATTTATCTAAAATAAATAATATCTAAGATTTAAGAAAATAAATAATTCATTTTAAATCATAATTAAATTATTTTTTAAGTATCTAATAATTTTTCCCTCAAAAAAAAAGTATCTAATAATTTCCATTTAAACATTTTCTTTTTTATAAAAAGAAGTTAAACATGACAAATTACATGAAAATTTTGGAGTGACAGATCCCTGACTCATCTTCTATGAGGAAAGGTATGCATTCCTTAGGCGGTGCTCAAAAGCAGTGATTCTTAAAAAATGACGCTAACAAGAAAATAACCCGCATAAGTAGCAAGTCAGTCGGCGCAATTGCTCTTTTGATATATGTATCGATATACAATAGTTCAGTTCTTACTGAATAGTTCATCAATGGCGCAAATGATAGAATTATGTGATCTGGCTCGGTATTCCGGGAAAAAAAGGATGTCAATAACCACTGTAAAATTTACTTTAAGTTCGATCCGTCAATATCTCAAATTTCACGCGAGGGTCAATCAAGACAAAAAAAAAAAAACCTCAAACATTTTCAATATCTTATCTTAGTGCCTCCAAGAAACGAGCTGTAGTTACTTGTTCTTGTCCTTGTCCAGACATCTAAGCCGAATCCTGGACAATCACGTGGATAAAGCATGAACGTGCACATACCAATTTCTATCTGGCTTCTTACAATGAAATGAAAAAAAAAAGGATAAAAGAAAAACATGTGCACTTTTCTCGTTCAGAGATCTCAAACCCCAGTCTGCTTTATTTCTTACATGCTCTTCCGTAAAGCCCGTCTCTGCGCCTACTATTTCGACCTCTGTAATGGCGGCAGACGATCTCTCCTCTCCCCTTCTCATCTCCGATGAACCCCAGATTGTGCTCGACGTTCACGACGACGGCGACGACGACGACTCCTCTCGACGATCATCTTCGACCCTATCCAACGGTATTCGCCTCAACAATCATAATTGTCAAGATAAATATAGCGTTGACTCCTCAAAGAACCCTTTTGGGTTTATTGGGTCGGAAGGGCTTTCCGTGCCTCCATCGTGCACGGTGGATCCGTTTCGCAATGGGACGCCATATGTTAATGGGGTTTATGAGGTGATTAAGATTGTGGTGTGTTTACCGGTTGCGGTTGCGAGGCTGGTCCTCTTTGGACTTTGTTTGGTGGTGGGGTTTGTTGCAACCAAATTTGCTCTTCAGGGTTGGAAGGATAAGCATAATCCAATGCCCAAATGGCGTTCGAGGCTTATGTGGATTACTAGGTTTTGTGCTCGTTTTATTCTCTTCTCTTTTGGGTAAAGCTTCTTCCCTTTCACTGTTTTCATTGCTATGCTTGATTTTGCAATTGAATTTGTATTGAAGTTGGAGAAAGTTAGCAAAAATTTCATGGTTCTTTGGTCGTCTTTCCTTTTATATGGTTGCAGTTACCAATGGATAAAAAGAAAAGGGAAGCCTGCTCCTCGGGAGATTGCTCCAATTGTTGTATCAAATCACATATCTTATATCGATCCTATATTCTACTTTTACGAATTATTCCCTACTATTGTTGCAGCCGAGTCGCATGATTCAATCCCTTTTGTTGGAACTATTATAAGAGCAATGCAGGTATTTTTGTTAACAAGAGTCTTTTACTGTTTTCTCTTCACGAGTTCTTGGTGATAAAAATGGTTTTGTTTTTTTTCCCATGCGTGGCAGGTTATATATGTTGATCGGTTTTCACCTTCATCAAGGAAGAATGCTGTAAACGAAATAAAGGTAGGAACTTTCTGTAATTTTTACCTTTATGCTTTTCTACTTTACTAGTAACGATATATATTGTTTTCGCTTAAGCTACACTATTGTATATTTGTTCTAATCGTGCCGTATGTTGTGGTACCTGCTATCTGAAAGTGTTGTATGTACCTGCATTGTGCATTTTCACTCATTCCCAGCTGGTTTTTATTACTTGAATTTTCTCTATATCAAATGCTCCTCCACAATCCTGTTCTGTTACATAGCAAGAGAAATTTAGATGATTTTTATATAAATTTATAAGCTATTTGATACAGAAATGTGCTTTCGAGGATCTGAATACAGAGAAAGGCTTCTTGCGACAGATTTCCACGTTTACTACTCTTTCCTGAGGGAACAACAACAAACGGAAGGGTGCTTACGTCATTCCAACTTGGTGCATTCATCCCAGGCTATCCAATCCAACCAGTTGTCGTTCGTTATCCGCATATTCACTTTGATCAATCATGGTAAAGTTTGGCTTGTCATATGAAATTTCATTTAGGTTGTTTTCTTTACTTTTTTACTTGGTGATATTTACTTTCACTTACCATTTTGTTAGGGGCAATATTTCTCTGGGAAAGCTCATGTTTAGAATGTTCACACAGTTCCACAATTTTATGGAGGTATGTTCCCATGATTAATAACTTTGATCTTTTGTTGCCATACAAACAGATAATGCAAAGCTTAGTTGATGAAGAATGTTAACAATGTGTTAATAGTTTATTTTTTCTTTTTAGACAACAAAAATATTTCTTCTTTTTTTTTTCCTTTTTAGCTAAGGTTTTAATTCTAGGAAACAATAATAAGAATCTTTGTTAAATAAGAATCTTTCAATAAAGCAAGTTTTGAAATTTCCCTACAAGCTTTGAGTTTTTAACTATGTGTGGTTCTTTCTTCTGAGAGTGATCTTTAGACCCTATGAGCAGTTCTTGATTTCCTAACCTTGGAGTGATTCTTAGAACTACCCAGTGTTTGTTTCCTTAAATGAAATTCCAACTATTTTCCAGCCTAAGTTTCCAACAATCCAATGCTGAAGTTCAACTGCTGTTGCTAAAATTTCAGACCTGAAATTTGAATTTTCAGCATCCTAACAACACCCAAAAGCCCAGATTTCTAGTTTCTGTGATTTTTAGCTACTAATTTGATATCCCTTCTATTCGATCTAATCATTAATCATTTGAAATTTATTGTGCTTTCATTAGGTAGAGTATCTACCCATAGTCTCCCCTCTTGATGACTGCAAAGATGACCCTGCTGTTTTTGCTCAAAGGGTGAGTAATTAATTTGAGTTCATTTATTAAGTTGAAAATTTCATTTCTTCACTGCATTTTCTTGACTTTCAAGTTCAAACTCCGCGTTTTCTATCTTGGTTCACTATTTCACATGTTGGCTATGATGAGTTTTCCTCATCACATTTCTTTATTCCATTTGTGAGTGATAGATTGATATAATATGACTCTATGCAGACTGGTCGTGCTATTGCCAGTGCACTTAATGTTGTTCAAACTTCGCATTCCTATGGAGACGTTTTGCTGCTTATAAAAGCATTAGACTGTAGAAAGGTAAGACTGCTTCATCCAAATCTTCCTGTTTTCGAGCTATCCTGATTTTTAAACTAGTCTTTGTGGAAAAATCATGGCTGACATGTGCGTTGGTGTTAAAGTGTGTTTCAATTTATAAATTCTTGATTGATGACTTGTATATCTCTGAGAGTAGGATCTAGTTATCGGGCGATTGAGCAGGAAATCAAATTCAACTCTCTTCCCTTTGTTGCGATTCTTTTGTCGACCTATTTTGAATAGAATTTCAAACTCATTCAAGGGAGACTGACACCTTAGAGTTCGATGAGAGAGAACTCCAATCTCTTGTTTTTGATTAAACTCTGAACTACTCTTTTATTTAGCTTCTGTCCCTTTAAATAAGGATCAGTCATATTACAGATATAGGAGTCTTGTATCTATCGAATTCCTAACTCTATCGAATTCCTAACTATGTTGTTCCTTTAAATAAGGATCAGTCTTATTATAATAATAGAAGTCCTATTGAATTTGATTCAAAATAGGTCGACAAAAAAATCACAACAAGGAGAAGAGAGTTGAATTTGATTTTCCGCTCAATTGCCCGATAACTCGATCCTACTCTCAGAAACATATCAGTTTTTCTCCATCATTTGAATGATAATTAAGGGTTGTCTTTGTTATTGATTGAATTCTCGGCAACTGTGTTGTTTTTCTATTGGTGCTTGCGTGAGTTGGTTAGACCATTGGTGAGTGTGTGTAGGATCATTGCTGCTGCGTTTGTTTTTGTTCTAGTGTGACTTTAGTGAGTTGAATAATTGTTGATAGCCAGCTGCATTATTTTTTATTGCTGAACAAAAATTAAGGGCAATTTTAGCAGCTGATATTTGTGGTATGTGCGTGATTGTTATTAGACTGATTGATTATTGATAGTGTGAGTTTTGGTGACTATCAATACTAATAGTGTAAGGTTTGGTGACTATAAATAGTAGTGGTTATGTGCAAAAAATTCCAACAGGCGTCATGGATTTTGTAGTTCCATTATTTACAACGTTTTGGTGAAGAAATGCTTATGTTCGTTGTTGATTTTTCTGCTGTCGTGGGTGTGATGTTAAGGTGATAATATCGAAAGACTATAACAGATTTATTGGTGGATAACATTTCGATCTTTCATTGAAAAAGTTGGAATTGTTAGGGGAATTGTTTTTCTTATCTAAAGTGTAGTTGTTTATGTTCGTTATTGTTTAATCACTTGAGTTGTTTATTTTTATCTTTATCACTAAACGTTGTTGAGAAAATTCTCTGTTGAGGTTAGTACAACGCGATTGTACTATTGAGTGTTATTTACTTTTATGGGTAGTGAGGACAAGGGATAATATCGAGGGTTGAGTGAGTTAGCTCTATAATGCCTTGAGTAAAACTATTGTTGTATCACAAGTGAAAGTAATTAAGTTGGGTTATGACCATATAAATGTAGGCAAGGTATGCCAAACTACATTACCAAATCTCAAGTGTTGATTTGTTTATTTTGCGTTTAATTTTTCTGTTTTCGTTTGTGCGAGAAACAACTGCAGCTGAACCAGAATTTTTGTGAAACTACATTCTTTCAAAATATCAATTGGTGTCAAAGCGGGTTACCGAATCAAAACTTAGTACGTCAAGTTGGTGCAGATCTGTGTTTCGTAATTATAACTACAAAGAAAGGAGCATTAATTACCAGACCACCATTGCTAGATGGTTCCAATTATCTTGCATGGAAATCATGGATGAGAGTGTTCATTTAAGCACAAGGAATAAAAGCATGGAACTCAGTTTTAAATGGTTGGACACATCTAGTGACGATTGACGAAAAGGGAGAAACAGTGCCTAAAGATCCATCTGAATGGTTAAGGGATAAAAAAAAGAGTTCTTGGAAATTCTCAAGCCATGCACGCCATCTTCAATGCAATTGATGAAGGACGTTTTTCAATGATATCAGCTTGTGAATTAGCAAAAGTGTTGGACCCCAAACTTTTCTTGGAAATTAGAAATTATTAAATGAAATTTAATGAGAAAATATGGTATGATTCCTTGTAATGAATGAAA
>JANITX010000004.1:2749694-2768728 GCA_027564395.1 Erythroxylum ulei | reverse complement strand
TTGCATAACAATTATTCCAGGGATTTTATCTTTATGATTAATAATTAAATAATTAAAATGCACAAAGATAAAGAATGTCTTTTATTGAATAAAACAAATTTTATACAATTAAAGTACAACCATAAATTAGCTGTAAGGGCATAAACTAACAGTATAGACTGAGAAGTCTCAGATTTGGCCATTTTTGTGACAAGATCGAGGCGCGGTTTGGCTCTCTCCGAACATTTCTCGCGAAGGTATAAGGAGCGATGTTTTAAAGTTGTGAACCGCATCTTCAAAGCAAATGTGTGCTCCATTTTTTATTTTACAACAAAGGAACTAAAGTGATCTCACAGGTTGAAGAGAAGCTTCCAGGAGTGACTGTGAACCTTTGGTTGTCGAAGAGAAAATGTTCCAGATTAGAGCTCGAAGAACGAAGAGATAAGAGGAGGGTCCCATGAAATCGGATCATCATTGGCTATGCACTTTGAAGCTGTTGTAGTAATTTTTATAGGGATGTTTTCGGTTCTGATAAAGAAGGCTCAGAGAAGAGAAGAAACTGACGCGGAGAAGAAACAGTAGCAGTTTCAAGTTTAATCCGTACATTAATTCGAAATTTGAAAATGCATTAAATTATATATAATTCACTATATATTTTAAATTATCAACAATTTCTCGTAATTTGAGTTTTAATTTAATATTCGTCTAAAAGTTCGTGCAAGTCAGATCAACTAAGTGCGCATGGCATATGATTAAAATAGTTTTATTTACAGATTAAAATAAATATTTGAAATGAGATTATTATCGTCTACCAAAAAAAAAACAAAAAAGAAGAAGCCAAAAAGGCTACTTTATTGTAGTGCGCTTATTATATAAGATGATTTGCGGAAAAGGGGAAAAGAAATTCCATTTAATTGAATATCGAAATAGTAGAGGCATGACTGTTTATATACAGCTTATTTCACTTATAGTAAAAAAGTTTTAAATCTGTTGACAAGCTCCGGTGTCACGTGGTTGTTACATTTTGAGTTTTTAATTGTGTCGATTAAATAAGACAAAAGGGAATATTGCTCATAAAACAACATTCAGTACTCGTAAACACTATTTTGAATTCCTAATTGTTGTTTAAATTAAATTATTTTCAGAGTTTAATAATTTTTTTATTTCATGTTCATTCAAAAAGTCATATTTAAAAGCTTTTATTAGTGACTAATTTTTAATGATTATTTACGAACATCATTATTAAATAAAAATTTTAAATCTATGGGTGGCCGTCTATTAATGATAATGATGATAGTTAATAATTATAAATTGCAAAGGAAAACAATCTTTTTGTAAAATGTAAAGGAAAGATTACGTATAATTAATGTCTCTCTTCCAACTTTAGCAAAATAGAGAGTTTTATGGACTAGGGTTATAGTTGTTCTTTTTTAATAACATATTAGTCATCTTTAACATATCGTAATTCCTTTGAATTGTACGTGTTGAAGGATTATTCTGTTGTGAAACTTGGGCTAATTTCTACCAATAAAAACAAATTCACCTTGAGCACTATCGTTTTGATGAATAGAGTGTGAACGATTGTACTGAAAATCACACCAGGTAAATTTTCATAAAAGACTGGAAAGGTCACAAATAGTCCCACTTAAAACTCAATCTCCTAGATAAAATTTTCCTAAACATGTAATTTAATAACACAATAATTCACTATAACTATACCTGACAATAACTATCAAAGAGACAAATAAAGAATATCAGAATTTAATGAGGTTCAGCCAATTATACCTACTTCCTCAAATACTACTAAATTAATATTTCACTATTTTTAGAAAATAATACAGGTGAAATATTACAAAAAGAGAGAAAATTTTGCCTTAAGGAAATATAAACAATTTTGGGATGATTTAACTAAAGAGGGGAGGCTCATTTTATGGCTTTAAGAATCTCCACTATTCCCACAAATTTTCAACGTGGAACAAATCTCCACCTTGGCGAATTCCACTTTTTCAAATCTCTCACAAAACTCATCTTTAGTAGTGTCTTCAATTGCGTTTCAAAGCACCCATCTTCAATTTTTAGCAATATTGATCAAGTCCAAGCAATGTTGGAACTTGACTACAGTCACCATATTTGTCAACATATCAGCAGGATTCTCAATGATCTTAATCTTTTAGATTGCTACTCCACCTTTTTCCAGAATCGCTTGTACAAAGTGATAACGAACATCGATATGTTTTGTCCTTACATGGTAAACCTGGTTCTTTGCCAAAAGGATAATAGTCTGATTATCACAATGGACTTTGATGTGCTTCTGTCAAACTCCTAATTCACCAAGCAAACCTTGAAGCCAAATTGTCTCCTTTACAACCTCTATGGCTGTCATATATTTTGCCTCCGTAGTCGAAAAAGCAATTGTTGACTATAAGGTTGACCTCCAACAGACTGGTGACTTTGCAAGAATAAACACATAGTCAGTAGTTGATCAACGCCTATACAAATCACCAGCATAGTTGGAATCACAATATCTGACTACACATTGACTGTCTTGCTTATCCCATTGAAATACCCAATCAACATCTACAGTGTTCAGAATATACCGTAGAATCTATTTCATAGCTTGCCAATATTCCTTTATAGGATCATGCATATTCCTGCTCATAATCCCAACTACTTATGAAATGTCGGGTCTTATACACACCATAACATACATCAAGCTACCAACAACATTTGCATATAGTACTTTTGACATATATTCTCGTTTTGCATTATTCTTTGGAGACAAAGATGCACTGAGCTTGAAATGAGGAGTGAGTGGAGTACCGACAGGTTTTGACTTTTCATTCAGGCCAAAACATTTTAATATGTTTTTTAGATACTGTTTTTTATTTAAACAAAATCTCCCTAATTCCTTATTTTTGTTTATCTCCATGCTAAGAATCTTCTTGGCTTCACCTAAATCCTTCATTTTAAATACCTGATTCAACTAAATCTTCAATTTCTCAATTTCTCTTAGATTATTTGAAACTATCAGCATATCGTCAACATACAGGAAAAGATAGATGTAGAATCCATCTTGTAGCTTGCAAAAATACATACAGTAATCGTATCTGCTTCTTATGTACTTTTGCCCCATTATAAACTTGTCAAATCACTTATACCACTGTCTTGGAGATTACTTCAATCTATACAACGATTTTTTAATATTGCACACCAAATTCTCTTTTCCAGCGACTTAAAAACCTTCAGGTTGAGTTATATAGATTTCCTCCTCTAAGTCTCCATGTAAAAATGTAGTTTTTACAACCAATTGAACTAGTTTCATATTAATATGCTACTAAGGCCAACAAAATTCGAATAGAGGAATGTTTTACAACTGGAGAAAAAACTTCATTATAATCAATTCCTTCCGTCTAAGCATAACTTTTGGCCACTAGCCTTGCTTTGTAAAAAACATTATTCTTGTAAGTAAAGCCATCTTTCTTTGCATATAACCATTTGTATTCAATTGCCTTCTTTCCCTTTAAGAGATTAACTAGCTTTCACGTCTGATTCTTATTAAGTGAATGTGATTCTTCATTCATGGCTATCCTTCACTTATCTTCTTTTAAATTTTAGACTACTTCCTTATAAGTGGTAGGAATGTTATCAATTTCAATTGGAGATGTATAAGCCACCATATTAATATAACGAGTGGGTATTTGAATGTTCCTTTTTGGCTTTTTCAATGCAATTGGTAATTGTTGTTGTGGAGGTTCTTAGGTTGGAACCTCTTCTTCATCTTGCTGCTCTTTTACCACATGAGTTTCTGCATCTGCTTCATCATTTGTTAGGTGAACAATTCTACCTTCAAACTCTACCTGCTTTAGAGTACCATCTGTCTGCTCAATATTTTCAGCTATCACCTTTCTTAACATGGTAGATTCATCAAAGATGACATCCATACTGAAGATTATTTTCTTTGACTTAGGCATCAAAGACAATATCTTTTCACACCAGAGGTGATCCCCTTAAAAATTGTTTTCTTTGCACGTAGATCCAACTTTGACTCCTTAACATGATAGTATGTAGTGGAACCAAATACTTGTAAAGAATCATAATCTGTAGCAAGTTTTTCAAATCATTTTTTCAAAGATGTTTTACCACCAATAGCAGTGTATGAAAGGCGATTGATGAGATGAAAAGCATATGTAATAGCTTCAGCCCAAAATTCTCTGCCCAACCTAGCATTAGACAACATACACCAAAGTTTCTCCAGTAATGTCCGATTCATATGTTCTACCACCCGATTTTTTTGTGGTGTATCCCTAACTGTGAAATGTCTGATAATACCTTCATTTTCGCGGACTTTTAAAAATGGATCACTCTTGTACTCTCGATCATTATCTGTATGGAGACGTTTGATCCTTATGTCTGTTTGAGTTTCCACCATCTTCTTCCATTTGATGAAAACTCCCAACACTTCATCCTTGGTTTTCATAGTATACAACCATATTCTCTGAGAAAAATCATCAACAAAGGTCACATAATAGTGTTTTCCTCCCAAAAAAGTTGTTTTGGAAGGTCCCCACATATCAAAATGAATATAATCTAAAATACTCTTCGTATCATAGATTGCAGTGCTGAATTTCACTCTTTTTTGTTTCCCTTTGACACAATGCTAACAAAAGTCTAATTTGCAGGTCCGAACTCCTTTCAACAATCCTTGATTTACTAATGTCTTCAAAGATTTTTCATCTGCATGTCCCAAGCTCACATGCCACAACCTGGTTACTTCTAGCTCTTGATCATCATTAGAAGCTACTGATGTTGTTCCAACGACTACATTACCTTGGTAATAATACAGGTTAATATTTCTTCAAATTCCTTTCACTACCACAACTGCACTGAAGATGACTTTCATTATTCTATTTATTGTATTTATAGTGTAGTCTTTTGATTCTAGGACTCCCATAGAAATGAGATTTTTCATCAAACTTGACACATATCTGACATCTGTCAGAGTCCTGGTTGTTCCGTCGTGATTCCTTAATAAAATTGAATTAATCCCATTTGTGGTGCAGGGATTGTAATTTATTATGTAGACAACTCAACCTTCTAGCTCTCTAAAATCAGATAATCAATCCCGATTGGGACACATATGATGACTACAACCTGAATCGAGCAGTCATGGATTAGAAGGGCTTATTGATGATGTAACAACCAATGAAAGATCTGAGTCTGAATCTTCACATTTAGCAACATTAAAATTTGCAGCAGCCTTTCCTTATCAAGTTTGTTTTAATTCTTCAGTTTTGGACAATCCTTTTTTCAGTGCCCTTTTTCACGACAAAAAACACATTCATTTTTTTTCAATTTGAGCCTTGACTTCGACCTCCCTTTCTTTCCTTAGTTTGGCTTTGCGAATGGTCTTTGACTACCTAAGCTTCTATTTCTCCACTTGTACGTTCTTCCTCTGTCTTCCTTCTTAATTCATGACTGTGCAAAGCAGTTGTAACTTCAATAAAAGACACATCAACTTTCCCATGAAGTAGAGTAGTTTCAAGAAATTCAAACTCCTTAGGAAAGGATCCCAGCAACATCAAAGCCAGATCTTCATCTTCAAATGTCACATCTAAATTTATTAAATCAGTAACTAACTGGCTAAAACTGGTGGTGTGATCATTTATAGTAGTACCCGAAACATAAGAGAAGCGAAATAGTCTCTTCTTCATATAGAGCTTATTCTAACTATTTTTCTTCAAGAATTTTTCCTCCAACACATTCCAAAATTTACATGCAGAAGTTTCTTTTGAGAAAGCATAATTTTTCTGATGCACTCATATTTTCTTATCTTTCTATAATTTTACACTTAGTTTTTATTCTCATTTGATGTCTAAATCACGTGACTTACATTGATTTTATCATTTCAGGTGTTTTAGGTATCAAATGAAGAAAATCATGCTAAGGAGGGAGATTTTGGACTTTAGATGTCATTTTCAGAGTGAGGAGGTCAAAATACCCTAAGGTGACCAAAGTTGCAAAAATCCTAATTCTATAAGGAATCCTACTTCAACTAGGATTTCTACATTTCGGAAGATTCTTGTTCGCCACTGCAAGAAATAGATCCAGGAACAATCTAGATGGTTAGGGAACATGTAGATTGGGAGAAATGAAGATTCTTAATTTTTAGGAAAAGAAGTCCTACCCTTGTAAAGATCCTAATTTGACAAGGAAAGAAAAAAATCTGGTTCTACTTGGAAAAAAAATTATATCCTTGTAAAGATCCTAATTCTACAAGGAAAGAAAGACCTATTTCTACTTGGAAAAGAAATCATCTCCTTATAAAGAACATAATTCTATAAGGAAAGAAAGACCTACTTCTACTTGGAAAAGAAATCCTCTCCTACAAGACCTCCTCCAAAATAAATAGGTTCCTTTAGCATTAGTTAGGGGTATTCCCGTTTTCTCTCTTCTTTGGACGTGAATCTCTCTTCTGCTCTTTCTTTCTTTGCATGGCTACTCATTTGAAATGTGTAAAAAAGTCTACGCTAACTGATGAGATGAGAAAAGCATTATGTGAGTACAAAACTCAGTATCCCTCTTCAAGTCAAAAAGATTTGTAACAATGGATTCAACAAAAGTTTGATCTCTCTATTAGTCAATCAACAATATCAAATACTCTTAAAAGGTCAGCAGAGTATTTGTCAAAAGAGATAACAAATAGCAATGTTAAAAGGCACAAATCAGCAAAATATCCTGAATTAAAAAAGGTATTGTATGAGTGGTTTCTCCAATATGAAGAGAAAGCGAACATAACTGGAGAAATGATTCAAACTAAAGCAAAAGAGTTTCTACAGAAGATGTATGGTGTTGCAAATCTAGAATTTAACTTCTCAAGTGGTTGGCTAGAACGATTCAAGTCGAGACATGCGATTAAGTCTTATAGAAGGTTTGGTGAAAGTGGTTCAGTTGTCATGGAGAAATTCGAGCTAAATTAGACAAATTTTATTGAAGGGATATCTATAATATGAACAAATTTCACATGTAAGTTTTTCTATTCTTAATAATTAGATATTAAGGACTTAAATCATATATAAATCATTTATATCTGTTCAGATCTTGAATATAATATAATAATTACATAGATGAAGTGAATAAATGACTTACCTTGAGCAGAATTCGTCATATTGTAGAGAGAGAATTTTCAACGATCACAATCTAGCTTCTCTCTCTTAACTCTCTTTTTATATCAAATAATTTGATAGATAATCCAATACGTTAATACCTTTATTCTATATTTGTTTTGTCCATATTTTGATTAGTTTATAATCACTTTTTTGTTGACATTAAATCTTATATATCTATCAAGTATTAAATTAATGGTCAATATTTAATATACTATTAAACAAAAAAAACCATAAACCAAGTTTAATATGGGCTATAGAAACATCAGGTCATATTTCTTATAACAACGACATGACCTTTCATAGCCAAAACCCTAGCAAAACTTCGACAAGCCTGATGACAAGGAATTGCTCCAATCCTCGTCCTTCCATAGACCTAGAAGGACATCATTTGAACAAAAATGTTAAGTTGAATAAAATAAGAGCTAAATAAAGCCATTCTAGCCTGTATCATAAGTCCCTTGCGAGAAGGATTCAGGAAACTCAAGATCAAGAAGCACCTGAAACTTCTCTGCAAACGAGGGATTTAACCCAACTGCAAAATATCAGGATAAATCGTCTAAAAGCAAAACATTCATTTTCTATCGGAAAACAGTATATGGATATTTTACTAGCTCTTGTAGGAAAATGAAATCAGAAGTTGCAAAGAAAAATTCAGAATTTCTATTTAAGCTTTAATTTTTTCTGAGCCTGAAGCGTGTTTTGTTCTTTTATTTTTCTTGATAACGAGTCTGAAGCAATCATTAACTCAGTGCAAGAGACTGACTGTACGATCCTATCAACTTTGAGAGACCATGCATCTTTGATCTTATTACAATGTCTTTTAAGATGGCTTAAATGGTAGACTCATCATCGAATCTCCAACATTTGAAGTATTGGTTTTTTTAATTTGGTTGTCTTGGATTAAACGCATGGTACGACTTTGAATCAATTGTTTGTCTAGTTATTGAGTAATTTATAAATAATTGTTAGTAACTTATATTAACATATATTCACGTAATTTTCATTCAGTCAACTATTCACTGTAATTTTTCTTTATTTTCTTCTAAAATTATGTATATTAACACTATGAATTATTGTGTTGATTTGTTACTTTAGTTAGAAACATTTAGAGTGTATAAATAAATGGATATATATCACATTATATGTACACAAAAATGCACAGAGCATTTCTACATTTTTTTTCATGTACATTAAAAATTTAATAGTGATGCATTTAAAAGATAATAATTGCAAGTTCTCCCTTTAAAAAAAAGGGCAGGTACTTGATAACTAAGATGCCATCAAATATACAAGTAATCTTATTACTATGCTCTTTAAGGAAGGCAATGGTTGATTTCCTGTCGAACTTGTAATGAGGTGATGTTTGAATTCAAAATAGATATTGTTAACTTATAATAACATAATGGAAGCACTGCTTTTGTGGAACTGTTCGATCAAAAGTTGGTTGCTTTGGGTTGCTTTTCCATATGTATCCAATCTTGGACTTCAGAGGGTGTTAAGATAGACGTTAGAATTTGGTGGGAGGCAGTCACTTTGACTAATCGAGTGACCTACTCATCGCTCTTTCTTAAGAGTCCGTAGTTGTTAGAAAACAACAGACACAGTCCTCTAATCATCACAGGCAATAATCCTAAGCACTAGACAATACACTAATGCGTGTAAATCCACGCCATCCAGTTGGTGTGGGTGATTGGCTTTTTTTTCTTCCCCTGAAAGTGATGTTTATATCCGTTTTCATCTTTTTAGCTTTAGACTGAAATATAAAACGAGGGCGAGATAAAAAGAAATCATAGCTTCAGTCCCACTGTATTACTAACTCCATTTTCAACGAAAATAGGCGAAGACCTTATTTGTCATTAACCCCTGGAATGCTCATGGTTAGTGACAGTCTTAAAAAGCGCACCCAGCTATAGGAATCGCCTTTCATGTCCCAACGTACAACAAAGTGGATGGCAGGGCAGATAATCAAAGGGCGTAGTTGGATTCTGTAGTAACTACTAGTTTTGATTTTTAAATTCAGTAAAAGAAATCATTAATTAGTTTTGATTTTTAAATTCAGTAAAAGAAATCATTAATTGAACTTTTAAATTATATTTTTTATTTTCCTTTCTTATTTCGCAATTAATAAAATTATAAGAATTGACTTTTATTTTTGAACTTATCAAGGAACACACGAAGTTTCGACTTACAAGTTCGATTCTGGGACAATGTGTTGCTCTTAAATTATCGAGCTTTTTTTTGGAAGGACGATGGCTACGCTCAACCAGTAAATCATATATCATATTAATGGTATTGCTGACACAGACAAGAGAAAGGCCACGAAAGCAAACAACAAATGGTTATATATAAATACAAAATCCACAGATTAACTGTAGAATCTTGGAATATTAACATTTCCCGATGCTACAAGATCGTCAAAATGTCTTGCATTGCATTGCATACAACCAATTTATTGCATCCGCTTGTTTCTTATTATCAGATAATCTGCAAATGCCAATACTTAAAATTTAACGGCATTAATAGACACGGGCCTTAGGTGGGAATGATTCAATCTCATCATCTAAGGTGTTCATGTGAACTGGCCTGTAATCAAGACGAACTCTCTCGTTCTCCCAGTATCTGCAAAATGCAAGTGAAAATTAGGAATCCAAAATTTACCAATTGGCTAACAACAAACACAACACATAACTTTAGGAAACACCCACAAGAATCATCTAGGGAGACTAATGTCCATATCACTAATATTTCATCCCAAAAAGACTTACCCTAGTGTGTGTTTCATCCAGTTCTCGTCGTCTCTTTTCTGCAATAATTAACCATCTTATTTCGTAAATAAGATGAAAACAGGCAATAAAACACAACAGTCAACTGATAGCAGAACTAATACAAACCGTGAAGTCTTCACGAGCATGTGCTCCTCTGCTTTCTTTACGGGCTTCGGCAGAATGCATAGTGATACATGCATTTATCAAAAGGTTTTCCAACTCAATTGTCTCGATCAAATCAGAGTTCCTACCATAATTCATCAAAATTTAAGCTTGAAGAAAATAATAATCCAATAACTTGATAACTTGACATTCTCACAAGTAGCACACCATATTAAACTTCGGTCTTTCAATTTTACATCATGAAAGCTCTCCCATGCCTTGTCAATCAGCTGGCATCCTAAACAAGTAGCAAAGACAGTGACAAGTATAAATTAGACACAATCAATACAAATTGCTCATCATAACAGTTTATTAGATTTAGTCCATCTGGAAACACAGCAAAGATAACAATTATTGCCTTAGAATGTCAAGAATGTTCTACATTGCCCCCATGCTACTAAATACTTATTGGTCTGTAATAGAAAGGCAACCCCTTATTCAATACCCACCTGTCCCAATCTTCTGTCCAGCCAAAATAACCCAAAAACAAAAAAGAAAGAGAGAGAAATAAAGCAAAGGAGAATGGAGAAGAAAATTAGGCATACAATAATAATGAAAACCACATGGTTGTGATTTTGAGGAAAATGAAGTATAACTGGCTGTAAGTTGGGGTACCTTCTTCCAATGTTTCCTGTGTACGGAATACGGCAGCATTAGTTTGCATTACTTTCTGCATTTTCAATCGGATTTGTGATGTAGGCAATGATCCATTTGAATTTCTTAGTTTATCAAGCCAGGCAATTGTCTTCTCCCCAGCATCCTTTTCTAAAGGCTTCTGATTTTCTCCTGCAAGATAAGAAGCATAGGCTTTTCAATCATATTAAAGCAGTAAGGACTTTAACTCTCTATCAATTAATATCATATAGATGTCTACAGCTGTACTGATCAACTACGGATCAGGGTCTTCATTGCTCACACATAAATGGTAACTCTCAATTAGACACAATTAAACAATCAACTTGCCTGGTCTATGGATCTCTGCTACTCTATTAGCACAAGCTCGACCAAAAACTACAATGTCAAGAAGAGAATTTGCACCAAGGCGATTGGCACCATGAACTGATGCACAGGCTGCCTCCCCAGCAGCCATAAGTCCAGGAACAACAGCATCTGGATCATTGCCTTTGACAGTAACTACCTGAACAATAATTTTCAATATGAATCAGAAAGCAAGATTCCAAGATTGTGGAATGAGTCACTTGTATGGCATGAGCACCATGAAATGAGAAGAAAATTATACTCTATGGCCACCCAAAAGTAACTGCCTTGTCTAGTTTCTGTTTATTTGTCAATTTCTTTGAAAAACAATCGTTTGAAAATTAGCCGAATATTCAATCACATGTTCACCATAGGAACGTATTAAGTGACGTTTTCGCTGCCTATACTTGTTTTATGACACAATTGATCATGATAAAAGAACCCAACATATGCAAAATCTTACCTCTCCATGATAATTTGTAGGAATTCCACCCATGTTGTAATGCACAGTAGGTAAGACAGGAATGGGTTCCTTTGTCACGTCAACACCAGCAAAAATGGCAGCAGTTTCAGAGATACCAGGAAGCCTCTCCTTTAGTACTTCTGGTGGCAAGTGATTTAAGTGTAAATATATGTGATCCTTCAAAGGTCCTGCAAGATATTAATAACTCAATCAAATCATAAAATGGAAGTGTTGAAGTAAAATTAGAAGGTACAACCTCTCAAAATTTTGTGGATAGTGATTGCATTAGTAAGGACAAAATATATAGATAACTCTCATTACCTATCCTCATTTACTAGCAAAACAAAATACTCTTCTGGATCATGCCAGAAACGATGTACAGTTCTGAGGAACTGCCGACACGATTTCTTCATATGACCATTATTTAGCTCAAGTATTGGTGAATAAGTAAATACTCATCTTCTAGTTACATGAATTATCTAATTATGGGAACCAATCGTACCTACACCACGACCCTCCCGAATTTCTATTGTCATAGACCTGGAAACAACATCTCGTGAAGCAAGATCCTTTGCAGTAGGTGCATATCTTTCCATAAACCGTTCACCTTCACTATTCCTAAGAATACCACCTTCGCCACGAGATCCTACAAAAGCAAAAAAAGATTTGGAATACAAATTTTTCTTATCACCTGAATCAAACTAACTTAAGTTCACCAGAAAAACAACTAAAGAGTTGCAACTCAGTATGGTCTAATCTGAACAGGACACCAAATGATCATATGGTTTGATTAGCATATAAGCAAAGAAGAAAACACCTATCAACTTCAAAAAGCTCTTACCTTCAGTAATGAGACATCCAGCACCATATATGCCAGTAGGATGGAATTGAACAAACTCAAGATCCTGGAGAAGATATTGTGTCCATAAATGTTAATGTATTTTTGTGTAAACAAGAAGACAATTCCATATAAACATTTCAGGATCTAGAAACAAAACCAACCTGGAGCGGAACCCCAGCCCTTGCAACCATAGCATTGCCATCTCCAGTGCATGTATGAGCAGAGGTTGCAGAAAAATATGCCCTGCCATAGCCCTGAAAGAAACAAACATGAAAAAGACAGATAGATACACTAAAATGACACAATTTAATTCCAGTACTACTTGAAATAAAACACATCCATTACCCAAAAAAAAAAAAAAGCTATACCCCTGTGGCCAGAATTGTTGAAGCAGCACGTATTCGATGTAATGTTCCATCCTCCATATTCATTGCAATTACTCCTTGGCAACTACCTGAATATTGGATATCAAGAATTTTTTCACATTCACAACTGTCTTCCAAAAACAGCATTTGTAATGTAGAAGTAGATAACTGAGTTAATTTAGATTAGCATAAGTGGCCAGTAACCACACCATGTCTTGGATATGACTAGCTTACCATGCTATGAACAATGAATTCTGCAAGACAACTCGCTAGAAGACCCTAAAGTAAAGATCTGCATCTTACTAGAAGCTCACAACAAGTAGATAAATGCTGTTATTTTGGATTAGCATAAGTGCCAGTAACCAGGCCATCTCTTGCATATGACTGGCATACCATGATATGAACAATGAATACTGCTAGACAACTAACTAGCAGACCCTTCGAATGGAAAGATCTTCATCTCAGTAGAAACTCACAACTGATGCACTAGTGAGTATATACTTTTGGCATATGGTGCAAGTAACATACGTGGAGCAATTTCACAGAAAAAAAAGTCTGAAAGCTTAAGTAGCCGTACTGTCCAATAGGAAAGAGAAAATCCTCAAAACATTTAAATTCTGCCTGCTATATATTTATATCTTTAGTGGGGCCAATGTATAACTTCCATCAATTAGAATGAAGTACAAAAAAGATAACTGTCAAAAACAATTATAAGCTTCATTTGGAACATACCATCATTGTTCATCAGTAGATCCAAGGCAAAATATTCAACAAAGAACTGTGTATTATGTTTCATAGCTTGGCCATAGAGAGTATGTAGAAGAGCATGCCCAGTTCTGTCAGCAGCACATGCACAACGATACGCTTGGCCACCTATGGCAATTGCAACCAAGAACCAAATACAGAAAATTACTGGTGGAAACCAATCATCTGATTATTTGATCTCCGAATTTAATGTATTAGTTCTTACCTTTTCCAAAATCTAGACTTTGACCACCAAATGCACGCTGATAAATTTTTCCGTCTTCTGTTCGAGAAAACGGTAGCCCATAGTTCTCAAGTTCAATAACTGCTTTTGGTGCCTCCCTGCACATGTATTGTATAGCATCCTGATCACCTGTAGAAAAATCCTCAAGATTAATGCCCAAGCAATGAGTTGTAAGTTGTGACATTAAGAAAGAATAGTAATACGGTAAAATAGCAAACATGCAGCTGCATAATTTAAGTTGAGCTACATGGTCAATTAAGTGTTGCTCCAATAAAAGAAACACCTCCACTTTTATATCTTCACAGCGACAGAAAATTTAATGATTACAAATATCCAAGCAGTCATGTTGCTCTACTGCACAAGTTCAACAAGCATAGAACGCAATAAACCTTCTGTTAGATAGTCTATATGCTTTAGAATAACATGTCTTCAAAACACTAGGTAATATAGACCAGATAAGGAGCACATAATCCAAGAGCAGAACAAGAAGCACACCTAACCAGTCACTTCCTTTAACAGTGTCATACATGTGCCACCTCCAATCATCTTCTGTCATATTTCCTAGAGCAGCATTAATACCACCCTGCCAGATACAGAATTGCATGTCAACAAAATTTCTATCCAAAGAAGATGGAAACTTGTAGGGTTCTCCTATCCGTTGAGCATTACACCAGTTATGTCTCCAATAACTACGAAAATTCAAAAGGCTGAATCCTTCACTACAAAGTTATACAGACACAATTATCATTCATGCCCAGTTAATAATCATATTAAGCACAAAGGACAAACATGCTCCCAGGATTCCTATCAACAACAGCCAATTGCTCCACAATGAATTACTCCCGACATAAATATTTCTTGAAAGAGAAAGATGACTCCAGCACATCAAGAACCTCAATTAATTTCTCAAAAGGACGTTTCTTTTACTTGTCACATTCATTCACGTCCCTTCTTTCATGATCAAAATTCAATGCAAGTTCGGAAAAAGTACATGCTGTATTCATATGAAAAACAAATACTTGTAGCATCATTCCATCAAAATACTCCAATCTAACATGAAATATACCTGTGCTGCAACAGTGTGAGAACGGGTTGGGAAAAGCTTGGTAATGCAAGCGGTTCTGAATCCATGTTCTGAGAGTCCAATGGCAGCCCTCAGTCCAGCACCACCAGCTCCCACCACAACTGCATCATATGTATGATCAACAATCGTATATGAGGATCTCCCACCAGTCTGCCACAAAATCATTGCAAACATCAATACCAAACATTGTTTGCAAAGTTAAACTATATTCTCAATTGGAAGTACAGGCCAAAGTTATGCGCCCACAAATATATGCTAATGGATTGAACAGAACAAAGAAGAAATGGCGAAGAACAACACCTAAAATATAATTAAGAAAAGAGCACAATGTTCCAACTTTACAAATCAATAAAACGATAGGAAAAGTTTTCGCTGATACAAACTTCAACAATTTAGATACCATAGCAGTTTTTAGTTATTTTTAAAACTTCCTCATTAATAGAGCCATTGACCTCAAACTGATACTTAGAACAAACTGTATCGACTTCGTTAAATTGAATATCTCCATTTTCTTCATTAAATCGAATCTAATTCGCTTTCTCAGCCTCCAAACAGAGATTTTTAGAAAATGAAAAACTGCGTGTGGACACATAACGGCAACGCCGACCTGAGCAACTAGCAATAAAAATGACAAAAAAAAAAGCAAAGAAAAGCCACCGGTACCCGATAAGATCCTTTATTATAAAACAAAGAGAGAAATTATCAACTAGCAACTGCTACTGCTACTTCAGAAAATTGGATGAGAAAACGAAATCTATTAAACCGACAACAATGTGAAAACACGAACAGAAAATAGTAGAGTAACAAAAAAGAGGCTGACACTTACCGAATCGGTAGAGAAAAATCTGGAAATGTGAGATCTAACAGAGTCATTAGCGATCCATCTCTTGGAAGAAGAAGAAGGAACACGGAGGCCACGAGCCACGCACCGCCACATCACTCTCGTCAACTCTCTATCTCTAGGCTTAGATAGTGAATTGGTTAATAAAGCGCTTATTTCAGGGAGAGAGAATCAGTTGTACGAAAACCCGAAAAGTAGACCCAAAAAAAGTGTAGAATGGGCGAAACTGGGAGGTTTTATTGAACCGAAAGCCACCACGTTCCTGGGTTGGCGACCTAGAAATCAAATGTGCTGATGCACACAAAGCACTTAGAACTCCCCCGTGATAAACTACTAAAATGCCACTTTCTTTCTCTTTAAATAAAATTGCCGTTAAAGTAGTCCTACCCAAGCAGGATTCAAAGGAAGAGTATAAATGCCCAGGCACGTAGGGTATGTTTGATTAAAAATAAGTTTTTTAGAATAATTTATAATAGAATAAAATGAAATAGAATGGAATAGAATATAACGGTAAATAGATAAATAAAATGAAATAGAATGGAATGGAATGGAATAGTTTATAATGAAATGGAATGAAATATAATAAAATGGTAAATAGATGAATAAAATGAAATGGAATGAAATAAAATAAAATAGAATAGAATAGTATATAATGTAATAAAATGAAATGGAATAGAATATAATAGAATAGAATAGTAAATAGATGTAATATTAAAATATTGTTATTTAGGAAAGACGGAAGAGTTTATAATGTAATATAGTGAAATGTTATTTAGAAGAAGGATTCGTAATAGAATATAGTGAAACTTTTTTATCATTTTAAATTTCATCATAAACTCTCCAAATTGAAGATAACTTATTTTTACTATTTATAATAAAATGAGATGTAATATTAAACCCTCCCTTTTCATCATATTATATTATATCATATTAGAAACCCTCCTACTAAACGATGAAATAATATTATATTATATTTCATTCTATTAATAATCATCTAACCAAACATAGCCTTACGGTAAAAGATAAAAACATCCCTTGTAGTTAGAGAAATTAAATAAAAAATTCTATGTAGTTTAAAATTCTCGAAAACGATTCCTCTTGTTTCACATTCATCGGAAAATTCCCTACAATTGACTTCCATCAAAAACATTAACAGAAATTGTGACATATCAATGTTTAGCCACATGGACCAATCAAAACATGCTAATGTAGCAATATTAGGTCACATATATCAATTGCTTGACCCAAAAACCCATCCTACCTTAACTGACTCGACCTAACTCATTTAACTAATATTTCCAACCACCTATTTGTTTCCTCCAAATTCCTAGACTAAATAGACGAACCACATTCAAACTTAAACGATTCCAGGCAGTGGCGAGGGATGTAAGTGGAAGTGGCAACGACACCAGTAGTAGGGACGTAGGTAGCAGCAGAGACAGTAGGCAATAAGGATGTAAGCAATAGACACTTAGGTAATTCTTGGTCCCTTTTCTTTTATGGTTCCTTTCATATGATAACTTCCAACTTCATCAACACCATATTCCCTTATATGGTATGCAAAAAAAAAAAACTTGGTAAAATGGTATCGTCACAAGTTGTTGAATTAATTAGAATCCAAAATTAAGTGAACCAATAATAATTCCTTAATGAGATTACTGCATTGGTGATTTATACTTTCTTTGTCAAATTCGTTTAGTCTTCTCACTTCTCTTACTATCTCTCTTTTAAGGCCTCTCTTTTTGACTGGATTGTGATTTTTTCGTGTTTGAAGGAGTTCTTTATCTATATGAATAATAGTGAAGTTAAGGAAGAATTGAACGCCAATAGTAAATATGTTTTCTTTTTAGGTGATGAGCCTGATGTAAAATTGGAGTTAGAGAGTCTTTGTTTATTTGGGATTCGAGGGGACAATTTGGGATTACGATGGTTACGGAGGAGTTTGCAAAAATCTCAAGTAACTGAAATTATTATATTCATGTTGAGATCGTTTAGTGCTTTATTATGTTCTTATTTATTATGGCCAAGTTAAATTGTGATGGGCATTAAAAGCTTCAGTCATCTGTCATGCCTTCTTAGTGATACTTGTTCTAGTGAATATTTACACTCTTCTCTGTAGATGTTCTTGTATACTAAAGTTTATTTTTTTTTCCTATTTCTCTTAATAGGCTAAGTAGTTCCTAAGTTGTGAAATTACATTTTGAATATTTTTTGACTTTTATTTGCATGCCATTTTTTTAATTCTTATCTTATTTTCTTAATTGTTTCTTTTTATGTATATCATGAAATAGTTCTCCTTGATTTACGATTTTACCTCTCGTCAATGTCAATTTATGTTCGTTCTTTCACTCTTATATAATATATCATGATTTGTGGAGTTATTTCCTGTGACATACTATTATATATGCTCAAGGAGTTGTATCTAGATTCTTAGATATGATTATATTCAACAAACGACTTCTTTAAGATTTTAAGGAGCATTAATGTTGTCTTTCAAAATGTCTTAAATGAGTCAGTTGAAAAAAATTTAAAGTCATTGTTACTCTACTATAATTTAGACCATCATTTTTGCATGCCATGTTAGGAATGAAAAACTAAAAGCCAAAAGTTACATAAAAGAATTAGATGGAAAGAAGCAAGAGATTTGCATTTTAGAGTTGCAACTTTTGTGTCTAAAAATTTTGTCAGGTCTACCATATTAACCAAGTCCTTTAAATTATATTCTTTTGCTGGTTTTAACATTGATCTTGTGGGCAGAGTTCAATATAATCTGGTCCCAAATATGAAATTTGTTTGTTAGCTCTTTTTTGGTAGGTTGATTATGTCCTGCATTATTAAATTGTCTTTCACTCTTATATATTGTAACATGATCTGAATATTAGTAATTATACTAAAATATAGTAAGATCTTAACATAGTATAACAATTAGCAAATGAACCTAATATAGCTTAAGGTGTCTAACCAACAAGGATGAAAATGATTATAACATAATATTTCATGAATATTACACTGACTAATTGTCGGCGGTTAAACCTTTTTTTTCCTTGAAGTAATTAGCTTGGATAAATTGTCATATAAAGATACATTTAGAAGAGGGAAAGAACAAAATTTTGTAAAACATAAAGCTTACTTTCATTTAGATGCTTACCATATGGTGTATGTAGGCTCTTCCATTATTTCAAGCTTTATAAAATATGTTTTTGAGTATGTAGACTCTTTCATTATTTCAAGCTTCTATAATATGTTTGTGTATGTAGGCCCTTTCTGTTGGCCCCCGAATTCGTTTTCTTTTGAATAAGCATGAATTTCAAATTCTATTTTAAGATTTAGATTTAATTGTGGTTTGTAGGAGGATTATTGTTTAAGTGAATGGAATAAGATGTATTAATTGGAAAGATTAAG
>JANITX010000004.1:2722257-2741385 GCA_027564395.1 Erythroxylum ulei | reverse complement strand
AAGAATTTATTCCATACCTTAGAGGCCCAAGGGACGACAAGTCGATACTAGCATAAGTTATCACAAAGGACACTGTTAGTGAGCTTCTCAATAGGAATACCTTTCCCGAAAAAGATATCCGGTTCAGAAGGGGTGGGAAGATAGCTAGGCTGAAATTGCCTGAGACATCTAGGAAAATTCCAGTCATTACCTTCAATGAATGAGTTCAGCCGAGTTTTGAGAGGGAAGGCGGAAGACACTCTTGGAAAAGGCAACAGATGTATTAAAGGTCCTCGGTTGGACCAATTGTCAAACCACAGAGAAACTAGGCAGCCATCCTTTATCTTACAGGAGCATTCATGATGGACAACATCTCTCAATTTCAACAGTTGAAGAAGAAAACAAGAATGAGTACTCTTTGGTTTGACTACCCAGATGCTAAGCCCCTTAAGGAAATAGGCATGGAGCCATTTGATCCACAAACTCTTCTTGTCCTCTAAGATCCACCAAAGTATTTTGAGAATGAGGGAATGATTAGCAGCCTTAATGGAGAGAATATTCAGTCCGCCTTCTTGTTTCGGGAAACAGATATCGACCCATTTCACCTTTGCAGCACCCGGAGAACCATTTGGATGGCTCCATAGGAAGGATCTGAGAATTCGTTCGATATCTTTGATAACACTTTGTGATAAGAATATATGAGAGCACCAGTACACATGTAGGGAATTTAGGATGGATTTAATGAGTTGGAGCTTACCCGCATAAGAAAGAGTTTTGTTTACCCAAGATTTTACTCGCATCTTTATCTTGTCCAATAGAGGTCTGCATTCTAGAAAGGTTAACCTCTTTGTCGACACGGGAAGGCCAAGGTAAACCAGAGGAGGGGTTTTCAATCTCATTCCAGTTGCTTCTGAAATATGGCATTCCATGTGAGCTGCACTTCTAGACAGTAGGAAAAGGCTTTTGTGGGGATTAATATGGAGCCCAGAAGTTTGCTTGAAGACATTGAGGGCGTGCATAAAGGAGCGAATGGATTCCATGTCTGCCCTGCAAAAAAGAAGAAGGTCATCTGCAAAACAGAGATTGGTAAGATCAAGCTTCTTGCACTTGGTATGGTGTTTGAAGTTGGGGTTTGAAGAAATCTCCTTCTTTATGATGGCATTTAGGACCTCCATGGCAAGAATGAAAAGGTATGGGGAGATGGGATCTCCCTGCCTAAGACCCCTGGCTGCTTTGAAATAAGGGGAAGGGGAACCATTAACAAGAACCGAGAAGGATGTGGAAGTTATACATTCAAGGATCCACTTAGTAAACTGAGCGGGGAACCCATAAGCATTCAGCATAGACCGTAAGAAAGTCCAACTGATACTATCAAAAGCTTTATGGAAGTCAATCTTCATAGTACAGTTCGGAGGGCTACTCGCAGTAGAATAACCCTTCAAAAGTTCCTGAACAATAAGAATGTTATCACCAATGTGTCTATCCGCCATGAAAGCATTTTGATTGTCATTAATCAAAGGTGCGAGGACTCCCTTCAATCTATCCGCCAGAATTTTTGATATCACTTTATAAATGAAGTTAGCACAAGAAATCGGTCGGGAATCCGCAAAGCTTTGTGGATTTAAGCCTTTGGGAACAAGGCATAAGAAGGTTTTGTTGATTTCCTTGAGAAGAACTCCATTTTTGAAGAATTCATGGATAGCCTCCTTGACAAAGCCTCCGATTATATTCCAAGAATGTTGGTAAAAGTAACCATTTAGACCATCAGGGCCCGGGGCTTTCTTCCCATTCATTCCAAAGACGCACTTCTCAATCTCACTATCCTCCACTGGTCGAATTAAGAGAGTTATATTTGCCGCAGTAATTTGATGTAGGTTGAGATGGTGGAGGTCGCCATCGAAAAAATCTGATGGGACGGCAGACCCAAGGGAAGAGCTAAAGAACCAGAATGCTTCGTCATGTATTTTCTTCAGATCCGTGATAACTTCGCCATCACGGGAAGTGATGGATAAGATCTTGTTTCTGTTCTTTCGGGCCAAAATCGTATGGAAAAAGAATTGTGAGCAACTATCCCTGTCCTGAAGCCATTGCACCCTAGCTCGCTGCTGCAAAAGAGAGGAGTGATTATTGAGCGCTTGGAGGTAATTGGAAAGAGCCTGCTTCTCCTGATCAGCCAAAACTGGATTAGCCGGATTGGAGGATAACATGGACTGAATTCTGGTCAACGCCAATCTAGTATTGTTGATAGCTTCAGCAGTAGGACCTTTGGAAGAGTGCAGAAGTTTCAGATGGTGCTTGATCACTTTTAACCTTTGCATACAGCAGAATTGTTTTGTTCCCCTAATAGAGTGCAAAACCCCCTCTCGGCAAGCAATAGGAAAACCCGGATCATGGACCAGGTGATTGTTGAATCGGAAGGGGTGGCGTTGAACCGCAATAGGAGACAGATTCGACACAAGTATTGGTGTATGATCCGAAAACAAAGGGTCCATAAAGTTGGCTAGGCTGTTGGGAAAGTGTTGGAGCCAAAGATCGTTAACAAGAGCCCGGTCTAATTTTTTCCGAATGAGCCATCTATTCCGTTGTTTGTTTGACCACGTGAAGGTGTGGCCAGTAAATCTGAGATCAACTAACCTTACATGAGCGACACAATCCCACAAATCTGTTGAGGAAGTCTGCAGGTTGATATTACCCAGTGCTTCTGTAGCATAAAGGGTGGAGTTAAAATCCCCACTAACAAGCCATGGATTATTGATGGTAGCACTAATCTGTCGTAAGGTGTTCCAAAGATCGCGACGTTGGAACTCAAAATTATTGGCATAAATAAAAGAAACATTCAGCTTAACGTTCCCCTGCAGAATTTGTACATGAAGGTGCATAAGTTAGTCAGTAGCTTTAATGAGTTCAACTTTAGCCTCCTGTGAGTTGTAGCAAACAATGATCCTTCCATAAGCATGATGAGTATGATTAGAACAAAATCTCTAGTGAGGTCCCAAAAGAGTCAACTTATTAAGATTCACCAACCTGACTTTTGTTTCCAATAAACCAAGTAAGATAGGTTTCTCATGCCATACAAAATCCTTCAGAGCTAACAATTTTGAAGGGCTGTTTATTCCTCTAACATTCCAAGTTAAGATAGTCATATAAAAGTTGAGTGGGCTTTGAGGCCTTTACCCTTGCCTCGTTGGGATTTTCTTTTGGAAAGGGATTGAGAATTACCACTGTCTTCATCCTTAGTGAAATCTTGAGCCGAGCGGGAATGACCCTCTACAATAGCCATATTGTCTTGAGAAGAATCGTTAGTGCATGAGGCCTCTAGATTGTCAGAGCCAAGTTCAACAGGTAAAGTAATAGCACAAGGAAGGGTAGCTTCCGCAACAGGTAAAGTAACAGCACAAGGAAGAGGAGCTTCGGCAACATTCGAATTAAGCAAGGGGCCAGTGCCCAGGTCTACAGAGGGGGAAATGCTATCTGTAGGCGGAAGTGGGACAGAATGGGGCACAACCGAATCAACTTTGGCCTCATTGCACTCCTTAGGAACAGAAATATTTAAACAACTGGTACCTTCATCACCTTGATTCATAAGCTCTTGATAGGTACCTGTCTTAAAAGTTTTACTTGTGGGCCTCCAGATAGCAGGTGGAGTTTTGGCAGGAGACCTCCAATGGTATGAAATAGCAATGGTGTCTTCCCATAAGCGATTCCCCTCACCGAGCCTCATGATTGGTATTTCAACAGGGAGGTCCTTGGAAGCTTCGATACTCACACAAATACGGGTATAGCCGATTCTCTTCTTAGTGGCTGTATTTTCATCCATGCACAAAGGTTTGCCAATGTAGCTAGCCAATTGGCTGAGACCTGCAGTAGTCCAATACTCAAGCGGGACGTTATGAAAGTTGATCCAGATAGGGAGATTCTGGATTTTAATGGTTTCAAATTTTAGACCAGGTTGCCATTTTTGCAGAAATAAGGGTTGGCTCCCGAAATGCCATGGGCCCTCTTCCAGTAGAAGATGTGGCTGAGAAAGTGAAGAGGATGAGGTTGTCTTCGGTGAGCAAGACATCCACGAGACCTCTGCTTTTCCAGAACTTGTTGGTCCAACATATAACCAGAGGGAACGGAGGTCTTTGGTCAAGGAAGAAGCCAACTAAAGTAGATTTCCATGAGTTAGCGCCTTCTTGAAGAGTAGCAAGATCAGGATAGACGATGAATTTGCCTTCAATTTCAGTCGGTGGTTTATAGGAGAGGGTAGAGTCTATGGTGTTGCCGACCACTTGTTTCCAGGTTTTTAGGGGGCCAGGGGCAGCACCAAGGGTAGAAATCGGTGGACGAGGATGAGGGAGGGCTGGGTCAGAAGGCAGAGGGGGGAACTCGTCGGCTTTGGGAGGGGAGGAAGCAGACATGGTGATAAAGGGCGGGAAAATTTGAAAAGTAGGGAAGAAAGGGGAATGGCGAGGAAGGGCTGTCAAAATGGCAGGAAAGGGAGGAGATGATAAAGAAAGGAAGAAGGCTAAAGGGAGGAGAAGAAAAATGGACGGAACAAGCTCAGCCGAGGAGAAATCGGCGAAGAACCTAGAGGGGAGGGCAGCTCTCGCACTCTCTCTCTCTAACCCATTCTCTCTCTCTCTGCACTAAGCACTTTTTTTACCAACCTAAAGTTGGTGTGCACTATCTTCCAATGTAATCCTTGTCATCCAATTTTTGTAAGCTTTATTTATTGAATGGATATATTTTTATAGAATAGAGTTAGAACATAGTAATGAGAATAAGAAATCTAATCTCCCGTTAAAGTGGATCAAATTAGGTTCAATCAAAGGTTTGATTTGATTGAAACACATGGTTCGAACGAATTTAAACCCTAAGAACTTTGGTATATAAACCCTAAAACGTTTCAACAACGCTAAACACACAACAACAATGGCCAGCAGCTCAAGTCGTGCTAAAATCTTTCCTCTAACAAAAGCCTTAAACCCTCATGCCAATTCCCTTCCATCATCGAAACTTGACCCTTACGAGCACCTGAACATCGCTCTTAACCCCGACGGTACAATCACGCGCCGTCTCACAGGTTCGACCATTAAAGCCAACCCCGAAGCCAGACACAGTGACTCTTTGTTGTCGAAAGATGTAACCATAAACCCCGAAAAGAAAACATGGGTTCGCTTGTATAGACCCACCAAATTACCGTCAAATGATAACACCGTCGCAAGGCTTCCGGTCATCATTTATTTTCATGGCGGCGGTTTCATTCTCTTCACGGCCTCCACGAAAGGACCCCACTTGGCGTGTTGTCGTTTGGCCAGCGAGATATCGGCGATTGTAGTCTCGGTGGACTACCGTCTAGCCCCGTAGCACGAGACCAGATCCTCTGTCCAGTTTTACTCTGTCTTATTCTATCTCATGAAATCTCAGTCATTTATTTTGCGGGTTACACATGGGTCTCATGCGGGACTCACATAAATAAATGGCTGAGATTTATTGGACACAATACAACACCATAATATTAGAAAGGAGATCTTGACTCCCGGAGCACAGGCTTCAGCTCTGCACGAGGACGCAATGGACGCGATCATGTGGGTGAAGCAACAGGTATGGGATGAAAATGGCGAGTGGTGGCTTAAAGGTATTAGGGATTTCTCAAGATATTTTATATTATATTAAATTAAATAGTTTTAAGTTAATAATTATTATTAAATATAACTAGATTTAAAATATCTTCAAAATATATAAATGTAAAATAAAATTCGGCTTAATAATTATATATATTTAAAAAAGAATTTTTAAATAAAAAAGTTAATTTTAAAATATTTACTTTAATAAAATAAAATTTTATTATAATTTATTAATAATAATTTCAATTAAAAACTGAATAATAATAATTTCATTACATTTTGAAGGGGAAATCACGTTGACTTTACTCCAAAGCATCACAAGTTTGCTTAACAAATTTTTTAAGATCATCATATAGAGCCAAGCCCTTTTCCTCATCAATTAGCTCCACCGAATGGTATCCTTCCTCTACAAATCTCTCCACCACGTGCACCCCGCGTGACTCTAGTTTCTTAGTAATCTCCTTCTGCTTGTCGCAAAGTGGGTCCCCTCCATAGATCCCAACGAAACACGGTGGCAGCCGTCCCATCTTCTGTTCGTAAGAGACTCCCGAGGTCAACGGATTGCTGTACTCGTGATCGCGATCAGCACCTTTGGGCAGAGCGAGTGACCACATCAGATCACTAGCCATCAAAGGCAACATGTGGTCGTGCTCTAACCTAAGTTCAGACTGTGTCCTCTGGACTCCGCCGAAGAAAGGAACTTGCAATATCAGCCCTACGATTTTGATCGGTGAAATCTCCATCTCCAATGCACGTAACCCTGCATGAAACGCTATATTGCCACCCGCGCTCGTACCCATCAGAAAACACTTAGAAAAGTCGGCGTGATCCTTCAGCCAAGGATCACAGCCGTTGGTCCCAAGTGCTTGATCACGTAGCCACTGGATGGAATCGATGGAGTCGTCGTAGGCAGCGGGGAGGCGGTGCTCCGGGGCAAGACGATAGTCGACGGAGAGAACTATAACAGGGAAAATCGATGACATGAGATTGCAAGCGTCGTGGGAGATTTTAGTACAAGCCTTTAAGATAATGAATCCACCACTGTGGTAATAGATAATTACCGGAAGCTTGGTGTTGGGTGGAGGAGGGTTTAGTGGGCGATAAAGCGGATGTAGGTCTTGTTCGTAGGGTTGAGAGTGATGTCCTTGGAGAGAGCGAGTTGGGGTGAGTCAGAATCCGGAATAGCGTTTTCAACCGGTGGTGCATCAGGGTATGAGACGTTTCTAGTGAGTGAATCGCCATCAGGGTTTAGAGAGATGTTCAAGAACTGAAAAGGATCTGTGACAGAAGCCATTGAAGATTACAGTCGTTGAGTAGATTCAAGTGTGTGTATGCATATATGGACATTGAAGGGACTAGTCGGAGTGGTGGAGCCTGAAATTTAAGTTACGGTAGCTAACCATTGGCTCTATGGAGTAGTTGGAGTGGTGGAGCCTGAAATTTAAGCTGAAGAGTTGATGTTAACCATTGGCTCTATCGTATTGAAAGTCGGTTTGAATCGATGAGTTGAAAATGAAGAATCAGATGAAATCCAACCTTGAATGGTAGGAAATGGTAGGACTCATCTCGATCGTACTTTTTGTCACCTTGGTGCCTGTCGCGTTCATGCAATATAGATTATAATTATCAAGAAAAGTTAATGAAATAATAGTTATTTAGTTAGATCTTTAATAAAAAAGTACCTCAATAATTTATCTATTACTTATATATAAGATTATCTATTAATATAAATGATTAAAAAACTAAACAGTTTCAACTAATTTAACTATAAAAAATCTTGAATAATCTAATTTTTTAATTCGGTTTTCAATTTTTTGGTTTGATTTATTTTATCAATTTCTTAATTAAATATCTGTAAATTTTTGTAAATTACTAAGTTCCTAAATAAATAAATAAATTTTCAATTAATTTTTAAATTCTTTGACAAATAAAAATAATTTTTTTCAATCATATTTTAAATTCTTTAATTTTATTTAATCTTTAGCCGATTTAATTTTCAATTTAGTTTTTAAAGCATTGATTATTTGGTTTATTTATTTATTTATATATATAGTATATTACTCTTTTATTCATTCAAAACACACACACACATATATATTATTTTCCTAAGCGTAAATGACTCTTACTAATGATATTAGAGATGATCATAAAATTTTAAACTTTACCAATTTTGTCATTGTGAAGTTTTTAATATTTTTAATTTATAAAATAATAAAATTTATACTCGATATGATACAATATGTGACAAAAATATTAATATGACGTGGAACAAAAAGATTAGATCAGGTTATTTTTGTTAAAATTTTGAAAACTAAAATATTCTAATGCTATTTTTTAAGTTTGGACTAGTGTTACAAATTAGATTTTTAATAATTAACCCCTTGTTTACTCCAGGTAGCTTTTGTAGATGAATTCTTCAATTATACATACCTAGAAGCAATGATATGTAGCTTATATTTAGTTATTTGAACTTTAGGGCAGAAAACAATTCAAAGCAGAGGATGTTGTGGACCCAAATGGACAGTGTACAATTAATGGGAAGAACAAATGATTGTGATGGTGGGGCTGATTAAATACTACATTTACATATGGGTTTGAGGCCGATTTGGGTGTTAGTTATGATTGCATACCAGCTAGGTTTAATGCAACTGTCCCACATAATGCTTGCCTTTGTGTCCCCTAAAATATACATTTTAAAGCCAATATTATAGAGGTCCAGCTAAAATATAACTGTTCTTATTAATATTTAAAAAATCAGAAAAATAAACTGATAACATAAAAAATCAAAAAGGTTTAATTAATGTTAAATTATTATAAAATTAACTAAAAATTGAATAAAATTAAAAAATATATAATATGATTAAAAGATATTATTCTTATTTATCGAGAAAAAATTAAAATTAAATTAAAAATTGTTAAATAAAAAATTAGTTAATTTATTTATAAAAATATATTAATTTACAAAAATGATTAATTAATTAATAAAATTAATCATTTTTACTAAAATTATTACTAATTTAAATTGAAAAGTTAACCGATTCAAAATTTTTACGATTAAACCAAATGATTAATTCTTATTACTCCCTTCATAAATAATATTTTATTGTTGACTTAACTAAATTCGATATGGATCTCATTATTGACTGTTGAACTGAAAATTTTTTTTTTGGTTGTCTTTAGTGAGTCCTAATAATACTATCATCAAGAATGACAAAACTTGCTCTGACCGAGTTGAATGAGCTTAAGTCAGAGTTGATTTTTTAAAAAAAAATTCAAGTTTCTTGCTCAAGCTAAGAGTGTCTAGTTCGAAATTTAAAATTTGTCAGAAATGATGTTATTTTTATTTTTAAAAAATAAAATATTTAATCAGACCCGGCCCAAAATAATTTTGGGCTATTTTAGTTAAAACTGAGATTGGTTTCACCAAACAAAATTCCCTAACCTACAGCTGAAGAAAAGGAAGATGAACAGCCGAACCTCTTTTCAGTCTGGCAGGCATTCTTGTAACAACTTCATGACATGGGAATTAAGGAGGATGGCAAGGTTTCTAAGAAAACTATTATGTCAGTAATTTAGGATCGGAACATGTTTATGCATTTGTACCACCGCAAACTACAGTTTCACATAATGGATTCTGAACAATCGTACCTTATTTTCTACACTTTTATGACTCTGCTACACCACATTCACGACACGAGGAAAGAGAGTAGGCAATATCTATGCTAGACAGCAATAGAGGAGTTTGAAAAAATACTAAAAGACAGGAGGTAAAAGAATTTCTCAAATCAGATGAGTGCAAGCAGAAAGATACACTTACTTCCCTAGTAGCTCTACAGTGGTTTGGCTCCACCATTCTCTTGCACACTATTAACTGGAGTTGCTGAGCCACTTCTTTTACTGGACTGCCCAGTGATTGTCCTACCCATGAACTTCCCAGCTTTGCTCAGTCCGCTGCCGACAGCTCCAAGGCCAGTGCCAACAATACCAACGCCTGCACCTACACCAGTTCCCACTAGCCCAACGCCAGCACCAATGCCAGTTCCAACAAGACCAACTCCAGTACCGATGCCGGTTCCCACTAGTGATGCAGCTCCATCAAGTGCATCCATTGTGCTACCAATAACTCCTGCTTCTTTTAGTTTTTTCCTTTCTTCTACCATCTTCTTCTCTGCTTCTAGAGCAACCAACTGTTCCTCCTTGTTAAATTCATGATACAAGACCTGCAATGAACCAAAATATCTATTCTATTCAACACACAGCCTATAAATAAGCACATGAAAGAAAAGAAAGGTAAAAGCCCTGCACTATAGCATCTTAAAAGAAGATAACAGTAAAGTAATTCTCTAGATAGTAAATTAAGCACAGATCCCCAGATGATGAGGAAGAGGAAGCATATGAAATCAATCAATATCCACAGCAAGGGTATCTCAAAGTATTTACCTTGATGGTAAGAGTTCCTCTATCCTTTTTATCCTTGATCTTCAACATGTCAAGGGCTGGAAGAAGCCTCAACTCTATTTCCTTCAAGGTTTCTGCTTGAAGCTCATGCAAAGGTAATTTTGCTATCCCTAGTCTTTTGTCTTGTCCAATATCCTTATCAAATACCTGTGGCATGAACTTCATCCGGTAAGTTTCTCTAGAAACATAAAAGAAAGAAAGTGTTGCATAGTTTCCCCGAAAGACAAAACTCCATTGACACAATCAATACTCAATGAGAAAAAGGCAATAAGTATAGCAAATTCATACCTCAACAATAAGTGACTGAGTCTCTTTGTCTTCAGCAATCATTTCAAATGTTTGATTCCAAACAGGATTCAGATTATTCTCAACAACTTGTGTTTTGACCTTGAACATTGGCCGGATATGTAACACAACATAGGGGTCAGATTTTCCAATCATTTCCAAGTTTTTCAGATCATTCGCTTTCACTACTGTAACTGTAAGCTTTCCTTGTGGTTTAAGCTCCAATTCACTGCAAAATTTTCATACCAATTTATATCCTCTAAAAGTTCTGGAAATCATGGCGGGAAATGAGGATCATAACAAACATTTTCACCTTGTATCAACAGGTATGCCACCAATTGGTACAACAATCCTGTGGGGCCATTGAAGCATGTCGGTGACGATTGAATCCACTGTGTCCTACCGTATGGAATCAATGGGAATAAGAATATCACCTCAATTAAAAATATCGCAGAAAAAACATAAGAATTAGGAGAACTTACATCTATCATATCTGAAATTCCAGGAATTGCTGTTAAGCTTCCACCAACGGCCTTCAGGACGTAATCAATTTTAGGCTTTGGCTGATGGATGTTGAAGAAATTCGGTCATTTTCAAAAGAACTGTAACTGATGAAACTGGCAACAATCATGTAGCAGATGCAGCATAGCACAACGATTGCCTTAGAAAATCCAATCAAATTATAAAATAGAATTTTCTTCTAAGCTCCACAATACACACCACAAAACTGCCGGTGTAAATCAACGTTTCAAATAAATTTTTTTAATGAGAACAATAAAATCAAATATTCATGCAAAATACTCACACTTGACCTCCCACCTGAGATTATCACCCATCTAAAGTACTAATACAACCAAATGAAGAAACCCACAATACTGAAACTTAAACATCTCACAGCAGCCTTGTCACATAATGAGCATATGCTCAGAAAATGAGAAAACAAATTGCAGTATACCAAATGCATGAAACCCATGTAACCGTGACTGTAGGAGTACCAGCATATCATACTGCAGTTATGCAGTAGAACAACTAAAATATCAGACATCAGTCAATTTCAGAAAGAAGCCTGACTAAGTCAAAACATTTCAGAATCTACCTCAGAAAGTAGAGCAACAACAACAGCAGAAATGCATGGAATCTCTTCGGCAAGTTGGAAGATAACACGAATGACAGTGTAGACTTCAAGATTTTTAAACTGCAGCACAGCTCATGAAATATTACTTATAGAAATAGTGCACTGAACTAAAAGGCTAAAGTGAAATGGAATATAAAATGATCAATGCACCAACCTGAATTGGTATGGAAGCAACAAGTGCAGCTTCAACACCCAAAATTATGTTTGGGTCACCACCCCAACGGAAATCTATATCCATAATGATCTGACCCTTTTTGAGACTCTGAACACGAATACCTGCAATGATTAAGTAATTAAGCAGGAACATATGTTAAAAGAAACCATAGAAAAGGAAATAGAGAAAGAACACAGTTGTTTCTCTTCAAGAAACAAGGACACTAGTCTGGATAGAATTCGGATTTGAGAAAAACACCATAAGAGAAAGGCTTGCCAGTAAATTCATACCTTCAATCTTGGGTGGCACAGTCCCCAAAGTAAATTTATTAAACTTCAATGAAGTGATCCCGGGGGGTCGATAGTCTTCCAGGAGCGGTTCAACAGATTCTTTAACAACCATAGTAGCTGCCTGTAGATAAGTACGTCCACCAACATCAAGCACAATACATGTGAAATATTTTCCAATTGCAAAATGATTAAAGTTTCTTTCTGGATATCTCTTATCTATGATTCTCACTTCTTCCCTCAAACTTTTGCTTTTCCAGTAAGTAGACATTTGTAGACAAAGAAGGATGAAAGACAATGCAAATGTTAAATCCCATAAAACAATTAATTACATCAACCTAATACGGGAAAAACAAATTTTGACACCACCAAAGCATGCGTTGAACTTCTAGGTTATTTATTCTAGTAGAAGAAGAAACTTACTTCTGAAATGAATGGCCACAATTTGCTTAGCTGCTTGTTCAGCCATTTCACCTGCAAGATGAAAGCAAAGTGATAAAGATTAAATAAAAAGATGCATTTATAAAATATCATTCAGTTGTCGAAAGACGAAGCAAATAGACTAGGGAGCTTATGGTGTAGAAACAGAAATACTCAGGGTTTCATCATTGATATTCGCTTATAACTAAAGTATTGGTATGATTATTAAAATCAAAGGAAGACCTGTTCGAAGGCAGGGAATGATATCCATTCAGGGAAATTATCTCCACATATTTTCTTCAAGTCTTCTCTATTGAGGGAAGCAAGAACTTTAACATCAGCTGCCTGCACAAGAAAGAATAACTAGTCAATTCAGGTCCTCTAGAGAAAAGAAAATACCTTCTGATTTCATCTTCACTTCTCTTCCATTTCATATCCACCATTTACTTTCCCACTATTTGCTCATCGTAGGAACTCTTTAACAAACCAGAGAAGTACTCAATCCAACAAAATTGAAATGTTAAATTTAACATCTAAACCAGATTTTCCCAAAACTAGTCTAGATTCAAGAAACACAACAAACGCTCTAAGAAAAGCCTAAAAGGCGATACTTAGCTTTTCTGGTTCCCAGTTAACCAAATTAGACACACAGTCACTTCAACCCAATCATTTCACCTCACATCTCAATCCTGGAACACTCTAAAACACACAGAACTCCAACAAAATCAAGGCATAGATATCTTAGCACCCAAATTCGAAATTAATTCATTGTTGCAAAAAGTCAAATAAGAATTGACATACAAATTGAATTACTAAATTTAACAGAAACCAGATTTTCTCAAAACTAGTCTAGATTCAGGAAACACAACAAATTGCTCTATGAAAAGCACTTTCTCTAGTTCCCAGTTAACCGACTTAGATACATAACCCCATAAAATCTCCTAAATCTAAACTACAAAATTGGAGAAAACCAATAAACGAAAACAAAAACCAAAAAATAAACAGAGAATCTAAAGGTAAGTATCAAGTGAGATTTCCTATCAGAAACAGGAAAAGGTTGAAAAATCCTTTTAAGTGAAAATCCTCAAAGCACTCCAAACCAGAACAAGTCCTAAAAAAACCAAACAATACCAAGTTAAGTAAAACAAAAACACTAGGAAACAAAGCACAAATCTAGAAAAAGTTACCTTTTTGGTCTCAAACTCATCGAAACAGACGAGGAAGCAAGATTGAAGCTCCTCTACACCCAGCAGAGAAATAGTTGGAGAAAGCAAAAATAGAGAGCAACAGCTGAAGAAGAAGAAGAAGAAGAAGAAGAAGAAGAAGCTATGGTGATCATTGATGAACAAAACCAAAAGCAGAGCCCCAGTCATAGTCAAATCAAAACCAGCCGTCATAAATCCTCACAGAAGAAAGCAAGAAAAGCTCGAGGTAGGGCTTGGCTCTTTCTTCTTCTTCTTCTTCTCTCTCACAACCTTAAAAGAACAGAACCAAAAGGAAGACAATCATAGAGTTAGTCACTCCTACATAAACTCAATTCCTAAAAACAATCACCCTTAAAACAATACAAAACACAGAAAGAAACACAAGATCACAACCTCAAATTTCAAAATGAATTGAAAATACTAAACATTAATATATAGGACATTATACTTCAGTTCATCATAATGTAAACTAATTCAATTTCAACCAAAAAGTATAATTGAGACTAAATTGAATTCGGCTGATAAATTATCTAACTCTTTCTAGTCCAAAGAGAGTCGTTAAAAGAGCTTATTAGATGCCAATTTTGGAAATTGAAGTTTCGGGCCTTAAACATGAGGACAACATAGCAGAATGATAAAAAAATAATCAGAAGCTAATTCCACAAGTTCTGGCAGAAACAATACACCAAACTGAAAACCAAGGATTAAGATTCAGCTTTGAGTAGTCTAAGCTTAAGCATAAGAAAGCATCTAAAATAAAAAAGGGAAAATATATTTTTAAAAAAGAGCACATATTTCTTCAAACAAACCAAAATTGGTTCATCGTAAGACAACAAATCATAGAATATGATAACAAACCAAGAGATTGGCACATAACACTTAAAGGATCATAGTTACATATAAATCCAACAAACCCAATTCGGACAAACTACAAACTGAATTTTAACACATAAAAGCAGAGAAACTTAACGATAAGAGTTGCAAAAGTTTCCAACTTTATAAATAAGATAAATACCCAATTCACCACGAAACCAATTTATTAAAAATTGAAGCAAAAATAAGCTGATTAACCTATAAACAAACAAAGATTTAATTTCTAAATACCAGTTCTTTGGCGCGCTAAGCCCAACGATGAATAGAGAGTGGAAGAGGAAGATAGAAATGGCGGCAGTGAGGAGGACGCTGGTGGTGACCTGAAGAGGTGAAGGGTCATCGGTAGTGGAGAAAATGGTGGGTGAGGAAGAGAGAGGTAGGTCTATAGGACCTGTATCTCCTGGAGAGTCATCGGCAACGGTGAGCCATGGAAGGGAAGAGTGAGGAGGGAGAGCTGAAAGAGAGAAATAAGTGATGGGTCTTTGGTGGAAGAGAAGAGAGTGGGAATGGAAAAGAGTGGAGGGGTTATTTGTTAGGGACCGTTAGGTCCAGGATTGTCAGAGACTTCCTATGTAGGTAGATTATTGATCCTTTCTAAGTCGATAGTATTTTTGTCCATGATTTTACCTAATACTTGCATGTGAGTAGTGGAACTGCTTGCAGGAGTAGTTAGAACGGTTTTATATTGAGGTTTAAGTGAAGGGTTTTGAAAATCAAATAATGCTTTTTCTGCTTCAGTGCGAGTATGAAAACTCTTGTGTAAAACTCCCTTTTTGCTAGTTATATGAATTGCTGCTTGATGCCATTCTTCGTAGATTCTTGCCATGGGCCCATTGTAAATGACATATACTTTGGAGTCACGTTCATTGTGTTTAGGAATGGGTACTACCTTTATAGGGATAATAGGTTGAGAGGATGAACTAGGTAGAATAGATGGACTAGGTTGGTTTGGTGTTGAAGGTTGTGTAAAGAGCATTGGTTCGATGGTGGTATTGGTAGTTGCGGTTATATTGGTAGGTGCTTCTTGTTCTTCGAGAAGAGAGATTGTTGTTCTAAAACGGTTGATTTCTTTGGTAACTATACTGGTTTTATGTTGTAGGTCTACCAATTCTGCTTCCTTGATTACTAATGTATCCTTCAGCTGTTTAATAGCTACTTCCATTCACGAGTAAGTATATTTGCAAGAAAATTGTTAGTGGATTTGATATATTGAACATGAAAAGTAAATTGCAATAGTTCTAATTGCCATATGATAAGACGACCTTGATTATAATTAGATCTTATGTTGTATCTTATGAATCCACATAAATACTTTGAAACGGTTTGAATCGTAAATTCAACTAGTAATAGATCAACACGTCATTTTCTCAAAGTTTTGAGACAGGCTAGTGTTTCTTTTTCATGAATTGGATACTTTATTTCTACTGAATTAAATGTTCCATTAATATATTTGCATAAAAACTATTTCTTTTGGTTGGGAGGTTGTGTCATAAGACAGCCTGCCCATGTATCCATACTAGCATCAATTTGAACTAATAATTTATCTGTCAATTGATAATGATAAAGAGAGGGAAGATTCTTACATAACTCCTTTAGTTTACAAACTGCTTTAGTGTCTTTAGAGGTCCATTGCCAATGTTGTAGTGTACTACATTTTCTTTGCAAAAGTCTTCTTTCCTTAGCTAAATCTTTTAAAAATCCTTGATCTGAAATATAGTTTAATAATCCTAAAAATTGTTGAACTTGGGTTTTATTTATTAATCTATCCGGAAAGAGAGATAATTTTTTCAATATATTAGGTTGTAATTTTATATAACCTTGATGGAATTCAATACCTAAATATTCTATAGTTTGTTGTGCTATTTTTGCCTTTTTCCTACTTTAAATTAATCCTTTTTCTTTACATCGTTGTAAAACTATCTTAACCTTTTTACAGTGATCTAGTTTATCTTGATTTGAATAAATAATGATATCATCAATATAAACAAAAGTAAATTCTTCTAATCCTTCAAAATTTTTATCCATAAACCGTTGGTAAATACTCGGTGCTTGTTTTAATCCAAATGGTAATACATTCCATTGATAATGTTTCTGAGGTGGACAAGAAAATGCGGTTAACTCTTTAGTATTATTATGTAATCTAAGTTGCCAATATCCTGATTTTGCATCTAAAGTGGTAAACCAAAGTTGACCTTTTAGTTTATTTATAATAAAATCCTTCCTAGGTAATTTATATGTGTCTCCTATAGTTGCTTCATTAAGTTTTTTATAATTAATAACCATCCTTCGTTTACCTCTTTTTTGTTCTGCGCTATTTTTTACATAAAATGCTGGTGCTGAATGTTTACTTTTACTAGGGCTTATGATACCTTTTGCTAGTAATTCTGGGCATTCTTGAGTAAATTCTTTAACATATTGTTGAGTATAGGGAATATTGTTTTTTATATTGACTTCTTGATTTGGATCTTTTAACCTTATTTCTATGAGTTCTTGATTCTGATTTTTAATGGGATCTAGGGGATTTTCACTATAAACTTCTTCTAATAACGTTTCAATTTTTGATTGGAGTGATATATTATTAAGAAGATAAAATTGTAAAGCATAGATTTTAGTTGTAATATTTTTCAATTGTTGATAATATGTTGTGTGATAGATTGGAATTTTAATAATAAGTGCTTTTTGATTAATAGCTTTAATAGCAGGAGCTTTCAAAGTAATATAATGTAAATATTGACAAAAAGGATTATAGAGTTTTAGAAAGTTATTTCCTATAATTAATGGTAATCCAGATTCGTGCTGATAAATAGAAGGTGTAGAAAAGGTGTATCCTTCGATTAATACGTTGTTATAATAACAAACATACTATAGAAACTTAAAACTGCCATCAGCTATACGGATTTTTAGAGGTTTATCTAATTTCTTCCAAGTTAGTGATAATTGTTTTGATGCAATACAAATAGTGGCTCCTGTATCTATATAAGCATTAACTTTAGTTTTCTTAATTACTATCTGTATAAAAGTTGCATTTGGATTTAGTTGTTGATTCGGACGAGCTTTCGATGTCAGATCCATCTACTAGTTTATAGATAGATGAAATGGTAGAATCAGTATTATATTTAGATTCAGTAGGTTCTAATTGATTTTGGAATGCTAAGTTTAAAATATGAATATTTTCTTTATTTCGTTTATCTTGTTTTTTAGGACGATGATTTACATAATGATTTTCTTCCTTACAAATCCAACATCTACAATTTTTCTTTTGTGTAGGACAATATTTTTGTTTTGGTTTAAATTTTCTTTATCGGGTTTCCATAAAATAGTTTCGATTTGGTTTTCTAAATGGTTTAAATGGTTTTTTCTTAAAACCTAAATATTCTATAGTTTGTTGTGCTATTTTTGCCTTTTTCCTACTTAAAATTAATACTTTTTCTTTACGTCGTTGTAAAACTATCTTAACCTTTTTACAATGATCTAGTTTATCTTGATTTGAATAAATATTATAATTAGATCTTATGTTGTAACTTATGAATCCACATAAATACTTTGAATCAGTTTGAACCGTAAATTCAACTGGTAATAGATCAACACGCCATTTTCTCAAAGTTTTGAGACAGGCTAGTGTTTCTTTTTCATGAACTGGATACTTCATTTATGCTGAATTAAATGTTCCATTAATATATTTACATAAAAATGTTTCTTTTGGTTGGGTGGTTGTGCCATAAGACATCCTACCTATGTATCCATACTAGCATCAATCTGAACTAATAATTTATTTGTCAATTGATAATGATAAAGAGAGGGAAGATTCTTATATAACTCCTTTAGTTTACAAACTGCTTTAGTGTCTTCAGAGGTCCATTGCCATTGTTGTAGTGTACTACATTTTCTTTGCAAAAGTCTTCTTTCCTTAGCTAAATCTTTTAAAAATCCTTGATCTGAAATATAGTTTAATAAGCATAAAAATTGTTAAACTTGGGTTTTATTTATTAACCTGCCTGGAAATAGAGATAATTTTTTCAATATATTAGGTTGTAATTTTAAATAGCCTTGATGAAATTCAATACCTAAATATTCTATAGTGTGTTGTGCTATTTTTGCCTTTTTCCTACTTAAAATTAATCCTTTTTCTTTACATCGTTGTACAACTATCTTAACCTTTTTACAGTGATCTAGTTTATCTTGATTCGAATAAATAATGATATCATCAATATAAACAAAAGTAAATTCTTCTAATCCTTCTAAATTTTTATCCATAAACCGTTGGTAAATACTCGGTGCTTGCTTTAATCCAAATGGTAATACATTCCATTGATAATGTTTCTGAGGTGGACAAGTAAATGCTGTTAACTCTTTAGTATTATTATGTAATCTAAGTTGCCAATATCCTGATTTTGCGTCTAAAGTAGTAAACCAAAGATGACCTTTTAGTTTATTTACAATAAAATCTTTTCTAGGTAATTTATATGCGTCTCCTATAGTTGCTTCATTAAGTTTTTTATAATTGATAACCAGCCTTCATTTACCTCTTTTTTTTCTGCGCTATTATTTACATAAAATGTTGGTGCTGAATGTTTACTTTTACTAGGACTTATGATACCTTTTGCTAGTAATTCTGTGCATTCTTGAGTAAATTCTTTAACATCTTGTTGAGTATAGGGAATATTGTTTTTTATATTGACTTCTTGATTTGGATCTTTTAACCTTATTTCTATGAGTTCTT
>JANITX010000004.1:2706514-2719036 GCA_027564395.1 Erythroxylum ulei | reverse complement strand
TATAATTTTTAAATTTTTCATAAATAATCTCTTTATAAAATATAAAGGAAAGAATTTGTACAATTGATAACCTTCTTTTAACTATCACAAACTGAAGAGCTTTATGCACTGGAGCAATCTTATATAATATAAATTAATTTTTTACTATTTTAAAATGATATTTATATAAAATGTCATTTTAAATGGTTTGAGTCTAATATAAATTTTAATTAAATTCGAATTACAATATTTGGGCTCATTCAAGTTGCATCAAATGCCATTTTGGTGGCAGGAATTAGGCCTTTCAATATTTTCAGACCAAACTTCAAATTTGCCTTTAATCTAAGTTTGACTTGAAGTATGTTTAAGTTAGATTTAAACCGTTATTACCAACTCTCCCAGAAAATGTCAAAGCTAAACTTGTACTATTGATATTAAATCAAATAGACTTAGGAATTATATATAAGTTCGTAGTCAACTAGATCTAAAATTATCAGGGTAAGCTCAAATTGATTGAACCTTAGATTTAACTTTTTCAAAAAATTGAGTCTCAAATTGGGTTTGATTTTAAATTTCGCAAACCTGATTCAACCCGACTTGAAATCTAAAGAATAAAAAATATAAAAATACTTTATTAGAATTATATATAAGTTCGGGCTCAGCTAGATTTGAAATTATCGAGCTAAACTCAAATTGATCGAGCTTTGGACTTAAATTTTTAAAAAATTGATTCTCGGATTGGATTCAAGATTAAGCTTTACAAACTTGATTAAGCTCGACTTGAAACTTAAAAATTAAAAATTAAAAAATGCTTTATTTTATATTTTAATTAAAAAAATTTAATTAAAAATAAGTTGGACTCGAGCTTTAGACTGTCCGGCTATCCCAGACTCAATCGAGCCTCAGATCGGATCCAGGACAGAAGCTGTCGGGCATTGCCACCCTAAATAGAGCCGGCCTGGACCAACCCTGTTAACTCTACCAGAAAGGTCAAGTTGATACGTCCAATATTGTTCCATGAACACGGGCCTATGTGGTATTAAGCTGATCGTGGGCAGGTGAAACCAAACTGATCCAGTCAAAGACATTGGTTTTGACATTGGTCATGACGGACGTAATATAAGGTGTGTTCCGTTATGAACCGTTAAAAAGAAATTAAAAGTTATGGGAGGAAAAGGAAGGAGAAGAAGAGAGAAGAATTACAGAGCCGCCCATGGAGGCGACAACCGCCTTCCGCCTCCGCCTGATTTCTCTAAAGTCGACGCTCTTCCCACCAAACTTCGCAAGATCATGTCTTTCAATACTCCTCCCGATAATGGTATTCTCCCTCTCCCTACCCCTCTCTCACTTTTTTGTGTGTAGTAATATCTGTTTCAGTGTTGCTTACTTCGAAATTTTTTGTGTTATTAGACACTGTCGATCCCGAGAAGAAGAGAAAAACAGTAGAAGGCGATGCTGAGAAAGCAAAGGTCTCTATGTTTTATTGTGTTCTCTTTTCTCTTTTAAATTTGGATGTTTAGGATTGGGTTTTCACTTGGTACACCTGAACTAAGAGTCATCTTATTAAGATCAAAATGGGTTTTGAGATTATTGTATCAAGAATTAAGAGAAGAAGAAAAAGAATACAAGAAAGTAGAGTTTAGAAAATAAGAAATGCTAGAGACAAAGCAGAGAAGAGAGAAATCAGAGAAAATGGAAATACTCTTGTTGTTGATTAATAACTCTTCAAGTATTAGAATAAATTTGGAAACTCATACTTTCAGAAATAGCCTCTTTACTAGTTAGAGATAATGCTGCATTCTTTCGGACTTCCCCGAGCCTGCAATCAGTGGCACTTTCACTAGATTGTTGTTGTTGTTAAGTATTAGAATACATCAATTTATATCACCCTCATGACTGATCAATCACATCTCCAGTTTGAAAATTGAAATATATTGTTTTCTTTGTCTTTATAATCTGATTTTTTTTCCTTCTTATTGTTAGAATGGTTTTGTACTGAGACGCGTTCGAAAGGATGATCTAAATGTGTCTGAAGTTAATAGTGAAGGTGATATCCATCATCTCCCAGCATCTTCACATTCAGACAGTGATGATGATGACAATAGTATGCCCGATATGCAGGACGAGGAGAAGAAGAAGAATAAGAAGAAGAGAAAGAGAAAGCAAGCAGAAGACCTTCGCTTTGACACAATTGTAGGGAAGTCAAGAACAAGTGAGAAAAGAAGCCAGCGTAAAAAGAAGTAATTATCCAACAACTTTTATTCCATGACATATTTTGCAGCTTACGTATTAGGTTATTTTCAGCATTGATGTTTCTAGTCAAAGATATGAACTTTAAAAATTGGAAATTGTGCATTTTAACTAGGTCATGTACTTTTTTCTTGTGGAAAGCTTTTCCTCTTATCCATTGACTGGTGATATATTTTGTGCTGTTCATTGGTGATGTTGGTCTAGTAATATCAAGTTTCTTTAACTGGATGGATATACCAATTGTTTAGTCCGTTTCTTGGATAACTGACCAGTCAGGACTATTGGTTTGCAGTAGCTGACTATGTAAGGATATTGGTTTTAGACGCTACTGCTAAAACTCTGATACAAACTTTTTGTGTCGTCTTCGCATATGTAGGTATTTGGAAGCGAAGAAGAAGAAGCAAAATAAATCCGAATCGGGAACAGGTTTAGACTTTCCCGGATGTGAGCAGGTAAAATTCGGAGATGTGGTCCAAGCTCCGCCAAAACTGAGTGCCGTGCCAAAGGTACCTTTTTTTTGTCCTTTTGGAGCCATTAAAGATTAACTATGTTCTGCATCTTAAAACGAGTTTCTTGACATTTCTATTTTCATATGATTTGTCTAGGTTCGGAACTTGCATGATGCTTCTAAAGAGAGGCTTCGTTTACAAGCTGTTGAGGCTTATAGGAACCGAAAAGGATGGAAATCAAGACCCGGGCTTGAGCTTCCTCCTCCTGTGACTTCGATACCATCATTGTAATTTGTCAGTGTCCTATGTGGGTAAGGAACTATATTTGTTTCATGATGTTGATGACCAGGAAAAACTCCAGTTAAAATGAGAATTAACAAGAACTTTTGCTTCCATTTCTAACCCTCTGATTCATAATTGGGCACACACTCAACAGAGTCTGGAACTTAATGAAAAGTGCAGATCGAATTGATGAAATTGATAGCATGTATTTTTGAGATTGAGAAGCGAAAACCGTATTATGATACAAAATTATTATGATTTCTGTGTTTGGCTTTGTATTCATCTGTCTTGCTCGATAGACTAATGTTTGTTGAATCTAATCGAATAACATAAATCAGATTCATAGCAATCACGGTACTTGAAGCATTGCTATCTTTGGACTCAGCCTTCGCCAACTAATGTGTAGATATGACTATGTTAGATATCTCGATCTGTAAAATAGTATCTCTCTCAAAAAATCATGATTCTTTTTATTGCCGCTCAAAGAAAATATTTGTTGTGAATGAACAAGCTATCGAAGAATTGTTCATACGTCAAATCACAATCAAAATTCTTGATACGGGATTTGTTTACATAAAAGGGACTCATTTGTTTCTATCAAGGGAATCTTTTGTTATAATAAAAACAAAAATGACGTAAATTATTCATGAATCGAATTCGATTTGTTTTATAAAAAGAAGATATTAATGAAATTTTATAAAATGATTTCAAGGATTTAACCAATTGCCTTGATCACATTGAGAAATAAGAATTTGTTTTATCAAAAGATTTTTTATGATTATTTCTAGTATGAAATGAGTCAATCATCCACTTTAGTATCTTATTGAACATTGCTATTCTTCCATTGATCCAATAAGGAGGGCTTTTATTTTTTCAAATTAAACGATAATCTCGAACTTATGAATGGAGATATTCCCGAAACTCACAAAAAAAGGAAGTGAATTAGACAAAAAAAAAAAGAAATAATTTGGACAAAAAAAGAAGTGACTTAGACAAATCTTTTTTGTAAATAACTTCAAATCAATCAATCGAATATTGAATGAAATCAGTTAAACACTACTTGAAAAGAAGACAACTCTTCTACTCATAAATGAATTTTTACTCCTATTAGACCATTTGTAACTATATGCATTAGAATCCCAATTCATCATCTCTCGATTCAAGAAAGAAAAATAATAGGATCAACCCATTTCTTCTCACTCTGTTTCAAATTCTATAAATGTTGGTTGATTGTATATTTCATTATAGTTCTATTATTCATATTATCGTTTCCTATTTGATCTCTTTGAATTTCATATTTGAAGTTACGATAGAATCTATTCATTAAAATAATTATTCCAATACATTTCTAATGTACCCCGTAGGTGCTATATTGGATTTGAATCAAATTTCGGATCAATCCATATTGATTGACTACCTCCATTATGTTGTTGCTAACAAACAATGATTTAAAAACTGGATCAGATCGGCCAGATCAACCGGATTAAATCCGAACTAGCCTGATTTCTATTTCGGTTTGTATTTATAATCTTTCGGAGAAAAAACTGGCTGATTAAGTAATATCCGGTCGGTTTCCTAAAAATAGCCCGATTTTCTTTAAAAAATCAGTTCTATCTCACCCCGCCACCTTTTAAAAAAAGTGGACCCACCTCAAACAAGTTTCCCATCTCTCCAGCACAGTAACCCATGTTCACGTTATTTGTATTTTTAAGTCTTTCACAATTTTTAACGAATTAAAAAGTTCCTTTTCTCTCCGATGAAAATCTCTCTCTCTCTCTCTTCTCTAAAGTTATGTTTGGTTGGATATAAGATTTTTAATGGCATTGAATGAAATAGAATATAATGAAATGGAATGTAAATGAATGTAACATTATAAAATTGTTGCTTGGGAGGGATGAAATGGTTCATAATGTAATATAGTGAAATATTGTTTGGTTGAAGGGTTTATAATGTAATATAGTGTAAAGTTCTTTATCATTTTAAATTCCATTCTAAACCCCTCAAATTAGAGGCTTTTTATTTTTACTGTTTAGAATGAAATGAAATATAATATGAACCATCCTCTTTCTATTCCATTCCATTATAAACCTCCCTTCTGAATGATGAAATAATATTACATTCTATTTCATCCCATTAATAAACCCTCAACCAAACATAACTTAAGGTTGATTCGTCTCATTCTTTTCACTTGTTCTAGAGAACAAGTCACTCTTAGATCAAAGAATTTAAAACAGGAGCATTATGATTTTTAAAATTTATATTATTTATTTACCTCTTTATATTTTAATTAAAATATCGTTTTAATTTATTATTTTAAAAATAAATTGCCATTTTTATCTTTAAAAATACTAAATTTATTTAATCTCATTAATAAATTATATTTGTCAAAATTTAGGTTCTTTATTTATCTCCTTATATTTTAATTGAAATTTTTTACTTAATTATTATTTTTATCATGAATTCGTTTAATAAACTAAATTATTAATTAGTATACATAAGTAAATTTGCATAAAATAATTTTAGAATGTGTTAAAAATAATATTTAAACTATAAAGAATAAATTTAAAGGAAATTTAAAAAAAAAGTTAGAGTCATTATTATTACTTTCTTTAAACATATTTCAATTTTTATAAGCCTTTAAATTAATAATAGTATAGAAACACAATTTTTACTTTAAAATTTATGTTAGATTTAATCTTAGCTTAAATTATTATAGTTATTATTAGTTTATTATATATTAATAGGCATGATCAGTGCATTTTTATTTCAATAAAGTATTTTATTTTATATTTTATATTATTTATTCTTATTTATTATTTACTGGTTTTATAACAGTTTAATACCGGTTGAATCTTTAAACCTTAGACCTTTTCTTTGATCGATTTAATGTCTAGTCCAGTTTTTAAAACATTACTAACAAATACCACTCTATTTTGTTTTGGATCTTTCAAATCATTCCTGCAAGAGATTTAGACCCTTTTTTAATCTTTCGATAAAAAGATTCATTCTTTACATAAAAAATAGGAGGTAGAACTAGTAAAGATTTCTTTTTCGATTCATTCTAGAGTTGAATATCCAATTCAAATTTTGTTTTTGGTCCAATTTGTAAGAATTAATGAAAAGGAAAATCCCTTATGATACACTAGATCTGGCCAGTTACTGTTTGAGTGAATAAATCTTCTATTTCTTGAAATTTCTCTTCTGATTCAAAATGCTCATGTAATGTGTACCCGCCCTGTTTTGATCATGGAATAGATGAACTTAATCAAAAAATAGATTTTTGTTTAAGAAAGAAATCTTATCGGAATTATCCATATCCAGTTTATCCTTCATAATTATATCATATCCTGAATCTAACGAAATAGGATGAATTAAGACGGAATTTGTAAATATGTAATAATTATGAATATATTAACTATTTCTTCCTTTTCCAATGGCCTGAAAGGGACAAAAGAAACATCTTGTTATTTCTTCAATAATTTCTGATCTCTAGCGTACCTCTCAATGGGATTCGAATCCAGATAAACTTCTAACCATTTATTAGAGAAAAAAAGAACGAATGGGTCTTGTAGGATTCCAAGAAATTCTTTGATTTCTTCAAAAGCAGATATTCATCCTCTTCTCGTCTTTTGTGAATAGCCAGGACATTGAGGAATATCCAAAAGCAAATTTAGATAATTGATTTGATTTTATCTTTGTTCGTTCTGTTTGAAGAAATGAAGGATCTCAAAAAATTGATTTTTTTTGTTTTAGTTATTAATTCTCTCTTTGATTGGTCAATGTGATATTCCGAATCCTCATTGCTATTGGAATCAAAATGAACTCTGGATAGATCAGAAGATTCTTTTATATAATCCCTTCATTGAATGAAAATAGATCGTGTTGAATCATATTGAATATTTGAAGATATATTCATAAAAAAATCAATCCTTATTTACCAATCACACATTGTCTAACCAGATGTAATTATCTGTTGATATGTTCCTTGAAAAATCTGAATCGTGCAAATTATTCCCCAAATAATGAAAAGATCTTGACATAATTGACACATGAAATTAAGCACAATTTTGAAAAGAAATAACCTACTTCTTTGTCAAGAAAAAGATAGGAAATATGCTCAATATCATTTGATTGAATTGTTGAGCCAGCTCTTTATTGTTTGAAGAACCCTTCTACTTCAATTGAGATTTTTTCATGAAAAAAAAACATAAGATAATAAATGTAGTCTTTCACTAAGATTTCGTATAGCTATCCCCAATTCAAATTGACTATGTTTTGCCCTTCTTTAGAGAAAGACAATCAAACAATTACTAATTATAGTCTTTGCAAATCGGATCATCCATATAATATGCAAAAAGAAACTCTATATATTTGATATCTTTCTCTTTGAATGAAATCTCAATTCCAACAACAATTTCATTAGATATCTTACAACTAGAATCCCTCTTTTTCGGATCCTCTACTACTGCGAATCCCAATTAGATTAAGACACGATACACTCTTTAGTTATTGGGAAAATCCAAGTACTCTCTTTCAGATTCGAAAATAGCTCCTAGAGATCTTTTTTTCCTTTTGAAAATTACAGGAGTGAAACAATCAACCTATTGATATTGGAAGATCCAAAGGGTTCTTCCAATATATAATTTTTGGGTCGTCTAATGGAATTCATAGGTACAAGAAGAAGCCCCGTCAAATAGAGATTTTTTTTTGGAACATCTTTCAATTGTTAATATGATATATAAAGACCAATACTATATAGTACTACACTTTTGATCGTGAAATATTTAGTGTTTGTTGAAGTTTGTGAATTGTGTGAAAGTAGGATATTTCAAATTCAAGAGTGTAAGAGTACTATAAAACATTGTTGATGGAAAAAATGTGAATGAAAGATCTCACTAAATTGAATTAGGTCCATGAATATAAGAAAGAGTTAAAATTCTTAATCTCTCTTAATCCGAAAATCCAATAATTGAATTGATGTCCTTTCATTAATTCTTCCTAAATTGGATTGATTTATCCTACATATTTCATTTCAATTAGAATTTGGTTATTCACCATATACAAAGATCCCCACTAAGTATCCATGGCTGAGTTATTAAGGCGCCCAACTCATAATTGGTGAATTTGTAGGTTCAATTCCTAGTAGATGCACACCAATAGGATCTTTGGCTCTGTATCAGTGGAATCTTATCATCCATACATAAAGAATTGGTGTGGTGTATTTTTATCATAACATAGATGTCATATGTAACCCACCGTCATTACTTGCATATTTAGTTAAGTGTTTTGTGAAAACACCATTTGGATAAACCATAAATATATGTTAACTGAAAAGAACAATTTAGAAAAAAAGATTAGAATCTGTTGACCGGCGATGAATCAAATAGTTCTCATTCTAACAACATATAAGGGTGTCAACGGGTTGGCTAGGCTCGGGTCGTTGATGGCCCGACTAAAAATTTTTTCGGGCAGGTCGAAATGATCCGGCCCGTGGCTCGTGGGCAGGCGGAAGCCAACCAGCCCGTGGCCTAGCCCAGGCAAACCGTTAGGCTTTAGTCGGCCCGATTGTTTAATATATTTTTCAAAATTTTGATACATTGATTTTAAGAGAATTTGAAAAGGACGTAGTTGTATTTTTTAAAATTTATTATAAATTATAGCATAAACATTTATAGTAGAGTGTAAGATGAAATTACATATAAATTATACAAAAATATTTATTTAAATTTAAAGATATAAAATACGAACCAATATATATTTATTAAAAAATGTAGCAATGATAATGTTGTCATAATTATTCCCTACAAACAAGAGAATTTAATTTTAATTTTGTAATTTTATTATAACAACTAATTATAATGTTAATGTAAAAAAGTTATTATCTAAGTACAGTGAATTTATTTCAAATATTATTTTTAAGTGTTTAATAAATTATTATTTTTCTTTTTAATATGATTTTTTTAAAATAAGTTTATTAAGTTTATAATATAACTTTTTGAAAATTTAATGTTTTTATAAATTATGTACAAATATCTTAATTGATGTAGTAGTTGTACTTTTAGTTATTGTTTATTTTTTTACTTGTATAGATGTATAAATATTACAGTCTTTTCATATTATATCTATTATTAAATAATCATTGTAAAATTTTATATTTTTATTACACATATTAAAAGAAATATGCAGCTGGACTTAATATCATGATTAATCTTAATGCATTTAAACTTTTTATTTTATTTTTCATATTTACAAGATATATGCACTATGCATATATGTATTTATATTAATCTTAAAATGAATTAATCACTTTATTAATCCTAAAGTATCAATTCCAAAACAATATAAAAGTGATTGAATTATAAAAAAATATTTATAGTATATTATATTATATTGAAAATAGCTATTATTTTATTCAAACTAGAATACATTTTATAAATACTTTTGATATGTTTTTATAAATAATTATTTTTATTACTTTTGAAAATAGTTATTTTTCTTTTTAAAAATCATTATATTATAATTAATCTAAATTTACATTCATAATTTTTTCTCCTTTCTAAATTCTAATAATAAAATATTCATTCCTAAGTCACTTTGATTAAAAGTTTGCTACAAGTAATTCCTTACTTGAAACCTGATATAAGTTTTACTTTAAATCCTTCTCGTCCTTAGAATGTTATAAGCATACCATATTTCATAAAATTTATAAAATTGTTAACTTTTTTTCTTTTTAATATATATATTATGTCACAACTTTAAATTATAGCAACATATAATTATGATATAATAAAGTTATTAATTTTATCAAATATTAAATTATAAACTATTTAAATCTTTAAATATTAAACCACTTAATATTTCATTTAAATAAAACTATAAGTCATTAAATGAAAGCGTAATATCGTAGCTTCTTAATGTTTTAAGTAATATTTTAGGTATAATGAGTTAAATATTAACACAATTTGTGTTAAAAGTCATTAAGTCAAGTTTAGATTGAAGGGTGCTACATACATTTGCATATCATTAACGAGAATATACATTTTAAAATTAAAACCTTGAGATGTATTTATCGGTATGAGTAATTATGAATTTTAATTCAATTGATTAGAAATTTATATGAAAAGTCATTATCTTAACATTTATAGTTAAGAATTTCAATTCAATTGATTACAAATTTTAAATTTACTTAAATAATTTAATAATTATTATAATAGAGAATTGATAAAAGCAAATTCATTAACTATAGAAAATTTTGCTGCACCCAAATGATTATCTAAATTATTTTACAAGAAATGATACAATTTACAAAATTAAGATAATATCATGCTAGATGGACTGGAGAGTGGAGATTGAGAGAGTATCATCTAATTGACTAATTGTACTTGCTGATAAAATCGTCAACAGTTTGGATCCAATCATCTGTATGTACAAACATTATATTTAGTAATATAATATTAAAATAAAAAGAATATTTAGTAATGTAATATTAAATAAAAATTAAAAATACCTTCGTCTTTATATATTTGATCAAAATAACCTTCAATTGGTCAATTAATTTGACTAGTCTCGTCCGCATTAATACCTGTGGCTGTAGGAAAATAAAAAACACATATTAGATAAGATAATATAAAGATAGATAAAATAAATCTATTAAAAAAAAGAATTTGCCATCAATATCTTCATTATTTAACCAACTTTGAGCACACATAAGGGCTTTTACAATGCGATAATGAAGTCGACCACGATGAGGAGTAATGACCCGACCACTAGTACTTAGCAAACTTTGAAGCAACGGCGGATGATGGAATAGCTAACAAGTTATATGTAATGACTTACAAGATCGGATAATTATGTGTAGACATCTTCCACCATGACAATATATCGAGCAACTCACCTTTAGTTTCAAGAACACAATCTGCGAAAAAATATTTATCCAACTCTATCATATTGTAAGAAATCCTAGCCCTTTTGTCTTTCAAAAAATTTGAAAGAGAATTTGTCAACAATAGGTCAGAAGAAAAGGTTGACCATGAAACTTAATTCGGAGTTGAACTACATGCAGCACTACTAAGATCTCGATCATAAGTTTGTTACATTCTGACTTCATAATCATTAAACAATTGATACCATAATTGTTTCATGGTATCTAGACGCTCTTGAGCTTTACCAGTGTACAATGCATTATAAATATATTCAACCTCGTCCATCTTGTATCTCGGGTCCAACACATATAATAATGCAACAATATCTCCAACCCTAGACTAGTAAGAATTAAACTTCTCCACCATTCGCTCCACCATAGTCCGAATCACTGCATTGGAGTCAAACATCCACAATGATAAAACATACTTTATATTGGACATAATGCTAAAGATACAGTGCGAAGTTAGATATTTTGTTCTTGAGAATAATTCAATCCAATTATTAAATAATTTCAACTTCATACAAAGTTCTCTAGCCAAGTCCCATTGATCCTTTGATGGTATGCAAGTCTACTAAGAATCCCTTCCTACTAGTCTAATAAACAACTGAGCATATGGGATTGTTGACTCTAACATCTTAAAGGTTGAGTTCTATTTGGTAGGACAATCCAAAACCAACTTCTTTGAATTTGGAATGTATAAAATTTCTGCACCATCTTCAAAAGTTTCAACTCTTTTAGGAGTTGCACTCCAATATAAAGCACTATTCTGAATACACTCTATTGCTTCCTTTATCGTTTCCAACCCATCCTTCACAATCTAGTTAAGAACATGTGCAAAACAATGCATATGAAATGACTTACCTCTAGCCAATAAGCTCCCAACCCGCATCTTACCCTTCAACTTCTTAATCATACCATCATTTGGGCTACAATTATCGAATGTGATGGAGGATACTTTGTTATCGATGTTCAAATTTATTAAACAGTCTTTCAACACCTTTGCCAATTTTTCACTCATATGTGGTGTCGGCATATAAATGAACCTATCATGAAAAAGCATACCAACATGAATTATAAATTCATAAAATAATGAAAAAAAAAGTAAATGATACCTATATTAAAGAATATAAATTACCTAAAAAGTCTATTACATAACTTCCAATCATTATCAACATAATGTGCCATCATTACCATGTAACCCTTCTTTTGGTTATCGGTTGTCCACATGTCCGTTGTTATGGTAATTCATCCTTGAACACTCGACAATGCTCTCAATGTTTCTCTCTTCTTGTCGTCATAAATTTTGAAAATATCATTCCTCAATGTATTCCGACTTGGAACTTTAAAAGTCAGTTGGAATGAATTAAGAAATATCCTGAATCTTTTGCTTTCAACCATAGACAATGTTTGTTCATCTCTAACAATCATATTAGCCATCAAAATTCTTAATCTATGGTTATCAAAAGTTGTTACGGTCATTTCATTCTTTCCTTTCATAAGGATAGGGCCCAAAAATATTTGACCTCCTAAAACCATCTTTCTGTTAGTACATGATTCGATATGTGTAACGCCCCGCTCCGCTGCGACCCGCTCCCGATATCGTAGTGATATCCGAGCTCGAGCCCGCGGAAGCGGCAC
>JANITX010000004.1:2680761-2692152 GCA_027564395.1 Erythroxylum ulei | reverse complement strand
TGTGGTACTCATAGAGTTTGTTGAAGTAAAACAACTGCCCATATACTGTTCCTCGAACCGGTGGGTAGTCAGGGTTGTTGATGGATTTGCCTATGTAGGTGCTAATTATGTGATAAAGAAATATTGTGAGGCAAATGAGAAAAGGGGTTGTTGTGAAGATGAAGATAGTAGAGAGGATTTCCATTTCACCTGAAAGTTTGGATAATGCTGGGTAATCATGTCTAATCAGACATATAAACTCATCACCAGGTGGACTCAGTGGAAGATAACAAATCAAAAGACAAAAAGGAGAACTTCCCAGCAAACTTGGGAGAGTTAAAAGTCCCAAGTTTTTGGTTAAACACGATAAATGCACCTGTGAATACCTCAATTTTGTGTGAACACAACTGAAAATGAGATCAAGGGTCAAGACATTTACATCCGACAAACGTGAGGAACGACATACAATGTCATAAATGATCTTTAAATGGGCACATAAAAATTGTTCGAAAACGCCAATCAGTATCCGACAAGAGGAGAATAATCCATAGAAAAAGCTCAACGCAAAACCACCTAATCACTTGCAACAAAGCAATCCAGTACCTTTGAGTGAATAAGCAGATTATATACCAACATTCAGTTGCGTGAATTCCAGGTAATGTATGAACACGAAATCTGTTTTGGCACTTTCCGAATGAAGCATTTCACTATGATCACAACCTGACACCAAAAATAAGAAAGAAATAAAAAAGATTGACTATAACCCCAACAAGGCTTTCATCAGCTAAACTACTTCTACAATCCAAGGTTTGGTTGGTCATTCACTCTTAAGAAAAATTATTTCTTCGGTTATCACAATCTCAACTTTCCTTCTAAAAGTACCAATCTTTGTATGGTAAAAGTCCCTAAAACCATAGCATCACTACCAAGAGAGCAAGTATTTTCATGTTCATCAACCCAAATGATGTTCGAGCTCAAATGGTATACAGTAATGGGCTAGATCCATAAAAGAACCAATTGGGTCGTAGAAAGATAGGTTCTTGCTGATGCATCTAACCCTAATCTCTGTAGATCGCCTTTTGACAGAAGTTTATGCAACTGACAGAAGTTATGATATATACATCAATATTTATTCGATGTATCCAAAAATAGCGAGTTTGAATTCTAACATTAAAAAAAAAAGTGTTTTGCTAGAAGATAATTGGACATGGCATTAGTCAGACCAAGCAAGGCTCGAAGCATACGGCTCAAGTTCAAGTTAGATTCTAATCTAATTATTTTTTATTAAAATTTGAAAAGACGATATGTTTTTCAAAAACTTTCGGGTTTGAGTTGTTCAAGTTTTCAGCCTTAAACTTAAAATTAGAGGAGAATAAAACTTAAACCCGACTCAAAACTCAATTAAATCAAGATAAATATGTTCATTTAATGTCAAACTAAGTTTGAACTTAATTGTCAAGCATAAGTAGTGTTTAGTTAACTGTATTGGTCAAGTATCATTAGCATGTTCTTTCACAAGAAGTTTAAGTGATATAGACTAGCACCATTGAAGTTAAGTGCTTTCAAACTTTTATAGTTAAGATCTTGAAACGATATTATAATTTATTATAATTATGTCATTGCATCATCGATCAACAATTGTCATAGTTCTTAATCTTTGAACTTTACATTAAATAGGTTTGATCTAACTATATAATGGGTGTCTTATACAGGAAAAGTATAGTGGGACAAGAGTCAGATGAGCCAACAACAGCTTGGAAATGATAATTTACAGGTAAAAAGGAGCAATTTTAAAGTTGGATTGGTAATGAAAGTGAAGTCTAGGTACCATGTTATGAAGTCTTATCATTTGATAACCACAGCAAAAGGCTTGAAGAAGTCAAGCATCTTTCAAAGGATTGGGATATTATTGACTAAGAATAAATTATTTCAAATATTTTGTACTAGTAATAAATTATTAAATATATATTAAATTTTATTTTATAACATATAGATATATAGATATATAAATTTCACCATTTATGTTGATCATTTGAAAATAGTATCTTTACTAGTTAAGAATAAGGTTGCGTACTATTAGACCTCTTCAGATCCCGCGTCTTAGCGAGATTTCTATTAAGTGTTGTTGTTGTTATTCTATATAAATTCCAATTAATCAAATAATTTAGTTGTCACATGTTGATAACCCTCTAAGAAATTTAATATTTATAGTGTTCACTTGAAAATTTGTTACATGTATAAAAAAAATTATCTAATGCTTAGTAAAATCTTGAAACATAATTTTTATGCTATTATAAAAAATATAAATATAAAAATAAACTCAAATGTATTTGAATTTTGTAAAAATATTTCAAAAATTATTTTGAATAACATAGTTAAATCTGTTTTGACACTATTAAATTTTATAATCAACAGTTACGATGGGATACATTTATATAATTTTTATAATATGTGATATTACATGTTATTAAATAAAAGTTGTGATATATTTGATAAATTATTAAAATTTTATAATAATCAAAATAATTTACCCATAATAAAGAGATAAAACAATAGTACAAGTGTATTTGAGGAATTAAGCAGCATAACAATGAGCATTAATTTATAAATAGATATTAAAAAACACTATAAAGAGCCATTCACACTATTCTTTCCCTTATTCAACTAATCAATGGTATAATTTTAAAATATGATTGAAGAAGACTGCCTTTACCTATAAAAAATTTTAAAATTTAATTAAAAAATGAAACTTTTAAATAAAAATTAATTAATTTACAAAAATGACAAATTAATTAATAAATTAGTCGATTTTTAATAACAAAGATTATTAAAGTAAATCAAACCAAAAATTAGCCGATTCAAAATTTTTACGATTAAAATAACCAAATCGGTTAAGTTTTTCTAGTTATTGAAAAAATTAAGACTACCGTCTTTGCGGACCGAGAAAAGTGAGTTTATGATGATTACATTATCACAGCAAAAAAATTAAAAATAAAATAGCAGCTATATAAGGGATGTAAATATATATAAAGTAGATATCTTGAACAAATCTTGGTAATTTTCAGTAACAAACTAAAACGGGAGTGCAGTACTGCAATTTCATGTAGAAGGATATATCTATATATTGAAGTAGAAGGGGAGGATTAAGTAATTAAGTTTAATAGACTGTGAGAATAACCAGAACAACTAGATAAAATAATCCAAGGACTTCTTAGAAGGGTTGGAACATCCTGTTTCGTTAGGATATTTCAACCCTTTGCTACTTAATTTTGTTCACACATTTATGTAGACTCTAATATTGAAGTAGAAGAGGAACAATAAATTCATAAAATAGCCCGTGAGATTAACCAGAACAACAAGATAAAATAAGTTAAGGACCTCTTTGAAGGGTTAGAGCATCTTGTTTTCGTTAGGTGCTTCAACTATTTGCTACTTAATTTTGTCTACATATTTATATGGACTCTATTTATTGAAGTAGAAGAGGAAGATTAAGTTCCCAAAATAGCCCGTGAGATTAACCAAAACTATATGATAAAATAATCTAAGGACTTCTTAGAAGAGTTGGAGCACCCTTTTTCTGTTAGGGTGTTTCAAGCCTTTGCTACTTAATTTTGTTTACACATTTATGTGGATTGTATATCTTGAAGTAGAAAGGGTTGGAGCACCTTGTTGCCGTTAGGATGTTCCAACCCTTTGCTACTTAATTTTGTCAACACATTTATGTGGACTCTATAATCCAACCCTTTGCTACTTAATTTTGTCAACACATTTATGTGGACTCTATATCCTGAAGTATAAAAGGAATATTAAGTTCCCAAAATAGCCCTTGAGATTAACTAGAACAATAAGATAAAATAATTTAAGGACATCTTAGAAAGATTGGAGCACCATGTTTCCGTTAGGTTGTTCCAACCCTTTGCTACTTAATTTTATCCATTCATTTATGTGAACTCTATATAAATGTACGGATGAGTTAATGAAACAAGGTAAAAACTGATTAATCAAAACAGAAGATCTGATCCCTTCTCAGAATACGCTGGCTGCTGTTTTAAATTGAAGTTTTGTCATATCAGTTGGGTGTTCTAGCATGAACGAAGTGATAGAACAATAAGATCTGAACTTAAAAAAGAATAATGTAATGAAATAGATTAGATAATCAAGGATGTTGGTTATAGAGGAAGAGGAACTGTGTGTTTGAAAGAAAGAAATTATAAGAAGACGAAGAATTTTAATAAAATACACTTTTATTATAAATATTACACCAAACAAAGGATAGTGAAACAAAATGCTTTCTCATACACTTTTCATTCATTCATTCCCACCTTCGAGAGAGAGAGAGAGAGAGGTGAAGAGAAAGGAGAAAAACTTTAAAGACAGATCAGTTAAATAGAGAAGAAGAGAGTATGTTTTGTCTTGGTTGTTGGTTTTATATGCATGGAAGGTGCCGATATGCCTCGAAAACAAGCTTTTACAGTGCAATGCATGTGTAACCCAGTACCCAATGTTCATCTCTAGGGTTGCTTCCATAATGTCTATAAATGTAAAAACCCTAGTCACAGTCACAGCCACTTGGAAAACACAGCCATAGCTAAAGCCCATAACTCTCATCTCTTTTGTTTCTTCAAGCCATCATTATGAATTCCCACTTCTCTCCACTAACCTTCGATCAAACAGTAACTTAAACATCAACCCTACAGTACTAGCTACCAATTACAGAAAGAAAAACAACAGAGGAAAAGGATAATGCATGTAATTATAAGCAAGGAACCAGGAAAACAGAAGAAAATCTCATGAAGATGAATTTGGATCTGATAAAGTATTGATTATTAAGTTCAACAGAATCTGTCAATGGTTCCCTATAGTCTCTAGTTCATCTCTAGGGTTGCTTCCATAATGTCTATAAATGTAAAAACCCTAGTCACAGTCACAGCCATTTGGAAAACACTGCCATAGCTAAAGCCCATAACTCTCATCTCTTTTGTTTCTTCAAGCTATTATTATGAATTCCCACTTCTGTCCACCAACCTTGATCAAACAGTAACTTAAACATCAACCCTAGAGTACTAGCTACCAACAGAAAGAAAAACAAGAGAGGAAAATGATAATGCATGTAATTATAAGCAAGGAACCAGGAAAACAGAAGAAAATCTCATGAAGATGACTTTGGATCTGATAAAGTATTGATTATTAAGTTCAACAGAATCGGTCAATGGCTCCCTAGTTTCTACTCATTACCGAGAAAATTCGGTAGATGTTTTGGAGTTGTGTAAAAGCACAGAACTAGCAACCCTTAGAGATGGAATTGAAAAATGTTATATATAAGGAGAAAATTGGAAACCCATCTCCACATCTAGCTTGCTGCTTGATCTTTAAACAAAATCTATGAAGGTCATACGTATCCTGAATAAATCCCAAAACCCACTATAGATTCATAGTTTTTCTTGAAGAAAAGCAGACGACTGATGAATACCAAGAACAACATTTTAAAGATATTCTAACTTTTAACAGAAGCAAAAACGAAGTTGAAGCAAAGAAAAGGAAGAGAATGTGAAAAGAAATAAAACACAGCTTTCTGTTAGTAATAAGAAGGGCGACCTGTGGCCCGGTAGGTTTCAGCTGGTATTTGCACCGAATTTAATAGATTTTGAGGCAACCCTTGAAAAGCTGGAGCATTTGGATCTTGCATTAGCGGTTGTTGTTGCTCAACAACTCCCGGTGGCGACTCTGCAGGTGCGATTCCAGTGGGAACAGGTGGCTGAGATTCATCTTCCTCCAGTGGCAGCCTCTCGTACGCTGCATTACCAAAAGAAGCCGCCATAATCACCACCGGACCGGAGGCCAGCAGCGGACCTGCCACGCTTCCTCCGATCACTTGGCCTTGGCCACCGGCTAAGTATATACTCAACCCTGACGCAGCCGGCGGAGCCGGCGGTGGAAGGAAGGAACCTGAAAGTGATAAAATCTCAAATCTTCCATGTAAAGTTACTACAGCTCCGGGAGAAGCCGGTTGCCTGAGAGTGACGTTAGTTACAGTTCCAGTTCCACTCAAGATGCAAACTCCTCTTTGTCTGCGCCTCGCGAAAGTCGACACACAGTCCATGATATCGCATCCATTAGCTATTTCCACTACATGAGATCGAAGAGCGTTGGCGCTGTCTCTTGTGATTATAATTGGTGGTTTTGGCTTGTTCTTTGAACCAGCTGGTCTTCCTCTGGCTCTTCTTGTCATCTCTCCTTCTCCACCAGACGTTAAAGGGACCAGTTCTTTGCCTTCGATTGTATTCGGTGTTGATGTGTCGATCTCATCGTGATCTCGCTTTTGACCACGGTTTAGACTACCGTTTAGGCACTGTTCATCTTCTGAATTGTGTTGAAACTGATGGCGAGAGTGCAAGTGAAGGTCACTTGTGAGAAAAGGAGGCGGAAGAGGGCGACCATGAGCTGTGACCGGATTCATTCCTTTGATTCTTCAGATTAAGTTCCCTTATCTAGCTTATCAATACACAAAATCCCCACTAGTGAATTTATCAAAAGACAGATTCTTGGATTGACCCTGGATGGATCGGAGGTGCTATAATCCTTCAACTCTCAGCTGAACCAAGCCCCTCTTACGAACTTTTCTTAGGTTGTTTCATGTATGTCCGAGGAAGATCATAAGTTGTTGGAAAATGAACAAGAGAAGGCTAAGCTAGGTGGGGGTAGCGTGTCTTTGGTTATAGAGGTGTTGGGTTAGGGTTAGGTCTTGGGTCGATGATGGGTTTAGTTTTGGTAAGACAGGGTTCGGATGGGCGGTGTCTGGGCCCTACCTTTGCCTTTCACTCTCCTTCCTTTCTTCGTCTCTTATGGAGTCCCAGCAACACCTCCATGTTCTCTCATCTCACTCTCCCTCTTTCTCTCTAAAACTCTCTCAAATCTACTACCACTCTCTTCTCTTCTCATGTCTTAAAAAGCCTGTCTTTTGACTATCATTTTGTCTTCCGCAAACCTCACTCTCACTTCTTTCTGCAACTTCCACTTCTCTACTCCATCAGTTCAGATTCCCTGAATCTGCAGAATTCAGACCATATGATAAGAGCAAGAATGGAGATTCAATCTAGTGCTCTTTTGCTTTGCTGCTTCATTCAGAGAAACCCAGTTCGCTTCATTTGATTCTAAGTATAAAAAAACTCGGTGCTTCTAAACTTCAAGTTAATCAGAACATATACCTTTAAGTGATACTCTGAAACTAAGTAAAAGCGAAGGATACGCAAAGATCTGAAGAACTTAGAAGTGTTTAGCTTCAAAGTTCTCAAACATCATCTGTTGTTCATGGGATGATTAAGCATGAAAACGTTACGAATTCTTGTTGCCTTGTTGGTTAATGACTCGATACAGGTCAACGGTCATAAGATAAGAAAAACTGAAGAGGACGGGGAGGAGTGGCATTTGTAAATAGGGATAAGAGAGAGGGTACTTTGGGAATTGGACAAACAAAGGGGTCAGGACTCAGGAGAGAGTCAGAGCGTGTCTTAAGGGGGACTCTGGGAATGGGGGATGAAGGTGCTTTGAGGTTGATGCGGACGCTGTCCGTTGGGTCCCACCTTCATGTATACTTTGCCGATCATCATACGTGTCTTTTCCCGATTCCATCGCCGCTTCTCCCTTCACGCGCGATCACATGCACGCGCTAGTCGGACTTAACCCGATCATTCCAAATTACTGTGCCTGTTACAATTTGAAATAAGATTATATTATTAATTTTTTTCAAAATTTGCGATTAAGCGAAATTTTTATTGAGTTTTATTATTTGTTATATTATAATTTTATATAAAAGTTATAATAAAAATAAAATTTTATTGATAAAATAAAAAACTAAATTACATCTAAATTTTGACTTTATTAAAATTTAATAAATTTTTAAACAAGTCAATTGAATTTAAAATTAAAAAACTTTGAGCAGAATTACATTTTAATTTTTGATATATTAAAAGATTAATTGATTTAATATTAATTAACATTCTATTATTTTAATTATAATAGAATATATGTATATATAATATATTATATATTATATATTTTAAATAAATTATTTAATAAAATAATAATTACATAATTAAACATCATACTCGATTTAATACTTTTCAATGCATCTCCACTCTATTTCGATTATCCTTTCAATTGCTTTCATTTTGTTTAAAAGTGGGTAGACAATGTTCATGGGACAATCCAAATTTGGAGTCCTAAGAATCGACTAATTAGGATACACATGATTAACGTTTTGATTGCTTGTCTTCTTCTCACCAAAGGACAACGATTGATCGCTATATGTTGACTCTCGTTTCTTGTTTGTTTGGTCAAAATTATACTTTAAACTCCAACATTTAACTTTAACATTTCTAAGAATTTAAATCAAATTTTAATATTTTTAAAATATTTAAAATGAACTTTAAATATATGAAAATTTGACTTTTTGTCGGTTAAATATCATGTCAATACTGATATGATATTATTTTTATATTTTTTAAATAAAAAGTTAACTATATTGTTACCTAATTAATTTTTTAAATTAAAAATCCACTGTTATAAATTTCAAACAATGAATTTCAACTTATCATGTGGCAATCAGACTCACTATTATACATTTCAAATAACATACTCAGTTTTCACGTGAGACGTACTTTTTATTTAAACATAAAAAATAATGGCATGTCAACACTTAACTAATAAAAATTTAACCTTGTTAAATTTTTCATCTATTTAGGATCTGTTTTGAATATTTTAAAAATGTTAAAATTCAATTTGAACGTTTCGAAACATTATGATCCATTATGCATTTTGTCGTAAACATTAAGATTTTAAACGCACTTTTAGTCTTGTTTCTTTTGCATACCCTTTGTTTTGTAAAAAATGTTGGTCTTGGAATAAGTACAGGGTTAATAATGGACCAAATTGGGACATAATAATGTTTTAGTCTAATCGGTTTAAATCAACTCTTTTGAGAATAAATTCGATCCCAAATTTTGATCAAATTAAAATTTTAATTGTTAATTATCGAATCTATTTATCATCGTATTAATTAAGTTTTAAAAAATTCTTATAAATCAACCATTCATATATGTATATATGTTAATAACATCAATCCCTTTGATTTTTTTTTTTACCCACGAAGTATTGTAGGAGGGTCTCAATTATAGGAAGACACTTTTAAGTCATCCATACTCAAACTAATTCTCGCTCGAACTGAATAGGCCTTTTGCGGGAGGCAAAGTTCTAACTCCAAGTTTTAAACAGTTGCATATATGAAGGCAGGTTTGAACCCGCGATCTCACTTAAACCAGGAGACCTCACTCAATCCCTAAGAAGTGATAACTAGTTATATGATATAATATTATACTATTTTACGTACTCATGAGTGTCCATCTACTATAGAATTTAAGAGTAAACCTTAGTCACCATGACAAGCATTATGATTGAAAATTTGAAAGGCCTAGGCAGAAAAAACACTCAATATTCAACGCCTTCCTCTTCTTTTAATTTCTGTTGCTTTCAAGATGACTACTTTGGCCGAAAGATGAAAAATATGCTTAGCAGAGAAAAGGACTGGGATGTGAATCGTGTGATTGATCCTTTGCTCCTGGGACATGCATGAAGCATCTATAACAATTCAGTTAAAATCGAAACCCAAAATCCTTTTGAAAGGGTAAACTATGTCGTACCTCTTGAACCAATCCACCAAAGATCGTCAGAAATTGAAGAACTAAGGATTAAAGACATGATCTTGGTTAACTCGCGGTAGGATTCCTTTCAAAAGGGTTCTTAAATATCATGGTAGATAATGGTTTAAGAGTAGGATTAACAATTGGATTTGTGCCGAACTTCTTAGACCAGCCCCCTGATTGAATCTTGAGTAGTTCAACATTGAAAGGTGGCTCGAAACCTGACTTGAAAGGTTTGAACTATAAATTACATATAAGATTTTTGTTAACTGGGGCAGGTTTCCTTTCAAAAGGGTACTTAAATTTTCTAGTAGCTAGAGGTTTAAGAGTAGGATTACTTTTGAAATTATCAAATGAAGTTTGATTTGATCAAATTTTGAATTAAGTTCGTGTTTAAGGAGATGTTCAAGACTCGACTTGAACAACTTGAGGCATTTTTAAAATGACACAGCAAGGACTGATACGAAAAGGAGTCAAGGTCTAAGACTCTAATGTAAGAGAATCATGAGGGAACTTTGCGATGAGACTCCTGCGACAACTTTGCGATGATTTGGAGACAATCATGGAGGATTTCATATGGGATTCAACGCGCAAGCATAGGAAGATGCATCTAGTAAACTGGAAAACAGTGTGCCAACTTAAAAAAACAGGGAGTCTTGGCATTAAACTTGTTCACTCTTCTAATGATGCCTTATTGGCAAAGTTGGGATGGGCTTTGGTTACTCAACCCGCAACTCTATAAGTCAAGATCTTAAGGGCTAAATATCGAATAGATCCTTATCATCTCCCTCACTTTTTAGATAGACAAGGGGCGTCGGTCATTTGGCTAAGAATCTCTGCAACTTGGCAGTTTGTACGACAAGGTATTAAATGACAACTAGGCAATGGGAGGCGCATTTATTTCTAGCTGGATAATTGGGCAAATGATTGGGGTCATTAATTCTTGTAGCAACCTCTCCACCTCCAGTTAGCATTCTTCACGCTACAGTTGCAGATTTTACGAATGAAGTAGGCAACTGGCAATGGCATTTGTTCCAACAATATCTCACTTTTATAGTTTATCTGGACATCGCGGCCCTCCACACAAACGTCGATGGCCTAGCGGAGGATACCATGAAGTGGGGGGAAACAAATCATGGCAGGTTCATAGTGATGTCAACCTATGACTTAATTGAAGGTAATATCGCGGAGGATAATGAGAGTCGTTGGGACTTAATCTGGAAATGAGCAAGGTCCCAGTGGATTCAAGCCTTTCTTTGGTTATTGGCCAAGAAAAAACTTCTGACAAATCAACAGAGAGTGGCTCGTCATCTTACAATGGATAGTAGTTGTCACTTCTGTGGGCAAGAAGAGTCAACTTTGCATGTCATCCGAGATTGTTTGAGAGTGAAAGCTTTCTAGAAAAAGTTTCCCATGAAGGTGGTTGGTACGATTTTTTCCAACAAGATGAAGGGATGTGGGTGACATCTAACCTTTGGAAGCACTCTTTAGTGCAACAGGTGGATTGGAGTAACAATTTATGGAGTAGCATGCTGGTTTCTCTGACATTGGAGAAATCGAAGTATTTTTGAAGCTGGATTTGTTTGGCCGAAAGAAAGTACCAGAGCAGTTATGGAGTACGTAGATGGCATAGTCAAGGCACGGGCTCTGGAAAGCTGCGTATTTCAAACTCCGAGCTTACTAGAGGGTACTATAATTGGATGGACCAAACCGCCAG
>JANITX010000004.1:2650240-2664391 GCA_027564395.1 Erythroxylum ulei | reverse complement strand
AAATTTTTATGGTTAAACTAATCGAACCAATATTTTATGTAAGGTCTTTTATTAATATTCTAGTTCGTTAAAGTTTTAAGTTCTCAATTCTTCCTCTTCTTCTCTTAAAATTTTTAAAGACAATTTTTTTTGCATTTTTCAATAAAATGCCACGATTTTTTTTAATATATTCAAATCACCTAAGTCTTGTATTTCTCATTTGACTGTTAGAATTAGCTACTTATCACTTTATTCCTAATCTTGTCCGAGTATGAGTTCTATTATATATAAATATTTGAAATTGAGTAATTTAATTTAATATGTTAATTTTAATCTATTCAGATTAAATTTAATTAATTTATTATAATTAATTATATTAAAAAATTGTCAAACTTAAATGCATAAACTCAAATTGGGTGAAATCAAGCTTAACCATTAATTTTGAAATCAGAGAAAGATAATAAACTTGGTATAAAAATAAAACATAAAGCAGAAGAAGGGCCGGGGAGGTCGACGTAGGTGGTCTTCATATTGGATTGGCTTCCTTTGGTTGGGTCCTTGAAAAGAGTTGGTAATAACATAACTGCTCATCCTTTATGATAGTATCAAAACCGGATCAGAGACCAATCCAAGTCGAACGAAATTCACGGATTTGGGCTCACAAAATTGACCGTTTAATTATGGTCTAACTTCTAACTTTGAATTATAAAAAAATCATGATTTGTTTTTTTAAAACGAAATAACCTGCAATTATTACCCTTTAAATATGTATTAGGCAAAATTTTGAATTGACTCAATAATCTATAAATTATGTTAATCGGGTATTTCGTGTTAGGAAAATTCTGTAAGGCAAGCTTAATCAAAAGAGTGTAAATAGAAAGAATCAAACACAAGACCTTTTGACTCCATGTTCTTGTACTCTACCAACTCAACCACTTCACACAAATTAGTTCAAACCTTTGGTTATTAGCTTCCAATTTTCAGCTTTTGGCTCTGATTTGAAGGGACACATCAATAGCTTTTCATTTTTAATTTTTTTATTACCTTTATTGGGTGTATATTAAATAAATGGTAAAATATATATCATATTTTATAAATAATATGTTTTAAAGAGTTAATAACTTAAATTAAATGATACACAACAAAGCTTTTCACTCTTTTGTAGAGAATCATAATATATTCAACCTTTTTTTTGTATTTTTATAAAAAAGTTATTGCTATGGCTTGAACTGTATCTCAATTTAGAAGTTTGTGAATTACGAATTATAGCAAATTGTTGCTTATAATTACATTCATAATTGCGACCACCAATTTAAAACCCTAAATTTTACTTTTCTTTGTTAATCCTCTTCAAAATCAAGTTAGACTTCAGCTCAGGTAGTCACAATTTGGAAAGAGGAGAACAGAAGGTGACTGAAAGAGGTAAAGAAAATATATGATTAGAGAGCGCGTGGGTAAGAAAATATCTTGGATGGATAGAAAGTAGATAGAAAATTGAACTTAGTGCATGCAATAATTGATTATTCAGTCACCACCAACTACAAAGGAAACAACAAAAGTTAAGAGATGGGAAGCGTGAGGATAATGATGACTCGTGCTTGTTTGTATCTGAAGCGTGCTCCCGTGGCCTAGCAGTCTCGGTAGACTTTTTAGTACGTGTGTCTGAGCAATCAGGAAGGCTTATACATTTTGGGTTGGCATGAACTAAGACCCTGAAATTGACAAGCATAATGTGACAAGAGAAGAGAACCCATTTGCCCGTTTCCCATCGTGGAGGAGGAGAAAAAGAGAGAGAGATAGATGCCAGAGTCGAAGATGTTCAGTACAAATAAATGAGTACAGCTTTTTCCAGTCTGGAAAAGTCCTTTTATCGGCACAAGAGAAGAGAGTGTTTGCATGAAATGGGTTTTTTGAAGTGATATTTCCTTGTAACTGGGCTAAGAATAAGATAAACCTTGCCTTGTAAGAAGGAACTTATGTACAAAAACTCTCCCGGAAGCTAAAGTGTCTGCTAGAACAGAAGAAACAAGAGGGTGGATAAGACTTTACGTTACCCAATTATTCTGTATCACACCGTAGTTTGAAAGGTTCATCTTCTAGGTTGCTCTTGATGAATTCATCATCGATCGGAATTCTTTAAAATCAACGAACCCATCACCATCTTTATCAACTCCTTTAATCATAAGTCTGCAATCTCGTAGGCTACAGTCGTCTGATCCTAGGCTACTGAGAACCTTCTGCAATTCCCTAGCAGAGATGAGACCATTCTTGTCAAGATCAAAGGTTAGAAATGCATCCATAAGATATTCTTCTTCACCGCTGTTGACGGCGTCGATGAACTCGTTCAAGTCTACGAACCCATCACCGTCGCAGTCCATTTCTCTCAGCATACCGTCAGCTACCTTCGTAGCTTCTGATTTGTTGTACCCGAACACAGAAAGCAGTTGGCTCAGCTCATGAGACGATATCTTACCATCGCCATTCGCGTCGATGACTTTGAACACTTGGCTGAGTTGATTGGGTACATCCATAGCTGCCAAAGACGGTGTTAAGGAATCAAAGCTAAAACACAGCTTCTTCCCTTTTCTCCTCTTGCATTTCACTTGGACCCTTTCACACAAATTGGTCAAGCAAGTTCTGAGATGGCTTAGCATGTCTTTTTGGTTAGTAATATTGGAAGGGATCAGATAGTAATAGAACATGGAGTGAAGTGATTACTTGTATATATAGGGGAACATGAATGAAATGACAATCCTAATAATTCCTGTGGGCACACACAGAGTCAAGAAGGAACAAGACACTGCATAAAAGACCGGACAATCTTCTGTTTTGGACCTCGGGATTCACATCATATATTCAACCATTAAAATCTAGCTAAAGGTCTCAGGACGCGTAAGATGACTCACTCACAACTTGGACGAGGATAAGCAGACAATGGCTGAGGGACGTGGTCAGGCGATTTCGTTGATTAGGTCAGCAGGTCCTTGGGTGGTGGTGAAGTGTGCCGGCAATGCCAACGCCGCATATTTCATTTCAACTCAAAAATATTGCAGTCCCCGCAACTAAAGGAGCTCTCCAATTCTTTTGCGTCTTTACTTCCATTCTAGTAATCAAGTAATGATATTCCACTTGGCTGCCTAAGGACCAAGTCAATCTTGCGGCAGATTTCTTTTATGTTAGTATAAGCTATACACATCAAATAAATTATTAATTCCAAAAGTCAAAACTTGGGACGGCCCGCTGTTTAGTCCTTCCATATCTGGAAGTTCTACATATCAGCGACACTGCTTGTGTTGTGTGCGGCTGATTTCCAGATAACTATGATTACAGTCATCTTACTCAAGGCGTCATAATCAGGTTAGGAACCAACAAATAACGTTCTTGCCAACAGATATCAGTCCCAGAGTCGTAAATTACAAGTCCAAGGCTTAATCCACAACGATCAACCCTAATGGTAACATGAAAGAAGAGAATCCATCCAAAGATGATCTTTAAATCAATTTTCAAACCATCGTTCACACCATTAACAACTCACGGCGAAAAAAGGAACATACAGGCAGAAGGTAATGGCCGAGAACAGAAACCATCACATATAATTAAAGAGACATTTTAACGAGGAATTATTGTTCTGATAATCAGACCGTTGAAAGAGATAAGGGAGAAAGTGAACTAGCATACAACATGAAAACTTCGGAGAAGTGAACGAATTCTTTTTAACAAAGAGGTGCAATGCTGCTGAATGAGTAACATGAAAGAAGAATTGGCTAATCCAAAATCATTGCTAACTCTTCATTACTGCAGATCTACTTTTCAGTAACAATTACAATAAATCAAAAAGATATAAATCAGAAGCTAGAAGCAGTGATAAGGTATGAGACAACCAAAAAATTCAGTACATTCTTACCAAAATCAACATGATCTGAGCAAAATAGGGCCAACGGATGAGCTAAGCATATCACTGAGAGCCACCTGGACTTCATTTGAACCATGCTCACAACTTATCAAGCTAGATAGAAGAGGGAAGAAACGAGCCAAGTTCTTTTCAAACGCATTATCTCCCAAACTACATATTGCCTGGAGAGTTCCAACAATAAGAGGTGCCCGTGCAGCTAATTCCCTACGTTTTCCAGAGCCCAAGGGTATCAGCCAATGATGTTGCCCATCGGATGGAGATTCAGAAGTCTGTCCAGAACAGGAAGTTTCAATGTAAAATTGCAAAACCTCCCGGCAGAGGCTGACAAGACAAGATTCAACTTCAGCCTCATCATAACTTGGAGGTCTATCAAGTATTAGATTTTGTAAAAATGTGAGGCAAATCTGAAAAGACTCATTTTCTAGGCGCAGTAGTGGAGGGTCTTGCATTTGAGTCATTGAGCCAAACTCTTGTAGCTTTGATCGTAAAATGGAATTTGTATTGATCTTGTGAGCATGGGATGCCACATCATGCAATGAATCAAAAAGGACCAAGACATTTTTTGCAGAAAGATGAGGTCGATACATGCTGTAAATCTCCATGATTGCCTGCCACACAGAACAGGTATATGCTTAAACACTTGTAGATGAAGAGACTTTGACTACAGTGAAGAGAATGACAAAAGGTCGGTAACAACTAACCCACATGTAATATAAATAGCAAAGTGTATAACAATGTCCCAACATCAAACCAAATATTACCTGAATCAATAGAAGTTGAACAGCTGCTCGACATTTTGCATCAGATATAGAAGTATAAAGACGACGTGTCATCAGTCTCTCTGGATCATCATCAGCCGTACCAGTTTCACCAGCCTCACCATTAACTTGCACATAACGTCCATGGCTTGCTCGCATAGAATCTCCAGCAATATAGGAGAAATCAGGAAGGGTTGCGTTGGCTGCCTCTTTTAATGACAAAACCACTTCTTGCCACTTTTCTTCTGAAAATAGTTCCCCAGCATTACTCATCAATCGAACAAAGGCAGCTATACCAATTCCAGCAAGGCTTTGATGAGGACGTTGAATGAAGCTAACCAGAAGTATCAACACCTTCCTCAAAAGAGGATTGACGGTATTATAGAACTTCACAAAAAGATCAACAACCAGTTGGAGGGCCAACGTGCATGTCTCATATAGCCATGCATCCTGATCAAGCTCACCTGAATCACTATCAATGCCCTGTCCAGGAGACTCGCCCCCAGTAGGATCAATAGCATGCCGCACATAGTCAAATATTGGGAAAAGGACTGACTCAAAAACTCGCTCCCATAAAGGTAGAGAAAAATGATGACCGTGATTCCGTAAAGTTTCGAACAACACTTGTAAGGCACTCTTCCTAATTTCAGGCCTAGTATCAAAGCTAAGTTCTGATAAACCTGCACAACAAACAACAATCATTTCAATATTATAGAAATATGTTATTTTACATTAAGAGAAAAAAAATTGCAGGGAGAAGAACAAAGAGCAAAGCTCTACAGCTTGAGGAACAAATTCTTCAGTAATATAATATATACAACTCATGCTGAACCATACCTGCCAGTAAAGGGAACCAGAAATAAAGATGATCTTCCTTATCTGTGCTCTCTCCACTATCTTGTTTTCCATCTTTTCCAGCTTCAAGGGAAGATGGAGAAACTTTTGCAAAGGAGTCCTTTTCCTTGTTCCTTGATGAAGATCCAAGATCTCCTTCTGCAAGTTTTGTAGCACAGAATCGAAGAAAAGCAATTGCATTCAGGCTGATGTCTTTGTTGAATCTACTATTGGTGAATGCAATTAAACAATTAACACAATCTGTGAAAGTAGTTGTTTCAGTCTCGGTAATGTAGGGAAAGTAGTCTCGAATAATCTTCTCCATTATTTCGAAGGCCAAGAGTACAATGTTCTTGTGATCATCATATGCTGCAGTTGTGAAAACCTGAAGAATCAAGTGTAAGTTCTTTACGGCATAACAGACAACACAAGCCATGTAGAAAAAAATAAAAAGAAAAATCATAACCAAACCAACATAATAAGATGGGAGTTTGACGGGAAGGATGCCAATACCATAAACATGCTTTTCCATCCAGATTTGACGTTGTTGACACGAGATAAAACCATTTGAGAAACACATCTGATGATCAGCTCTCTGATTTCAACAGCACTACTTTTACGCATGACAATGACAAAAGGCTTCATAAATTCATTCTGGAAATTGTAGTTTGCCAACTCCTCTCTCTCTAAGAATTTCATTGATAACTGTCGCAATGAATCCATGGCAAATATTGCAATTGAAAGATTTTCAGAACAGCCAATATTTACAAAGAAATCAGAAAGCACGTGCCAGATGCTTGACCATACAAGCCTGATGCGATTCATGTTATAATGCCTGAAATAATATATCAAGTCAAATGATTAGAGCAAAAAGTGAAATCAATCCATGAATCATTCTCGAGATTTAATCAATGAGAAAAAAAAAACTAAGAAGCAAGGTGATACATACGCAATCTCAACCATTTTTGTGAGGCTGAATACCCGCGGATCAGATGCAGATCGAAGTTCCTCCATAGAAACCTTACAAAGAGCTTTAACAAAGTCAATTATTGCCTCACTGTTCAATTTCTGACTCCGTGTAAATATGCGATTCATTTCAGAGCTTCCAACTTGTTCTAACATATTTAAATTGGATACTAAATTATTCATCTGTTCAGAAGTGACTGCTCCAGAAGCATTACCACCGATGCCAGCACTATCATATGAACCCCTCATCACAGCGGTAGCTGCGTACTGCATCCTCCCAGGTCCCTTCTTTTTCAAAACAGGTAGGACAGTTGACTTAGCTTGCTTTGATTTTTCAGACTCATTCTGGGGAAAGGCAAAAAAGGTCGCATCTGGGGGAGCACCCTCTCCTAAGAGATGCAGATGTTCAAAGCGTGACACGCATGTCAATATATGCTCCCAAGCTTCTTGCAAATAGTTACCATCCTCATCTGCAATGGTAACTATCGCCTGATAACACAATAAATGCAATGTTAGGTACATGAAGCAAATGCCTAATGGTACAAAGTTCAGTAGGTTATGATCCGTGTGGTATAGTTTCCAAGTTAGTAGTTAATAAGCTGCATAAAGTTATCAATATCATGTCATTTTACTAGCTTCCAAATGGGCACATCCAAATAGCAAAGAGTCACGCACACAGATATCCTTGTAATTGTCATTTGAACTTTTATCTCCATTGAGACCAAATTTTTCTCAGAAAATCAAATAACATTCAATTCTAATCTATTTGCTATGTCACTACCTTTTAGAGTTGCGGTCCCAGAAGGGTAACTTCAGAGAGGGAAGTTCCAGCATTTTTTGTCTATCCGTGGACAAGAAACTAATATAATCCTCACAATATCATGTGCTCAGCTAAATGATCACTACCTTGGCAAAAAACATCTGTCAAAGCTAAAGAAGCCCTCATATGTTTAAACACAGAATATTTTCCCACCAAAAATCTCCTAGGTAGAATAAGAAGGATTCAGATATTGAGGTAATTTATTGGTGAGGAGAATATGATAAGCATGTGGAAACTTTATTTGGCTCCGGCTGAATAAACAAGTCATATATATATATATATATATATATAAAATATTTCATATCAAGATGACAGAACATCTCAAAGCAGAGCTGCCATCAAAAGACACTTATTCTCATAATAGCATGTACCCAAAGAAAAATGTTAAGGTATTGATTAACATAGATAACTTGTCATCAAGCATAACCGAACAGGGAATCTACTTTAACAGAATTTCAGACACACAAACTCAAACAATTTGGAGCACAGATTTAACCCATCTTTCCTGGCATGTATAAGAAATTCAGAAATGTCAAGTACCAACCTTGATAGCATCTATATTTTTCTGCTTTATATCAGCAGGAGAATGTAAGGAAGTAAACTTTGCTAAGGAAGTCACAAACGCATCTCTATGAGTCTTCATGGACATCACCGATGTAACATGAATAGCATAACGGAAACCTTCAAGACACAGTGCTATAATTACTTCATCATCACTTTGATCAAGAGGAACACTGAAGGCAGCCAGCATGGGCGCCCAGCATACCTCAATCATGAATCTAAGGATAACAACATCTGTTGCTGCATAATAGACTGACCTACAAATAACAAGACCAGTGCAGATCAATGAGAACCACATAAAGAATACACAAATTCAATAAAAAGGAAATTCACAATAAGAGGATATTTTCAAGTGATGAAATAATCAAATAAGAAACAATGTCTGTCTGAGCTCTCGCAAACTTCAACCATGCAACTCTAGCAGCTAAATGCTAAGTAAATGCATTTGTCATCAGAACCTTTAAGAAATGGTCATATTCTAAGGGTAAATACAAGACAATACAGAAGTAGAAACAATATGCTCATCAGTGCACAAGGGGACCTATGGAAAAGTAGTAAATTTTTGCAACATAGGAAAACCAGTAATTCCTACTCAGATTTGCGAGCTTTTTCTTTGAATTGTTCCTGCATGCGCTTAATAAGATCATCACTTGTCTCCATATGCATATCTTCACCCCGCTTACGGATAACAATATTCAGTATGCCATCCAACCCCAAAATTTTGTTGGAGTTCATAGACTGCCGTTGTTGGAGTGCCAAATCATCTTCTTTCATTTTAATCTCATTTCGTGTAATCCGTTCAAACAATGATCTCATGAACTCCTCAGGTAAATCTTTTCCATCATCAATGCCACGATTGTTTCTGATGAAATCATCAGCTGACATCTGCATTTATTCAGGGGAAGAGACAGTTCAACATTACAGAAAATTATAAACCACTCTGTCAAACAAATACAACTGCATAAAAGCAAAATATCTATATCAGACCTTGTTCTTCACCATGGGATTATGGGCATCAGTGTTAAGCATTATCACAGAGTAGGCAAGGACATAAGCCGTATCAGCACTAGTAAAAACTTTTGGGTTACATTTGCAGTATCGCTCAGCAAACTTTTCCATTATACGGTCAATTTTCTGTGCCTCCCCAGGCAACCGAAAGCCCTGGAGAAAGACCCTGATAGCCTCATCAAACTCCATGCCTTGAAACTCAAAAGAATCCACATAGGCATGCATTACTTTAAGCGGTAACTCTTCCCTTTCTCCTAGATAATCACCAATAAGCGTCTTATTCAAACCAGAAGCATTTTTTAGAAACGTTGCTATCTCATCTGGTGAGTTGCCCACTTTATTTGCATTGATCAGAAATTCAATTCCTCTCTTGGGTTTCCGATTAAAAAGAGAAATACCTTCCTGCCACAACTTCTCCATTAGATTCCCAGGGAAGACCCCAGAACATAAACCGAAAGACAACTTATTTGCAAGCATCCAAACATTCAATCATACATACCTGAAGTTCCAACTTATACGCACGGCGCTGTTCAATAGTAGAAACATCAGAAGCATCAGCAGACGCTTCTGAATGAGAATCGGATCCTTCAACAGGCTCGTCACCACTCCCATTTGCAATGGTAACATTGCTAGAATCAGGACTGTTTTCAACTGCATCAAATTTTCTAGAATGAGGATCAGGAATGCGGAACTGTTTGTTCATCCAGTCTCCCATTGATTTCAAAATAGCCACCAAGCACTTCATAGCTTCAAGTTTCATATTGACCTCCTGAGGTGGCAACAGCGTAGTGACTGTACCAGGGGGGACACCCTGGGCAGTTTTGAGAAGTCCATTGACCATTCTGAAAAATAAGAACAATCAAACCAAGTTACAAATTAGAAGTATTAGGATTTTAATCATGGTCTCAACTAGACATCTAAAAGAAATCAAAGGACATACCTCTCAAATATATTTGATGAATTGACATCACAATCATAGTTAATAAAGATATCTACCAGGATCTGTGAATCAACACAAAGCTTGTCCAGAAACCGAAGTACTATCATTTTCTGTTGAAAATTAGGTTGAGAAACATTTTCTAAAACTCTGAGAACAATCATAGGGAAAAACACTCCAATCTCTGCTTTCAATCCAGCTCTAAACCTCGAAACCAGACTGATGAAAATGGAGCAAGAAAGCTGGAAAACAATCATGAGGTTTGAAGCGCTGTTCTTCAACAGAGACAGACACAAGTATTGCTTAATTGCACCCAAAAACCTGTTCCAAGATGAGCATAACGGCATATCAAGGAATTTGTTACTTGTTATGCTTTGAAAGAATTGAAGAAGACATAAGAAAAGCGGTATAGCTTCTCAAACCACCCAAAAGAGAGTATTCATAAATGTAAACCAGACCCTGCTCACCCATACAAGAAACCAAATATCATCCTGGCTAACAAACAACACACAAAAAGAACATAAACTTTAAAACCAGTCACATGGACGCAATTTTGTTATGGTAGCTACATGGCCAAGAGAGGAGAGATTACCCAATTGATTGGAAATAGTTGACTTTGCCCTGATTCAAAAAACTACGGAAACGAGGTCACTGCATTCATGATAAACATATTTAGCTCTCTGATTTCAGGGCTTCCATCCATCAAAAGGACTACCATGAGTTGCCAGGAAACCCAACTAGACCACAATTCATATGCACACACAGGAAAAACTTTCCAAATACTTTCCTATTCAAATTCCTTAAATTAAGGATAAATATGATTGTTAAAGCTATTAATATTTAATTCAAGCTAAGACAAATTTCCCTACAGACATTTTATTACCTCATCGAAACTTAATTACAACTGCACAACTACACTTCAAAGGAAGTCAAAGCGCAGTCTTCTCTCAAAATGAAACTAGAAACACAGTGACGAATTCTACTAGCTGAAAAAGTAAACTTTCTTTCGCCAGGCATCACCAGTTGCTATATACAAGTGTAAATTAGGCAACCATTAAAAGTAAAAAGTTAAACACGAACAACTCTCCTCCCTCCTTATACATCCTTATTAAAATCTCACAATTGTGTATTTCCCCACATCATCCTTTTGCAAGAATCTACAAATAAATCTATTACTTCGCACAAAATCATTAACTAAGCAACGAACTTCCAAAAATCAAATCAATAAAAAAGTGCATGCACGGTTACCTGTCACTAGTTCTAAACACTGCTCCAGCATTCTCCAACAAAATCTTCAACAACTCCAAAGCGACAATCTTCCCTTTCATCAATTGGGGATCAACTGACGCCTCCTTAGGAGGTGTTTTCATCGACAACTTGCACAGTGCTCTAAACACCAAAAACGCATCCCTCCTCAACTTATTCCCAATCTGAACCTCCAAATCATCATCTCTCTCCACTTCCCCATCAGCCAATTCCCCTTTTCTCCCCTCCAAAGCCGTCTTATACATACTAATCTCCCAATATTTCGCATCCAACATATCCTTATCCGTCGAATCCAACAAATCAGTTGGGTTCGTGGTCTCAACAGCCGTAGTTTCAAAAGCCCCATCATGTGCTCCAAGTGAAGCCTTGCTCGGCAAGCCCAAATTCAAAACGCCGTCAATATCTTGCATCACTCTAGTTATAAACCCTTGCACAAACACCGTCATTGACCCGTCAGCATCCGATTTCTCAACCGGCTCCATCAATTCAGCCACTACAATCGGTTGAATAGGGACCGTTGATGAGTCTGCCTCCATTCTCCTAAACACAATCACCAACATTTGAATCAATGACGCTTTTGCCGTTGTCTGATTGACCACATTTTTGCCTCCTAAGTAAATATCATAACAAGTCCTCACTATCTGCAGCAGACAATCTCCGTGTATCCTCAGTGAAATTGAGGTAACCGCCGATAAAAGCGTTTTCAAAACCGAAAGCTCCATTGCATCGTCGCCAACATCGTGACACTTACAAACCGATTCGATTAACTTAGCCAAGAGCTTCGCTTCTGTGCCTCCGGTGGGGTCAGCTTCGCCGCGCAAGTAACCATGAGCTATGAGTTTCTGGATGCAATCAACGGCTGGATCAACAATCTTGACAAAGGCGGTCGCACAGGCATTAATCAAAGGGCTGAGAATGGACTCCGATTCGGCAAGGGAGTACTCAATACGGCCGCCGTCGTGGAGTGGTCCCGGGATCGAAGCTTCGGGGTCGGAATCTGACGGTGAGGACGGTGTCTCCTTATCTTGCCGCGGAGAAGTGATTCGCTCTAAAATGGCTTTGCATTCGTGACCGAGCTTAGAGTGTTTACGCCACGAAGCGTTCTTGATGATTTTCTCTAGAGCTGGTGCTAGAACTAGGCTTAGCCGGGAATCGGCTTCCGAAGAAGCCATTCCCGAGTTAGGACGAGATCGTGACTCAACCGCTGGGCTCAGATCTGAAATCGGAGATGTAACGGCTCTTATGTTAGGGCTTGTTTGGATTCGATCGCATTAACGAAAAAGAGTGAAGCAGAAACAAAGACGGAGGTAGACAGAGCGAGTGAGTTAGCTTCAGCTTTAGAGTTAGCTCTGCGATTGTGGGAAGAAAGGGATGAGATTTAGATCGCGATTTGCGCTTCGTCGTTGAAATGAATACTGTGTTGGCATAAATGCCCCTCAATTTGTTGATCTACGGTCTGAAATAATGGCGGTTATGATTTAATAATATGCCAATTTGCACATCAATATTTAAAAGGAAATAAGTATATTTTATTTTTTAGTATTATTTTGTACTTAATATTATTAAAGAAATACTCATTGTTAAAAACAATCTTCAAATTTATTTAATTTTTAAAAATATAATAGTATTAACAACACTTTTAATTAATGTAAAATTTGCACTTTTTTTTACTTATTTACGTTCATTATTTAAAAACACTCTCTTTATTAATTAGAAATAAGGTTACATATTACTGTACCTTCTTAAACTTCACGTTTTAGTGATATTTCTACTAAGTGATGTTGTTGTTGTTGTTCAATAAACCTATTTTTTAAATTAAACTCGAGAAAATCTAACTTAATTCAAGCAACTTAAATATGTTTCGAATAAAATAACATTATTTTAACCTTAATTTGATCAAAATTTAAATTATTTAAATTCAACTAAACTAGAATAATTTAACCTAAATTTGATCATTTTTTATTAAATAAATTAAATAAAACCTATATTAGACTTGGTTAGGACGGTCGTGCTAGGCCCAGACTCAGGCCCAGGCGCAGACGGCCCATTCACAGATGGTGACCTCCCATGCTTAAGCGAAGACCTAAACCTAGCAGGTATTTTTTTTTCATATAAAAGGTACTACCTCATCAAAAGATGATACGATTTCCAAGAACCCGATTATTCTGTATTTACTAGCCGCCAAAACTCTCACAAAAGACTAACTTGAGCATCGGAGGGGCCTATCGGTAGTCAAGCCCCGGTGAGCCTTATTGTTTTGCAGGTATCTTTATGTCAAAGTCAACCAATCCCATGGATCCTAGCAGCAGTGCCCAGCCCCATCAAAATCAGACAGAACCAATTTTACTATATATATTTAACATTTTCGTTAAACTGTATTATCATTTTTTAGTATTAGTGTATCGTATCGTATCACTTAAAATCCCTAATTAAAAATAATTAAGATATTTTTTATTTTTGGAACTAGCACTTTTACTTTATATTTTATTATTTTTGCAAATATAAACATTTATAATGTTCTCACAGCAACGTGGGTTTGAAACGTGCTAATACGTACGTTTCATCATCTGGCTCAAGCAATAGATAAAAACATATAAAACTAGCAATTCCTCTAGTCTAGATTGAAGGGGTAAAAGAAAAAAACAAACAGAAAAGAAAGAAAGTAGAAAGATTTATCAACTTCTTTCAACAATCTGTTTACAACCCAACTTGAAGGGATTCTTTAGTATACACAACGATTGAACATCTAAAAGGAATAACTTCATTGATTTCATAAGAGAATCAATCTTCGAGCCAACTCTGTTTTTATATTCTCTTACAAAAGTCAGAGGTAAGGAAAACAAAAGCATAATATAGTTCATTACATGTACCTTGGTATTAAAACTGGGGAAGATATAGGGGGTGTTTGGTTTGAGGGTTTAGGAATGAAGAAATGGAATAATTGCAAAAGATAGTGTTTACTTTGGAGTTTTCAATTCCGAGGGAATGGAATTATTCCATTAAATTTGGGAATCTACTAAACCCTCCAAATGGGGTGGTTATCAAGTTTTCATTCCAATATAGTGGTTACTATTTATACCCCTCCCCCACATAAGCAATTTTTATTCTT
>JANITX010000004.1:2618136-2630711 GCA_027564395.1 Erythroxylum ulei | reverse complement strand
AATTGATAATCAAAATCAGTAAAATTGAAAAAGCTTAAATAATTAATTGACATATTGATATATTATACAGTACAACTGTATAATATATCAATATGGACTATTTTGCAATTTTGAAAAAGTTTAGGGACTATTTTATAAATTTAAAAAATATCTCAAAACGGTACCCTGTACTGACCGGTACCGATACAGTTTCGTTCCAGAACCGAATTCGGTATCGAAACCGGTACGGTATTCATAACATTGGATTTAACATAAAATATTTAATAATTATAGTTTTCAAGTTACTTTGAAAACTTTAAAAATAATAAAATATTTTTTTTTTTACTATGCACAAATAAAATTACGACAAAATCTGGGAACATGTTTGCAGAATGGCAACATGTCATGATGTGATATTGCAGTAATTGCAAATACAACATTTATGCATGTTTTTTCGTGCCTACTCAGTCCTTTACAGTTTACTCTACTCTGCGTTTACTGCTTGTTACACCTCTTCGTGAAGACATGTCTTATGCACAGGAACAAAGTCCTCTGCACAACTTCAAATTCCACGTCCTCTCCTTGATATTATGATGTTTTATTTATCCCGTAAATCTCAGCCATTTAATTATGTGAGTTTCGCATGGATCTTATATAAATCTCACAAAATAAATAGCTAAGATTTTATAAGACAGAATAATATTAGACAGAGAATTTTGTCTCATAACTTCATTGCTACCGTTATTTATTGATAAATATACATGCCCAAAATCACCTATTCTATTAATATGTTTTAATTCTATTTTATAAAAATTTATTCTTTTAATAAATAAAATTTACAAAAATTAAACAACCGAGATCTTACCAAAACAAAGAGCACACTAAAGTTGAAAATATAAAATATTGCGTCCATATACACGCGCGCGCACGCGATCGATGGTGTATAAATATCTAAAATTTAAATTACATTTAATATTTTATATTGAAATTTATCAGTGAAATATTTCAAGATTATGAGAATTACAGCAAGAAGTGTTGTTTTCAATTTATGCAATCTAACAATGCTACTTATTTTGGTGATGTTATTCTCGTGTGTTCTCTGACCAAGAGTTGTTCGGATACTATAGTTTAAAACAATAATCCAACATTTAAATTCACATACATTATATATGTATTTTTCACATTTATCTCACTTTAAATTCTAAATAATATATCCCATTTGATGATTTTCATCTAATATTCAAAGTCAATAAATTATCTTAAATTATGCTTATAGTAATTATGTATCATGGTTTTAAATTACACATGTAATTAAATGATTAAGATCTGAATCATTGTAATTTATTACAGCTGTACTTATATTATCTATAATTATAATTGCATTAATCTTTTCATTCACAATTTAAACTTTAAATTATATAAATATAATGAGTTAAAGGTTTTATACGTATTATAATTTTTTTAAATTTCAATAAATTTCGTGAAAATTTATAATATTACTTTATATTTTAATATTTTTAAAAATAGTATCAATAATGCTTTATATTGTAATAAAATTAACATTTTGTCAATTCATAATAATTGAGTTGCCAATTTAACATATGTAAAATAATTTAAATTTTCTAGATATTAACATAATTTTGAAAATATTTTTTTAGATATTAGACAAATTTTCACTTTATTATTTTATATAAAATTTCATTGTCAATGTAATAAATATCAATTTAATAATATACTAAGGTGCAAATTAATATATGAGATGATAAAAACACAATCACATATTTAATGGAACTAAATAAGATATTAACACTTTATGAATAGGTAAAAACGATCAAATTGGCATGAAAAACACGTGCAAACGACACATCTCTTTGATCATTAGTTAGCATTTCGAAGTTGTAGACCAAAACTTAAGTTCAAAGTCCCATGTACGCCACCTTCTGAACGTATTCGTATATATTTAGATTTTAGATTCTCAGTCTAATATTATGGTGTCATAAATTTCAGTTATTTATTTATACAGGTTTTACATGAGATCCGCTTGAATTTCACAAAATAAATAACTGATATTTTACAAGACAGAATAAAACAAAATAATATTAGACAAAAAAATCTTAATGTGTTGATCAAGTGAACAAAAAAACAAAACTATGCAAAAAGTTACACCTATGTCTCTCAGACTCTATTGGAATCCTATCTCTGAAAGGGAAAGCAAAGAATCAGTGGACATGACAAGAGGAAAACGATAGATGATAAGGTTAGGAATTGTGAACAAGGATGTTTGTCCCACGTGGGTTTCGCACGTGGCCACAACTGCGGCGGTTGGAAGTTGGATACTGTCACTCACTCACCGTCACCGGATGTTATGTAATATATGTGTTTGCTTCACGCAATCTCTTCTTCTTCGCCCCACTCGCTCACTCGCTCACTCACTTGCCGTGACTTTAAAGTTTGAGCCTAAAAGTGCACACACACACACATACATATAGACGTATACTACTCTAATCCACAGGAAGAGGCCAACCACCGAAGTTAGCTTCTTGGATATTGTCGCATAAACCAACCTAAACCTGCGTTTTCTTCTTTTTTGTCTCTCTTTTTCTCTTGCTAAAACACCCCACAAGCAACAAACTTGTATACCCTTTTCAGGGGTGTGTGTTAGTGTTGTATTGATTCTGTGTGTAGAGAGGGTTATGAGTAATATGGGTGGAAGTAGTGGACCGTGTGGTGCTTGCAAGTTTCTTAGAAGGAAGTGTGTGAGAGGTTGCATATTTGCACCTTATTTTGACTCCGATCAAGGGACAGCTCACTTTGCGGCGGTGCACAAGGTGTTTGGAGCTAGTAACGCTTCAAAGCTTCTCTTACGGATTCCCGCCGACAAGCGGCTTGATGCGGTGGTTACTCTTTGTTATGAGGCTTTGGCTAGGGTTAGAGACCCTGTTTATGGCTGTGTTGGTCACATCTTCACTCTACAACAACAGGTAACCCTTTTTGTGGTCTCCAATAGTATGATCTGTACATGTTCATGACAAATTAACTTCATAACGTTTAGCTGTATCAGCATAAGGACTAACCTTTGAAGTTCATATATTAAATTTTCTCTCATTATGTTACTGATCTGGTAACATGCAAGTCCTTTTTAGATTTCTCATATCTTATCAATTCCAGTTTCTCTGAACTTCTTGAAAGAAAAACTAAGTTTATACATAAATATCCGTCACTTGTCTTATCACTTGGCGTAAAGCCACTCTTTGTGGAGGTAAAGTTTCATGGTAAGTGTCTAAAATTTGTCTGAGTTTCTCAAACCATACATTGTTAGTACCAGTTACAAGCATTACCATAATCGTGCTAGAATCTGTTCAAGTACTGCTATATATGGAACAAAATCCAACATGGGTAAGCTCATTTCAGCTTAAATTTAACCAGACAGCATTTCTCTACTGTTTACTGTTCATGCATTGAGAACTGGAGTCAGATGAAGAGTAGAAGTAGTAGAGATGAGGAAGTAAATAGGTCAAAGTTTTCACACACTCATCTGACGTTGTTTTTCGTTGACAAAAGAAGAAAGTTTGCTAGTCTCTTTAGGGTTTCTTCTTGTAGATCTCCAAGAACGTGTGGTCAAGTCTCCTCGTGGACTTTGGTTATAATAGGCTTTTTTTTTTCTTTTCACCCTTCTAGGGTGCAATTTACCTTCCTGTATATGTCCTTAGATGGTTTAAAATTAACTAATTACAAATTTTCTGTAATTATAGTATATCCGGTAATCATAATTTATAATAGTCGTTCTCTCTATTAATTAGGGGTAAAATTGTGTATTATTAAATTTAAATTTGTACTTACTTGTTGTTTAGGGATGGTTTTTCAACAAAATCTGCTTGAGGACCTCATGCTTAGGCTATTGTGTGGACTATTGATGTGTTTGTGTTGCTTGCCGGAGCTACCAAGCAAGCTTGAGAGAAGCTCGAGAAATATTGAAAACTTCGTGTGTTTTTTGACTTTTACAGTCGTTTCTTGTAATGTGGTGAAAGAAAGACTTTATTATAATACATATCTTAAAGACCATTTAATAAGAATCTATTAACATATTTAGAGAAAGCACACGTTCTTTATATAAGAAACTGGGGGTCCTACCCACGTGTTGATGCTAACCTGGTGATAAAATATAGTGCACAAAAGTCTTAAATCAGCACATGGGCACGTAGATTTGCTTGTAGGGATCATCTTCTTCAAACTTAGGATAAGACTCCATTGATGGTTAATATAATAATCACATAGAGCAGAAACTTGTTATCAGTTTTGGATTCCTAGATTAGTAGATTAGGCTTTGTTGGGCAGATTAGCACCAATTAGTAATGATCAAGCATGTTGCTTTAGTTAGGCAAATTGAGACTAAATCTTATTGGTCTCGATTACTTTATACGTAGATTATATTTATGGACTGGATAAGGAGATTGTAGATAAGATTTGTGACACCATTGATTTTTAATGCATAAAGTTGTTCATGATGGAGATATGTAGACAAGATCATGGAAAAGTTTGTTAATTTTGTTGGTCTAATGATTGGCCAAATCGTTACCCCACTCGAAGAGTCATGCTTCTCAATAAAATGATATTATTTGATAACTTATATTGAAAGAACTTTACTCTAAAAAAAGAATAAGATTAATCCGCGATTTAGGCTTGATTCGGTCTATTATAACTCTTATTTTTTTATACTATTATTTCTTATACTCCTATGATATTTAATTTTATAGTGGCATCATCAGCGTTTAGGAAGTACTTGATTAGTAGGTACGAGAGAAAAAGACAAAGTAAAAAGTAAAAATTGATAATAATATATTATGATTTGATGAATAGTATTTCTATATCCTCTTTTGGAGCAATACTACTACGTACCCCTAATATGGTGAAGAATAGAAGTTATATTTATTTCCATTCTTAGTTATATTTATTATAAATCATATTACCATTTTAACAAGTGAATTAAGCACAACCTTAAAATCTTTAAGATAACTCCATTTAGGAGCTCCTAAAAGAGTAGTATATTTGAAGGTGAGTCATAGAACAACTAGTAAGGTTATTTCTGATCACGAATTTGAAAATAACCGTTTTGTAAAAAGGGAAAGTTACGTATAATTGATGACTCTCTTCTGACTCATACTAAACAAAGAGCCCTGTGCACTGGGGTTTTAAATATCTAATTAAATAATCACAATTTCTAGAAATTCTAGCATGATGTTCCTTGATTTTGAGTTCTTGAGTACCTGTTTCTCATGGTGATCAATTTTACCTTGAGGCACAGGTGGTGAATTTGCAGGCAGAACTAGCGTATGTGCAAGCTCGCCTGTCTACATTGCAAAGGCTCCCTCTACTTCTTCCAGTGCCACAATTTCAACCGGCTCAGAGCCCATCTTCAGAAATAGCTTCCACTTCAGAACTGGCATCAAATTCGGTTGTTTCAATGCATTTTGATCAGCTAGAGTTATCCACAGACCAGATATCAACTGAATTAGCCAATTACTACAACTCACTGCATCAAGAACTTCAAGAAGGGGAGCTCCAAGCTCTGGCTTGTCAGCTCGTGGCTAGATACTTGCCAGGAGTGAAATTCAAGCCTCCAAGCTCGTAGTAATCGTCTGACAAATTTTTCTAGTCTGCATCTGGTCACCTCTGGTAGTTGTTGTTTCAAAGTCCTAACGACATGGGTCGTATTTTCTTGATCTGATCGAGTCTTGTTCTCTTGCGTTTAAGCAGTTTCCTACATTCGGAAGCTTCCTTTACTTCTAGAACTTTTTGTTGTCGGTACTGGATCAGCAGTCCTGTAATGAAAACCCTGGCAAGGGTACCAAAGCATTCCAAAACCTTTTCTCTTCGTCGCAATGTGTGCCAAGAAAAACTTGCATTCCTGAAACAGCACAAAACAGACGGGTGGAGAAGTGACAACCAATTCATTATCAAGTGCACTTAGGCAATGAAAAGTTGTACAATGATGCTGAAACCATGAAACAATACCCAAAAGCACATAATACATGACCTCTGCAGTCCATTTTCAAGAAGGTCTAAGCCTCATAGATACACTTACAAGTCCTGCGAACTACTAAGTCCAGGTCGTGGGGTTGATTTAAGGGAACTAAGTACTGGAAATATTTGATGAAACAACTGCACATTCCTGAGATTTCCTATTAACGTTAATGGTTCACATAGGTCGTTTCCCTTCACAAACATCCACAAACTATACCATCCTAAACTATATTCAAACAGAAAAAAATAGGAGTCCTGATGAATGAGCCCACATGTTCTGCTGAGACAACCATTATAAGTTATTGTTACGAGCAAAGTCGTTTATAGTTTCAGAATCTTTCTCTGAGATTATCCTAGTAAAGGACGAAGTTGAAAAAAACAGTCACCATTTTGCACAGTAACAGCTCAAACACATGTTAACCCTCAAGCCATGAGAGTCCTTACGTCCAATCTTTTGAATGCAAGGAGACATATGGCTATAATATTCTTAATTCACAACAAGAGAACGTATAAAACAGGACGCTGATAGCCAATTATATATGTTAGAAAGGGAGAAATCTACATCAAAATTCAGAACAACTTGAAAAATAAAGACCTCAACGAAGCCTATAGAGAGTACAAATTAGTATGTGGATATAATGTATTTAACTGTAGAGTTTAAAGTTACCAAAGTATACTTCCATCATCTTAGCTGACATAGCTCCACTCCAAAACATTATACTGCCATCATCTTAGCTGACACAGCTCCACTCCAAAGCATACTTTGTTCAATTTCAAAGCGAAGCAACTCAGGTACCTTTGAGACGTAGCAACATCTCAAGCACTTATAGGATGCAAATGCCAGTATAAGAGAAACTATTACAAATATGTACAGAGTTATGAATCAATAAGCTTAGATCCAAATATGAATTTGTTCATAACTGGATAATCAGTAGTATAATGTATAGCAGCAACAGGAGGTTCAATCAGTACCGAACCAGATGGATGCAGGAGAGGCAACAATGCACTTATCCATCGATCTCAAATGGGAACCACAGAATCAAAAACCCACAAAACTTTATTGATCCAATTCCAATGGCTTGAACATGAAAGTGTTACAGTGAACTAGCATTAACTTACTACCATGAAAGACCAAGTTTTCTCACAAAAAGACCCAACTCGTCGATCTGTAGAACTCATCCATCTTTTTCCAGTTGTGCATAAAATAGGATTCACTAGTCATGAACTCTCAACAGGAACCAATCTGTCCTTCTGCATAAATCGTCCCAAAATTCCCTATTTTCATCTCCTTTAGACAATTCATACACCGCCATCAACCCTCTATACCACCATTAGCCTTCCATCTCTTTCGGACCCCATCTAAATACCTTATTCCGGTGAACGTCTGAACAGTAGCTTTTTTATGCAAGCATACCAGGTTTAAACAAATTGCTTAGCATCCTCCCACAAACACGCACCATTTTCAATCAATCCTACCAGCTTTGCCAGCCTTGAATCACCGTAGAAAAAGCGTCCAAATCGAGAAGTTCAGATTGATCAAACCCAACCGCGACCCGATTTGAAACGAATAATCCGACTTGGCCCGACTCGATCCGACCCATTGTGATTCGACCCGAGAAACAATGGACCCGGATAAATTTGAGGAAAGGCCCAACCCAATTTATCCCTTGTCTCCTCCGTCCTTCCAACAAACAGCCTCGAACAAACTCAAAATAACGGAACTGACCTCACCCAGACTTAACCCGCCTTGTCCCCAGGTCCACCGCCGAACTAGGTACAGAGGCCCCAAAAGAACAGAAAAAGAAATCTCGATACATCCAACGGCTAATCCCTTAGAGATCATCGATATCGTCGTCTTGGTTTCAAAGCAGGAAGACTGCTAACTGAAAGCATCGCAACGAAACTGCCGTACATGAAACTGTTGTGACCTGTGTTTGACAGGTACAGGTTACTGACTTACGACTGTGAGATTCTGGCATAATCTTCAGTACTTAACCCAGTGTGACTGAGTACTGTTGTAAAGTACAAGTTCTGTAATATTGGGATTGGATTCCACTCAACTCCTATTGCGATGCATACACAGAACAGTCACTCCCACTTGTTGCTCCCAAATAGGGGTGGCATTTGGTGAGGGCGGTCTTGGGCTCAGTTGGGCCCGAGGCCGGCCCAACAATTTCTGTCGGATCTAGGTCTGAACAGCTGAGCCCAAGCCAGACTTAGCCTGTCAAACCTATTTTCATAATTTTAAATTAAAAATTAAAAATAATATCATTTGTTAAAAAACGTTGTTAATTTTTTTATAAATATTAGGACTAAGATCAGGCTGAACCTAAACAACATAAGCCCGAGACTCTGGCGGGCTTAAGGAAGGTTTCTCCGCCCACTAAGCTTATGACATCTAAGAACACTAGCGCCTCACCTGGGGACCATAGCTCCCTCAACAGAGGCATGTCTAGCACACGAAGGTCGCGATTTTTTTGAACCTAACCAAATTTAAGCTCAAATGCCAACTCTAATAAAGATTGAAAATTTTTGTAAGGGCAAGGATCAACTTAAAGCTTGAACTTATTCAAAATTCATAATCTAAATTGAAATCTTATCGAATTTGTGCGCTTCAAATATTGATTTTTTAAAATTTTAATTTATTATCTTGAAAACAAGCTAACCTCCTAAAAACATAGAAAAATTATAACAACCATTAACATAAAAACAGGATCACAATTAAAAAAGTGTACCTAGTTATGAATCAATAAGCTTCGACCCAAAAATAAATTTGTTAATAACTGGATAATCTGTCATATAATGTGTACCAGTAGAAGGAGCTTCAATCAGTACCGAACCAGATGGAAGAGGCGAATATACACTTAACCATCAATCTCAAGTGAGAACACAAAATAAAGAACTCACGAAAACTTTATTGACCAATTCTTATGGCTCCATCATGAAACTGTTACAGCAAACTACAACAACAATAATTAAGTAAAAGTTTCACTGAAACGCAAAGTCGGAAGAGGTCCAATAATATGACCAACTTTTTATCCAGAACAACAAATGCTTAGAAGGCTTATCATGTACAACATTTTGGATTGAAATGACAAAATAAGTACACTGACGCTTGCAAGCAGCACGTTCCATTTCTTGAGGCAATCAACTAGTCCGCATGTAGGGAATAAGTATTTTCACGTGAATTCCATTATCAAGAAGTTCTTCCTAAGGTTGCACTAGGTCTTTTCAAGAAAGCAGGCTTAAGACCAGGAACTAGAATAAGTAAAACCATAAAATCTCCAGTCTTCCTCCCTAGTAAGTCGTATATTATTACATTGAAACTCTACAGTCGACAAAGAATTATGAAACATAACATTACCAGGAAAAACAGTTCATCAATGTCCTATGATTTTGGTTCGATATTCCAGAAAACATAGTATGCAGCACCCAGCACCGAGGACCTCAAACATCACTTTTCACTGAGAATTCATGTTGATGATCCAGCCAACAGCAATAAAGATATGAGACACTTTGTTGAATATATATGTTCAGAATAATTCGTTAAATTCATGAATTTTTGAGTTTTCAGTTCAAAAATCAGATGTCTACTAATTGTGAAAACATTTAGAGAATATAAAGAAGTATAATTGCTGAACATATAAAACTTATTGGAACCATGTTCGTCAAGTACATCACAATCTTACTGCTATGAATCAAAAACCCAGAAGAAAATGCCAGCAACAGCGTGATATCAAAATGTAAGTGAGCTCTGTGCAGAGTGGACAGATATAAAGCCTCCAAAAAATCAATAAGAAAACAACAAAGGACAGATGAAGCCCAACAAATCATCAAACAGTACTTGAAGAAGAGGAGTAGAAAACAAAAGGTACATTGAAGAATAATGATATTCGTTATCAAAGGAATCAGTTACAGACAATGGCAATCTAGAAAAGGAAACTGTTAAATAGTTAGAAACAAGTTATGTGCAGAGAAGCCCAATTGGACAATACTTTACAGACAACACAAACTAAAGATAAGTAAAAGCATTTGACAAGCTCGGATCGCCAGTATACACAAGGTACAGCCTACCTCCATAAGTCAAAATGGATAAGCAGGCATAATATAAACTCAGTAATTATGTCAGAGTGGGTTTGCTTTAACTTGCGGCTCTAAACAATTTCCCCATGTCTGAATCCACCGTCTACACAATCTGCACTAGAGTCCAACCCACAAGGAGAATCATACCATTTAGAATTATCATGGTAGAAACCATCAACCTGTATAAGACCTACATCTGTCACTATAGCCTCATCATGTCTAATGGGCTTGATTAGTTTAGTATCTTCACAATCAAGAATACTCTTCTGGTCAAAATCACTGCACTTCAACCACTTTTCTGGCTTACAGGTATCACTTATCAAACCCTTCTCACTCCTACAATCTGTACTCATCTGGTCCCAAGGAACAACATCCCCAAGTGTCTGCCCAAAGCTATCTTCATCGTCTTCAATCAATTCGGTCTCCTTGCCCCTACCATATATCCGTTCATGAGGATGATCACTCCAGTGTGCCAAATCATTCTCCACCACCAGTACATCATCTGGATGCGGCTTGAGAGAAAGCAATCCCGTCATCTTTGAACAATCTTCCCCTATACTCCTAACCTTATTAACAATATCAAAAAGATCCTGAGACACAGTGGCCAACAATTCATCAGGAAATTTCCTCAACCGCCCTTCAAGCAAACCAACCTCAGCTCTCAACTCTTGAACCTGCTGCAGAACTGAAAGCTGCAATTCCCCTTCCTCCTTCCCTGTCAACCCAAACACCTCGGTCTCCACATCCTCACGGACACCATAGTCCATATCTTGATCAATTACTATCCCACCTTTATGCCCAACAACTCGATGCATAATCCTGGCATTCCCATCCAGAGGACCAGGTTCATGCCCAGAATGCACAGCATACAGTTTAAACACAGCCATCCCCTCTTCTTGATACACAAATGTTTTATCCTTCTCATTATAATTCATAATCGGCACAATAGCCCGAATCCTGAACCCGCACCCGCACCTCTTTGACACGTAAGGCTCCCTCTTCAACATCCTTGACTTCTTTGCTGCAGGCTCACCAGCCCTATGACATGCATAATCCTTCACCTCTGCCATGAAAGGCTTATACCTAATATACTTCTGCCTAATACAAAGCACAACCTTATGTTTCGCAGCCAATTGCTGCAACCTATTAGGCACTTCTTTAGCAGGCACATCAAAAGACTCAGTGTACTCGAAACGACGTCGTTTGTTCCTCAAACCAGAACCCTCCGAGGAGGAACATACCGGGCACGCGGCCACACAAACCCTAATGAAACTCTCGGGAATTCCGTAAAATTTAGCTCCTACAGTCCAAACCTGTTTAATTCTCTCTATTGTCTCTCTAAGCCCTAAATGTTTCAAATCGGCGTCACCGTGAAAACTCATAACAATATCTTGCCACTGATTAATGTGAGAAACGAACTGCTGAGAGTTGTTTTTGAAGCAAAGAAATTCGTTACCGGAGGTGGGATCCACGTGAACCGTGAGCTTCTCTTGTATTCGCTTCCATCCCGTGACGTACGCGGTGTCCTCGTTGCGGTCCTTCCAGACGGCGCGCCACGACTTCAGTACTCCGCACGGCGTAGCGGCACGGATCTCACTGGCCGTCGCGAGGCGTTGCTCCAAGATGCATCGGATCATGAGGGAGTGAGACTCGGCGTTGAACGTGTAGAATTGAGACGAGATGTGCGGCTCCGGGCTCACGTAAGCTGGCGGACGGTGAATCTCCGCGGAGTTGGCGTACTTCGGGATGCTTCCGTTTTGTGATTTACGGCAACTCGGGTTGATCAGTAAGTCGTCGTTTTCGGAAGAGGATTGACTCGGAGACTCGGGTGATGAGGCGCGAAACAGGTCCATTTCGGGGGCGGGAAGGTCGTCGTGAATGGACGGTTGTGATTGAGTAGTGATCTGGAGTGGTGGGCCTAGATCATGGTGATGATCGTTGAAGAGATCGTCTTCAATTTTGTGTATATTCATCAGAAGAACCAGAGAGAGCTAGTACTTGAAGAAGAAGAGGAGGAAGAAGAAGAAATATGACAGTGTGCTCTAACTAGTCTGTATCTAAAGTACTTTTCAGATTATTTTAGTTTGTTGGTATTATGTATTTTAACTTAACTTCTCTGTACTACTAGTACTACACTGCTCAGTTTCCAACAGACTGACACCTTGGAACTCAAGGAGTTCATGATCAGAAAATATAATAGATAAGCATCTTTTCTTATACGCAATGTTATAAATACTGTACCGAACTCAGCATTAAATTGAGCTTTAGAAAGAAACAGTATCGATATCAATCGGTTCTGGGTACCGTTTCGAGAAATTTTTTAAATTTATAAAATAGTCCCTAAAATTTTTAAAAACGGCAAAATAATCTATATTGATATATTATACAGTTTTACTGTATACTTTACTAGTTTAATGTTTACATCAACCATGCTTTCAAAAATCTTAATAATAAATAATAATGATAATTAATTTGAAATAATAATAATTTTT
>JANITX010000004.1:2607390-2618036 GCA_027564395.1 Erythroxylum ulei | reverse complement strand
AAATAATAATGATAATTAATTTGAAATAACAATAATTTTTAAATATTTTACATATAAATAATAACCACAATTAATATTAAATATTTTACCATTCCATTAAAGTTCAACATCTTTTAACTTTTATAGTCAATTAATTATTTACCTACCTATAAGATTCATCCAGTATTAGATCTTTATAAGACCGATTAAATATTGAATAAAATAAAATAATTTAAAATATAATTGAATGAGACCGTTCTTATCCATAAAAGAATTTGATGTTTAATTGAAAATTTTGTTAAATGAAATTTTTTAAATTTTAGTTTATAAAATGATTAGTTTATGAAAATTGACTGATTAATTAATAAACTGGTTTATTTTTAACAATAAAAATTATTAAAATAAATCCAGTAAAAAAATTAAAAAGCAAATTAAAAAGCAAGATGATTCAAAATGTTTATAGTTGAACCGATCAAATCAATTCAATTTTATAATCATTGATTTTAATCAGTCAAGCTTCCATTAATCTTGAATTTAAACTTTGTATCAAGTTCATATCCTTTTTTTATTATGTTGGGCTTTAGTTAGAGCTTTTTTTAAATTTTAAGTCGAGTGTGGACTTCGCGACTTGGACCGAACTTCTTTTATATATAAAACGACTTCGTTTTATGTATATAACAAAATAATGCCATTTTGCATACTAATGAATAATAATTTTCAAACTTATCAAAATATAATTAAGTTTAAGTTGGAGTTACATAGTTCAATCAGAACTAAATTTTAAGTTATGAATTTGTCAATTTAACTTGATTTTTGACCGGATATTTAAAACTTGATCAAATTTAAATTAATCTTTTTAATTAGGAATGACCTGAGCCGGACCTGTTATGATCTCTAATTCTGTGCGACATGTTGTCCAATAATTATCCATTATTTCTCCATATTTGATCTTTTTTTTCCACCAATAATACCCATAAAAAAACTAAATTCACTTGTTCTTATAATTATAAGCAAAATTTTTAAGTTTGATTAAATTAAATTTACGCAAATCAACTTGTATTTTAAATTCTTTCTCTTAGACTTTGATTAAAAAAAAATGAAACATACATGATATGAACATTATACGCAAACTAATCAAACTTTTGTTGTGAACATTATACACAAACTAATCTAAGCACCCCTGTTGTGTTACTTCCGACTTATACTAAGTCAATTTTTCACATCATACTTAATTAAGTATTCTTATCCTTAAAAAAGACCAATTATTTTAAGTATTGATTTTAAGAAAGTGAAGGAAATAATTCTTGTTTTATTTTTATTCATCTTTTCCGCTTAACTTTTTGCCCATTTATCATGTCTTATCGTCTTGGGTGTTGTAAATATATGTTTGAAAAATCAAATATCGCCCTTTTGGCTTTCTCATGCTACCTTGCTTTGGTTGCTTGCTTTTACCTACCTTTCCTTTCACATCCATCAGACGCCTGTGCACCACCGTCTTTCCTCCACTTTCTTTTGATCTATGGCTGATTTGGGTTAGTGGGTTTTCGTCCTCGACCTTTTTCCTTCTAAAGCTTTGTTCTTTTCTCGGACTTTCATTGCTTTTTGCTGTTTTTTCCCTGAAAGTTTTGTTTTTTTGAACTCTCTGTTACTTGTCAATGGAAGTAACAAAGTCCAGATCTAGACCAGGGAGGGGCGGCGACGCGGCGGGAGAGAGACGGGCGGCAAGGATCAGGCGGCGGTGAGCAGCGGAGACGGCCGAACGACAGCGAGAAAAGAGAAGAGAGTGAGGCGGGAGGACGAAGGTTAAGGGGGGTGATTTTTTGGATAAAAATTTTTTTATTTGCAAATAGGTCCCTAAAAATTTTAAAATTGCCGAAATCACCTGAAATTTTCCGGCATCTATGATACCGACCGGTACCGGCAGAAATTTTTGACAGGTACGTTTGTACCAGTACCGGTACCGGATTCCGACCGGTACGGTACAAAATTCGTACCATTGCTTATATGATAAAATTTAATGTCATTATTATTTAAATTTATAATAAATAATGTTTAATTCATCATTGTAATAATCATCACATCCCGTTTGACGTCTTATAATAAAGCAAAATTTAGGAAGGTCTGATAGTACGTAACTTTACCCCTACATAATAAAGAGGTTATTTTTTATAGACCCACATGCTGATATAACAAGAATAATACAAATAAAAAATTAAATAAGTAAAATTGTGTATTAAAAAAAACCACAACAATCTAACTTAGGGAGCAAAAATTAGAGCTTTAACAAAAAGAAAAATTATCAAAAAGATACAAATGTAAAGAGTTTTTAAAATTACCAAATCATCAAGTATTCGACTATAGGCATCAATCTACTGTTAAAAAAAATTGCAATAGTTCATTGTAATAAGTAGAACAAAACCAATTGCAATGATTTTTAGTTAAATCGTAACAAATCAATTATCTTAATTTTATTTATTAATTCATATTTATAAATTTAATGTAATTTTATTTTAATTAGTTATCTTAAATTAATTTTCGTTAAACATAATAAATCTATTATCTTAAATTTTAATGTATTTTTATTATAAATTATAATTCTTTAAATTATTTAAATGCATAGTAAATAAAGTGCAATTGTACTTCAGGTATTAATTATTTTAAATTATTTGAACAATCATGTACTTGACTTTAATTTAATTTATTCCAATGTCTTTATTTTGATTAATTAAAATTGATATTTTCAATTTCAATTTGATTTGAGTTAATTTGACTTTAAACCTAATATAATTTTAAAATTTTGATTTATATTTCTAATATGAGTTTATATAACTCCCGTTAAATTGAGTTGAGACTGATCCTCTTTAGCAAAAAAAGTTTCATAAAAATTAGCAATTTTTAAAATTTTTTAAATTTCTAAAAAAAGCTTCTTGTAATTTTCAATTTTTTAAAAATCCATTTCTTAAACTTCGAATAAAAAATAACGATTAAACATACAAAATATGAACATCAGACTTAGACTAATCAAATATTATTTACGCAAAGATTTGAACTAATTTAATACGTTTTTTATATTTTAAATAAATAATATGATAAATTAATAACTCAAAACAAACACTACGTGTTTTTAATGGATATTATACATAACGGTTTTGGGTTTGTCGTGTCTTTTGATTGTGTTTATTACAATAGTAGTTGTCTTGTTGCTAGTTAATGGTTGGATCCTTCTTGATACTGGCGGGCAACGGAAATTTAAAAACGACTTAGACAAGGAACGCTAACATAGTCCGGAACGTAAGACCGAGAGATTACAGTTGTAGAGATAACGGATAATAAAATAGAGAAGTTACTCATTTTTAAGGGCTAAATCAACCATCAATTAAAGGTATGCTTGTTTGGGGTAATAGAAAAAAATGTATAAAAATAGAATGAAAATTTATGTTTAGCATCAGATTATTATTGAAGGGGTAATATTTTTATTACCCAATTCTTGGCAATCCTCCATTCTCCCGATAATTGAGAAGAATAGAAATCATTGATTTATTCTCTTTGTACAAGGGTTTTATGCATGCCTTTAATTTGACCACTCATCGAGGGTGAATGAATTTACGGATATGTGATTATTATTATTAAATTTACAGTTTATCATAGTAATTTAAACAATTGTAATAAATTACAGACTTACCAAATAATATTAATTTAAGAGTAACAAATACAAATAGAATTTTTAAAAAATTTATAATTTTTGAAATTATGGAAAAAATACCACAATATACTTGATTTTGAACATTCTGTCATTATAAATAGGGTGCATAAAATATAATTAATTAAATTATATTTAAAATTTTATATAAAACAAATTTTTATTTCTCAAGATTTTTAACAAACCAACCACCATCAAAGGTAATGATAATCATTTCTTTATCTTAACCAACCATCATAATTATAATGATTATATCTATTCTCATTCCTCCCTATATTCATTCTCATTCTCATTCCCATTACCTTCTATGAACTAAGCACCCTCTAATTAAATTATTATTCATTAAAACAATTCACTAATTTGAATGGTGTAAAAAGGATATTTATTGTGCACTACAAAGTCTTGAGTTTGAATATTTTAAACAATTACTTGATTAATTAAATATGATATTTTATTAATAATTTATTTAAAATATAAATCAATTAAATCTTAAATTGATGTCTTTTCGAATTAATAAATAAATTTATATTTCAAGAAATAATATATTTACTATCTATTCTATTTAAATTTCAAAAATAATTTAAACTTGTTTTAAGTCTAAGTTAACACAATTTTTTGACTTTTTAAATTTATTTTGGATTGAATTGGATATGATTTATTAAAATTAAATTACAATAACAACAACACCACTAGTGTGAAAATCCCGTTAAAATGTGTTATATGTGAAAGTTCAATAGTACATAACCTTATCCTTATACGATAGAAAGGTTGTTTTTGATAAATTCATATGTAGTGTAAATTAATAACAATACAAAACATCAATAAATTCATATAACTAACTATACAAAATTATGTAATACAATACCGAAAAGATTAACAGTACAAGATAAATTTAATTAATACAAAAACAAAATCTTAGAATAATAATTTAAAATTGATATTTTAATAAAATATAAATCTTATACTAAAAATTAGGGATGTTAATGGGATGAGTCGTGAGTCTGGATTCAAGTGTTTTAAATAGGTTGGCTTATGAGCTACGCCTAGCTCTCAGACTAGCTTAAATTTCAATTATTCTAAGTAAAACGGTAAATCTGAACTCAATTAAAAAAACATTATTTTACATTTTTTATTTTAAGAAAATTATTTTTTAAAATTGGTGGATCGGGGTTGGCGTTTGTCATCCCTACTAAAAATATAAAATTGATCTTATTTATTTCTTCCATGTCTATTGTCAAATTATTTAAAGGTTCCAAAATTGGTACCAAAATCTGAAAATCACTCACCTAATTTAAATTTTTTTTTTATCGAAATCCACCTCTATACAATTTATAACTAGAGTTTATGGTGGTCATTAGTCCACATACTATTAATGTCAACAAATTAGTGAATTACCACATAAACTTAGTTTACTATACTTGATATGTTTTTAATATGTATACATTGATACTAATCATTACGAGCATGTGATCTTATTGTTATGTTATAATTAATAATTTTAATTAAAAAAGTATTGCCAGAGATAAAATTGGCACAAAAAGAAAATTTTATTATAAAATTTTAATAAAATCAATTATGGATTGGACTCGCATTAAAAAATTTTAAAATTTGTAAAAGCAAACAATTCATTAAATTTTAAAATTTTATTATTTAAGTTATTTAAATTGAATTGAATTAATTCTTTAAATTTAGGTCAATTTGAATTTTTTTTGAATCAATTCGTGATTAATTTAAACTAAATTGTTGATTAACATATTGCTAATGATTAAAAAATTCTACCGGTTTGGCCGTAAAAACTTTGAACCATTCGGTTTTTTGGTTCCGTTTTCAATTTTTCTATTCGATTTATTTTAATAATTCTTATTATTAAAAATCGATCAATTTATTTATTAATTGATTAATTTTTAGTAATAAATAAGTTTTTATAAATAAAAATAAATACATATTTATTTGTTTAACAATAACTTTTTATAATTAAATTTCAAATCTTAAAGACAATTTATTTTAATCATATTTTGAATTCTTTAATTTTATTAAATCTTAAACAATTTTATGATAATCTAATATTAATTAATTTTTTAAACCTTAAATCTCTTATTTTATCAGTTTAATTAGCTTTTTGTATTATATAAAGTTATTTTAATACACGATTATAACCATTAAATCAATATAGCCACCAAATTAATTCACTCTTATCTCTTTGTTTTTCAATATAAATTGTATAAAATTTCTTCAAGACGCTCCTGATATTGCCACGTAGACAGTACATCGCTTGGCAATGATGGACGCGTCGAGATCAAGCAAAACTCCTTTTTCCCAAACATAACGGCTCCTCCCGCTCCATTCCCATAATAGATTTCTCTTTTCATCTTTCCTTTCATTTTCCCTCTCAAAATTACTCAAATTCAAAGCCGCAAAACGTACAAATCCATTCTCTAAATTTCAAACACAAGTTCACGATCTCATTCGATGCTTTCAGACAACAAAAGTCGGTTGTTGTCGGCTGATCAAGAGGCCTTCGTCAGGTTTTAACCGACTATACTTGTTATTTGATTTGTCATGAGTTTTTTTTTTCTGTACACAATCACATATTTTACGATTTTTTTGGATTTATTTTGGTTTCTTACCTTTAAACTTGTCTATTCAATGTTGTAGTTTATCGTCCACCATGAATGACCAGAGTGTAGAAACAACATGCGGGTTCTTGTTAATGGAATTGCAGGTTTTGTCTGTATCTGTATTGTTCAGTTTGCGATGTATTTATGTGTCTAGTTTTCCGTGAATTTCGGTATGACGTTAATTGTTGTTGGAATCAGAAAATATGGGACGAAGTAGGAGAGATTGATATTCAACGGGATAAGATGTTGTTCGAAATCGAACAAGAGTGTCTGGAGATTTACAGGAGAAGAGTTGACGAAGCGAGGAGGTGCAAATCTGAATTAGAACAGTCTATTGCACTTGCTAAAAATGAAATTGAGCGAATTCACTGTGCATTAGGCGAGAAAACGTCGAATGTAAGTCATTGTCAATGGAGTTTGTGAATTGTGCACTTCCATTTGTGTATTGGCTATCCTTACAGTTTTTTCTGTTTAAGGATGTTGAACTTGTTAGCCGGAGCTTGAAAGAAGAATTTCGTAGAGTCGTTCCGCGACTAGAGGAAATGCGGAAGAGGAAAGCCGAGAGAAGAAATCAATTTGTTGATGTTGCAGAGAGGTTGGAGAGTATTTGGACTGAGATTTTTGGGTCTGCAAGAGATAGTCCGTATAAGATGGTTGTGGATGAGAATGACCTGTCTAGTGAAAAACTAGAAGAATTGTACCAGAATTTGGAAGAGCTTCAACAGGAAAAGGTTTGCTTTACCCTTCTTCATTGCGCTACTTTTATGAAGAAAGTGCAAATGGTTAATATACCATTGTGTGTTTGTGGTACATGTTTGGTTAGTTTTGTTGATTTTGTGATATTTTGGATCGATTTTGATGTGAAATGCCGACAGAACAATCGCCTGAAGGAAATAATCAGCCACTTGGACACGATCAAATCCTTGTGTGTGGTACTTGGAATAGATTTCAAGCACACAATTCGCAAGATCCATCCAACGTTGGACGATTCTGGGATTAAAGATATACGTGATGATACAATGAAGATGTTGATTGTGGTAATACAGAGACTGAAAGAGGTTAAGATACAGAGAATGCACAAGGTCAGTATTCATGCCAAAGAAAATCTTTATGTATTTCATCTGAAAGAATTCTTTTTTCTAGCTGTTTGGGGCTTCTAATTGCATGATCTGGACCAGCTTCAAGATCTTTTAACAGTAATGATGGAGCTTTGGAAGTTGATGGATATTCCAGTACAGGAACAACAGAGGTTTCAGACTCTTGTCAGTTATTCTGCTGCTTCAGAGCCTGAAATTAATGAGTATAATATTCTTTCAGCGGACATTATTAAACATGTGAGTTGAACCACAGGAAGTTTTGTACTTAACAGATAGAATTGACAAGTGACTCCTGGAATTTCTATCCAACAATTTTCTTTCTCAGGTTGAGGAGGAAGTGGCAAGGCTTGAGCAGCTGAAATCTAGCAAAGTGAAAGAACTTGTACTGAAGAGGAGGGTGGAACTAGAAGACATGTGCAGGAAAACACACATAGCCACGGGAGCTCTTATCAGAGCCAAATATTCTATCGAAGAACTAGAGTCCAGTGAGTGTTTTCACTGCAAATACACACGCATGTTTGTGTGCATCTACATGTTTGTACAATTTTCGTCACTGTTTTATGTCCGTAATCCGTTAAATGCATGAGATAATCAATTACCTACAATGCCATGCAGATTGCATTTGTGTACAAATCATCATTGTCTAGTTCCTTTCATTTTCCAGAACCTTTGGACCCGATGCTAATGTTGGAACGGATCGAGTTTGAGATTGCAGAAGTTAAAGCTGAAATCTTTTCCAGGAAGGAAGTTCTTGAGAAGGTGGAGAAGTGGTTAGCTGCTTGCGAAGAAGAGCGTTGGCTCGAGGAATACAATAGTGTACGGAAATTCTGCTGCTGTTATAGTCTTACAGTTATACTTCACTCTACACCTGAATCTCGTTACATGTGATTCTTATAGGATGAAAATCGCTATAATGCTGGAAGGGGTGCACATCTGATCTTGAAACGTGCTGAGAGAGCTCGTGCAATGGTTAACAAAATTCCTGGTAACATATTATCACCGTGCAGCTTCCCAAAAAGCTTTTACCTAATGGTCTTATCCTTAATCTTCCAAATATGTTGGAGAAGCTACACCATTTTTAACTTGAAATTACATAGTTCAAATTAGTCATGTTTAATGGCTTTCCAATAATATCAAAGAAAAGTTTCCTTCACGCACCCCTTCCCTGAACCAAACAAAGGAAGCTTTCATTTTCCTTTCTCTTCTCTGAGCAACTTAGTAAACCTAATCATAATTGATATGCTCCCACGCAGTGATTGTCACTGGGAAGTAGTTAATATTTCTTTGATCTCTTGGTTTTATCTGTTGGTGGAGCAGCAATGGTGGAAGCCTTATCTTCTAAAATAAGAACTTGGGAGAAAGAAAGAGGAAATCCTTTCCTATATGATGGGGTAAGCATTTGATTTGTCTTACTGCCATTTTGGAACTTTCTTCTAATTACCAGTCTCATGATTTCATGTTGCACAGGAGCAACTCCTGGTTAGACTCGAAGAGTATAGCAAGATTAGGCGAGCAAAAGAGCAGACAAGACTAAAGCAAAGGGTATGAGGATTATGTTAATTGCATCTGTAATTTCAAAGTGGCGATTGAGTTCGTGAGGCGTGTTCTTTCTCACCTTTTCCTCAATTATTTAATTATTTTAGGATCAGAAGAGACTGCAGGTACAAATGATAGCAGAGCAGGAAGCCCTATTTGGATCAAAACCGAGTCCGTGTGGGAATAAGATTTCCAGAATTTCAACAGGAGTTGCAAATGACAGAAAGCTCTCCCTCGGTGGAGCAGCGCTTCGAAAGCTGAAAGCTGAAAAATCATCTCCACAGGTTAAGTTGGACAGAAAGGTTGATTTTCTGGAAAATATTCAGCTTCATGGTGGCTTCACATCTCAGTCCTCTGGTACAGATACATGCATTTGATTTGAACCAACCCTTCGTTTCTTCTCGTATATGAACAAAACTTCACGAATATCATCGTAGTGCAGGATAATGGCATTTGAAAATATCTTGGTTCTTGAAACTTTATTTACCTCATCGTTTTTAAATTAAGTTCTCGGTTTCACTTTTGTTTTAGGTAGGAGAAACTCTCAAACTGCTGACCATTTAGCAAAGAAGAAGTTTTCCACTGCTGTGAAGGCGCTCAAAAAGGAGCCACATCTGATACGAAAGCCCCTATCTCCTGTTCCTTTAACAGTATCCTCCCAGGCCAACATAGCAAAGTGTCCAGAAGATAAAAAAAATGCTGTAATTAGCAAGTCAGGTACACGAGTCTCATGCAACAAGTCGCCATACAGGACACCCGAGAGACCCATTACTGTGTTAGATGAAGAAAACAGAACTCCTAAGACCTTGCCATTTCCGGTACCAAAAACCCCTTCAACAGTTTCGGCTCCTATGCTGATGGTCACAACACCAGCTACTCCATATGTTTCTTCCAGTTCCAAAATCGTGAAAAACATCATGGAACAAGTGGAATACTCGTTCGAAGAGCTTAGAGCTGGTTTTGTCTGTGCTAGGTGAGTGCAGACATATCCGGCATGAACTTTGAATCTGCCCTTTTGAGATCACTGGTCACTACAGAGTCAATCGAAATTGACTTGACAATTTCTCTGAAATAAGCTACTACCACTAATACATTAATGTCCAGGCCGGAATCCTGAGGAGTGGCTTGGTTGGTAGTTTTCAAAAGCAAGCAAGTGTGTTTTTGTCAATTTAAGCCCTCTTGCAATTACTTATTATCGCCGTATAAGGCCAAATGTGTGGTTTTAGACATAAAAGGTTAAGGTTGTGATGATGTGCTTTGGTTGTATGAATTCCACTATTTCCGTAAGCACAAGATTCCTTTTTCTTTTTCTTTTTTTCCCACGTCATAAAACCAAAGAAGCACCGAAAGATGAGCCAAAGTGTTGTTTGGAACTCGATTTAAAGATTTTAAATTTAATTAAAAAAACTATTATATATTTTTATTAAAAAGTAATGATAAAAGATGTATAATATAAATATTAAACTTAAATTAATCAAATATTATTACTATGGTTATTTAATTTAACTTTTTAAATTTATTTTAATTAATTAAATTTAATCTAAATTAATAATTTATGATGCTTATAATAAATTATTAATTTTTCAATTTAATTTTTCGTTACTATAAGCTAAGGAGCTGTTTGTTTCCGTTTTTTCTTCCGTTTTTGTAAAAAGAAAAACAGGTAAGTAAAACGTGTTTGGTTTACTCTGTTGTGATTTTTTGTTTCTGAAAATA
>JANITX010000004.1:2546639-2558984 GCA_027564395.1 Erythroxylum ulei | reverse complement strand
ACATTACTCCGAGAGCGAAATCATAAATACGAATTGCGAGATCAGAAACTTGCGATCGCGGCTGATCCGGCGGAAAAACTTGTGATCTCCACCTTCACCGTGAGACGATGATTCAGAGTCCTATAACGACATTGAGAAGAACGCGACGAGGATCGATTACAAACTGAGAGAAAATTCTACTGAATGAAAAGAGAAAGTGTGGAGACAGAGAGATAAAAGTACAATGCAAATGGGAATGTGCCGAGAGAGGAGAGAAGAGACTGTCTTAAGTGCGTTGGAGGTTATATTTTTTGAGCAGGAAATTCGCGTGTTGAACGGATTGACCAAAGCTGAACGAAATTTTTCGTAATACGACAGCGAATTATACATGTGTTGTTGTTTTTTCAAACAAGTACATAATATTTTCATTTTTAATGAGTAAATTTAATTTAAATTAAATATTCATAGATTAATTTTCAATTTATAAAAATTTATATTATACTTCTTTGATATATAATATTTTAATAATATATTCTTAAATTTTATTAAAGTTTATTTAAATTTAATAATAAAAATTAAATTATTATATAAATATAAAAATTAAATTTATAAAATCTTGAAAACAAATTGTTACTTTTGATTTAAATAGAATATTTATTTTACATTTCTTTTTAAAATATTAAAATTATTTTTTCTGACCAAAATGTCACAAATTCAAAAACAATCTCTTTGTAAAAATGAAAAAGAAAGATAGCATGTAATTGATGAACCTCTTTCGACGCGCAAAATATAAAACCTTCTGTACTAGAGTTTGTTTTTTTAAACTACGAAACAGTTTCCTATTTTGTTAAAAAAGGAATATCAAAATATTTTTATCCTAAATTAAATCTAAAATTGCCTAAAACTCAAGGAGGTAAATTCCAAAAGAAATATAAATATATTTTTTAAATGAAGAAATCTATTACCGTTATTTTTTAGATGCGCATTAGATAAATTTTGCACATTAGCCTACAAATCAGGTCAATCAGGTGTTTTATACTTGATAAATCCTGTATGACAAGTTCAATCGAAAGATCATAAATAAAGAGATTCGAATATAAAACCTTTTGCTTTACCGACTCGCTAGAGACAATATTTCATTTATAGCAAATAGATTAAAAATTGAATTCATCATTTTTACACCACTTGGCACCGCTAATTTTCATAATTTACTCTTTTGAACAAATCAAAACAGTTAGCGATTATTTTAAAATGAATACACGGAAAATAAATAAACAAATAATTATTATATGATGCCTGTCTTTCTGTAATAATAATATAAAGTTAATTTCTGAAGAGTAGAAATCGGTCCAAAATACGAATATACGAGGGAACAAGAGGAAGACAAAGACACGGTTCTTTAATGCACTATTTTGTCCTAATACTTTGGAACGACACCGTGTGTTTGCAGCTTAAGTCTCGTTCGCTGGGCCAACATCAAGCAACTTGTCACTATTGTGCACCTAATTATTTTTTAATATGACTGTTCAACCTCCGAAAACTCCATCACCAGAAACATCCCTCACCTTCCTCAGTTCACACCGATCTCTGTATGCATCCGTTGCCAAATTGCTCCGACGACGGTTAACGGACATGGTCTGTCTGTTTCTGAACGATGGGCTTCATTTTCAGGTATACCTCCCGTTGCTTTTATATGATGGTTTTTGTTATAACTTGGGAAGTTGGAAACTTATGAATTTGTTCGCTTTTTGCTGTAATGCCTGATTTCGTCACTTCCCTTTGATAAGTACGACCAATTTAATTGGTTTCGTGCATTGTTTATTGGGTAGCGAAGGGAATGGAAGAGGAATTTTGCAGAGATCTGAAAATATTGATAGAAGTTCATTGTAGTAAATGTTTTCCTGAAAAAAACGTCGTCTGATGCTAAAATAGTCATTGGCTGTTCTTGAATGCTGGAGGCTGTTTACTTACATTTGACTTGATATGACCTTTGCCAATCGAACTCCTAACCTTGGCTACTGGGTACATCTGTTTTTGTAAGGACAATGGTAATAGAAATAAAGGATGCGTTTACTAGTAAACATTTGGGACTGCAGTTTTGGAAAGGATCTGAGGAGTTGAAATGAATCATTTTGGATTGATCCGTTATAAATTTCATATTGGTATATGTTGGATAAAGCTCTAGGAATGGTGTTTGCTTGTGCAGGTCATGGTGTGAGAACTTCAGATGCGTACTTTTGCCTCAGTAGTTAACAGGTTTCTCTAGTTGTTGATTGTTTGATTTGCATCGTCTGTACCAACTACCGCCTTCATTCAAAAGCTCACCAACATTGATTTCTGATCTTTATCTACGTCACCAAGGTATTAACTACAGCTAGTTCAGGAGAGGAAATGAAACAGAGAAGTCATCCCTGTATCTGTCTCTTTGTTTTTGCTGAATACGATCAGTAATGATATCCGACAGTGAAAACATACTCAAAAAACCAAGGATAGGAGATGCTAGGTCTTGGACTAGGATTAGGAGGGGTGGAACTAGGAGTATTAGCAGCCTGTGTGGTCCTGTTTGTTCCACTGGGAATGGCGGGGTGGCATTTGAGCCGCAATAAGGTGCTGTTCTTCGGTGGTGCCCTTTTCATTACACTTGCAATAGCTGTCCATTTAACACCCTATTTTTCTTCTGTTTATGATCTTATTAATTCTGTTCAATCTGTAGTTGTTTTTGATAGTCAGCAAGATTCTTGCATTAGTTTGGTCAATGAGGTTGTCTGGGATGTCAAAGCCACTAACCCCAATAATCATAGCCCTCTTCTTATTGAGCAAAACAGTTACACAGATAATAGTAACAGCAATACTGGTTTCAGTAATAAGAACAATGATTTGGTCATTGATGACAAGATTTGGAGTTGGGCAAATACCGGGAAGGTGAAGGCTTGTGAGTTTCAGAAATTGAGCAAGTCTGATGTTTCAGATTTACTTAATGGATCATGGATTACTGTGGCAGGCGATTCAGAAGCGAGGTTAATCGTGCAATCTTTGCTTAATTTGATATTAGATCCGTACAGAATGGAATCCATCATGGGTGATTTGTTTAAAATGCACAGTGATTATAAGATTGTTATTGATGAAATTGGTATGAGGTTGGATTTTATTTGGGCTCCTTTTGTGGTGAACCTAACTGATTTAGTGACTAGTTTTAAGCAAAATAAAAGTTACCCTGATGTTTTGGTGATGGGTGCTGGGCTATGGCATATGCTTCATGTCACTAATGCATCAGATTATGCTGTTGCTTTACAATCGTTAAGGAGTTCAATGTTATCATTATTACCATTTTCTCCAAAGATGGGTACAGGTGGACCTTTGGCAGGTTCTCCATCTGCTACATTCCCGCATTTATTTTGGCTTGGGATGCCAATGCTGATAAATGGGATGTTGAACACGAAGGAGAAGAGGGAGAAGATGACTGATGAAGTTCGGCATGCCTATGATCAAGTCTTCCATAACAGTAACCTCCTGCGCAGATACGGTGGCCCATTTTTGTTGCTGGATATTGAATCACTGAGTTGGAATTGTGGGACACGGTGTACAGTAGATGGTATGCATTATGATAAGGCTGTTTATGAAGCTGCTATTCATATTTTGTTAAATGCACTGCTTATTGAATCTCATCAGAAACTTGGACCCCCATAGCTCTGAACTTGCATTTGATTTACATAAGAGAGTGATGAAATTCTTTATCCTGCACCTTGATTTTTCTCCAAAATTACAGTCACTAGAGCTGCAAATTTTGTACTGTTATTTACATATTCAAATTCATCAAAAAATTTGCCTGTTTCTTCTTTTCATAGGAATCATTTGACTTGCAGCAACACTTTTATGGTAAGATCATGAATACTCATCTCTTTGGTAGTGTATAACTACTAACCAAATACTGTTGATGGATTCCTTTTCTGCCAAGCAAGCTTTTCTTAGAGCTGCAGATTTACCTCTGTTTCTTTGTGTACTGGCTATCTATTTTATTTAGTTATTCAGTTAAACCAATAACTCATGGTGTCCTCAGTAAAGAGGAACCGAGTCGATCAATCCCAAACTTGATAGTTAAATTGTTTGTTTGTATTTTTAATTTGTGGTTATTGTAACTAGAGGTAAAATCTTGCCCTCTTTGTGCTGCATTTTCTTTCGTTGCTGAGTGCTCACAGTGATATCTACTTTGTTTCTATGTATTGTTGTTACAATGTACTGAAGATCTAGTGCAGCAGATCTATTACATCTACAAGTACAATCTGAAGATTTAACTCGGCTAAATAAAAGACGATACGAGGAACTTGAAACTTCTAAAATATGGAAGATTAGCCTTGGCTCTTAAATGTCTATTAGCAAATGTTCTCTCTTTCACAAGGAAACAGGGAAAAGGAAGACATAATGTTCAAAATGCCATCTTGTCACCTTCCAATGACGGGTTTAATTGGTAGAACAAGTTATCTCAGGAGCCTCTCGATTTAAAAAAGTTGTTATGTTTTGGAGTAGTGAGAAAGGGGGCACGTCTTTGACATCATTTTTTTCGCTAAAAAATTTAACGTAAAATAACAAAACAATGAATTATTATTTATGCAAGTGTTATGTGGCACAATCCCTATTTTAGTTGTGCCAACTAAAACAAACAATACAATATAGCTTTGTTATTCTTTAGGAGTACAAATAATTGAAAAACATAATTTTAAGAAAGTAGATGATAAATTTTCAAAAATTAAGGATGACAATTAGTTAGCTCCGTAAATTTTTTAAAATAAAAGTGTAAAACAAATTATTTTTTTAATAGAGCCTGAGCCTAATTTGCTTAGGGTTAGAATAATGTCGTTTTATTTAAAAGAGTTGGATATCGGATATATCCGAGCCTAAGCAACCCATGAGTCGACTCAATTACAAACATTTGAGTCTGCGCGGATAGCTTAGTTAAAATGAAAACAAAAAGTTAAAATTACAATGTAATTTAGGTTTTAGAAAATCTTTAGAAGAGTAATGCTGTGATTAGATTAGAGAGATTAGAAAAAGCTGAAAGTTGGCAAACAGTCTGAATATAGGTAGGAGACAATTTTCTAATCCCTATGTCTCGGCCAAGCTTTTGATCGTGGCCTCTAAGAGGGAGCGATTTTCTCTTCCTTTTTAACAAACCTACCTTGGCCTCTCTTCCTTTCTCTCTCTCTTTCAATCAAAAGAAACATTTCTGATAACATTTTCCTGCAAATCTTACGTTGAATCTTTTAAGTTCATCCACATTTATCAGGGAGTAACAGTCACATTTTCAGACCTTTCAGCTTTTCAACCTCAGACCTGAGGCTTCAATTACGTGCTGTGAGATCGAATTGGGTCAGCTTCCTTCCAAGGAATCTTCATCTAGTCTCTTTTTAGAATAGTCAGATGGTTGGTGGTGCAACGTGAAACGCAGTAGAGAATGTGATCAGAGGTTGGTGCATGGATTCAAGATTCGTTCTTTCTGGTAGCAAAAAAAAATCATAAATTTTTGCTTCCATTTAAAATTTTTGAGGATAAGCTTGTAAGAATTCAGAAGAGAGATGGCGGCTCAATTATCATTCAGGACATTTTCCAGGGCTGCTCATCAGGAATTACCTTCAACTGACAGATTAACAGATGATCCTGGAACGCAGAAATCACCACAAAGCACGGTGACATCGGTGTATCAGACGCACATCGGTGGTTTCTGGCGTAATGTGACGATTTCTTGGTGCAGAAATCTTATGAACCACTGTGTCAACCTCATGATCAACAGCTTAGAAGGTGAAATCTATTACAGTTGCAAGGTCGATCTTAAGCCATGGCTTTTCTGGACCAAAAAAGGGGGCAAGTCTTTTGAGCTTGAAGGGTGTCAGGTAGATATCCACTGGGATTTTCGTTCTGCTAAATTTTCCGGTAGCCCTGAGCCTTTCAGTGACTACTACGTCGCCATAGTTTCCGATGACGAGGTCGTGTTATTAGTAGGAGACCACAAGAAAAAAGCTTACAGAAGAACGAAAGCGAGGCCAGCTCTTGTTGAAGGTATTCTATACTACAAAAAGGAAATCGTTTTCGCCAAGAAATCATTCTCAACCAGAGCCAAGCTCAATGAAAATAATCGAGAACATGACATTGTCATAGACAGTTCCACGACAGGCCCTAAAGACCCTGAAATGTGGATTAGCATAGACGGGATAGTGATGATTCATGTCAAGAACTTGCAGTGGAAATTCAGAGGGAATCAAACTGTGATGGTGAGCAAACAACCCGTGCAAGTGTTTTGGGATGTTCATGATTGGTTGTTCAGTGATCCAGGTCAAGGACACGGATTGTTCATATTCAAACCAGGGCCTCCAACAGAATCAGAAGATGAGAAAGATGAGAGCCCACATGCAGCCAAAAGTGATACGAGTGATGGAAGTAGGTATTATTCAACAAGGAGTCATAATACTACAACACATGATTTCTGTCTTTTCCTGTATGCTTGGAAAATTGAGTGAAAAGCTGTGTCTGTGTGGATTAAACAAAGTTTCATATATACAGTTTTAGAGTTCTGTCTTCTTCTTCTCCTCCTGCTCCTTTTTCTTCGTGACCAGGAAGAATTAAAGACGTAAAGTTCATTAGTTACGGTCCTTGTTGAACAAATTAGAAATCCAGAATTCTGATAAGGTCTATATATCTAAGTAAATTATCAATTGAATCGGCCACGTATGTATTCAAGTCTATCCTAAAAAGAAAAACTTGAACCTTTTAGTTTACGTCTATATATATATAAAGCTTGTCAAATCATTTATGAGCTCCGATTCGATACCTTTTCAAGTGCTCATACCCGACCCGACATAACAGTACTAAATCGCACTATGATAAAGGTCCACTTTCCATAGAAAACGACTAAAAATGACTAAAAACGACAAGCTTTTCAACTTTGTTTTTATTGTAAAATGTAGATAATTCTAAAAATGTTTAGTGGGTGGAGGGGATAAGATCTGAAGGGTAAAATACTAAAATCAGGAGAGATTTGGCTCTACAGGTAACTTAAAGTGAATAATATCTACAGGTGAGTAGTCTAGGTTGTTACAAATAGTATTAAAGTCGGTTCCCGACCAGATGTATTAGAATATGACACTAGATCCTAAGAGGGTAAATTATGAAATTTCACATCGTTAAAGAAGAGAACGAAGTACGTCTTATAAGGATATGAATATCTCTCTCCTTTAGACGTGTTTTTTTAAAAATAGAAAGAGCAAAACTACGAGAGATTTGACCTAAGAGGTAAATCAAAATGGACAATTTAGTGGTCTAAACAGTTACAATTCCGATCATAATGTTATTATCATATCATATTAAATTTAGGTCCAATTTGATGGCTTTATTTTTTAATTAAAATATTTATAAAAATTTAAAATTTAAAATTCGACCACACTTAAATTAGGAATGACAATAGACCTAGCTGATCACCCATGATGTGTCAACCTCAGGCTTTTCCTAAAGCCCTACTAAGCAGAGACAGCAAGTCTATATTTTACCTGAAAAATAGACTGATGAGATAAAATAAGAGCATTTCTAGAAATGACAAAGTCAGCTTTTATTTTCAATGTATATACCAATATTCCTTATCTAGAAGGTGTTAAGCCATAAAGTCACCACCATGATTTACGCTGGTAGAAGCAAAAGAACGAGAAGCAACAACATTGATAATAATGGCTGTTTGATTGTTTAGAGCCACTTTGTAAAGCCCAACAAACCTCTGTTGTTTCTTGTAATCATTGTTTGATCTTGATCGCTTAAGACTTAATCTTACCCTTAGCATCACTTGCCTTGTTAGTACGAAACCTCTTTCTCTCTCATTGACCTCGTCTCCGGGAATGGATGAACTCTCACGTCATCTGCATATCCACTCTCATAAACCCTAGATTCAAGTTTTCGTGAAGTACCCTTCGTTGGTTTTTTGGTGGTGTCTTGATTGGGATTTTTCTGGGTATTTACGAATTCACCTTAATTATTCCAATCTGATCCGTGAAGTTCACAGTCTAAGCGACCAGAAGATAGTTCGGGGTCTGCTTCTAATTATAGATCGTTCTGGGTTTTATTTTGTTGTATACCTTATCATGCATAGATCTGGAGCTGCTATGGCCTGGAATGTCTTCAAGTTCTGTACGGCCCTGCGGGGTCTGGGTTCGATCATGATCCTTTTGGTACTTGGGGTCGTGGGTGTGACATACTACGCCGTCGTTTTAACAAACTATGGTCCTGCGTTATTCGGAGGTGGCCTCGATTCTCTCATTGCTCTTGCTGTCTTGATCCCATTCCATTCCTTGGTGAGATTTCTTCTAAAAGTTCTTTTTTTTTCCCCCTCTTTTCCTTTTGATTGTTGAGCTTTATCTGATATGTATGCCATCTGACTAGAGAAAGGTTTTGAATTGATTTGGACTTTAATTGGGTTTATTGGTTAGTGTTTGTGGAGGTATATCTCACCTTATAAGCCTAATACTATCTAAATTGTGTTTTCAATTTCTTTTTGTCTCCTTTTTATGATATGTTAGGGTTTATGAAACGCTAGTTCTTCTTCACGATTAGGAAATGAGATGTGCACCTACATTTTAGCTTAAACTAGTAGTAGAGTAGGAGAACTTTTACTTCATGTGGAAACATTTGTTGAAAGTGCGATCGTTGTTTGAATTTGCAGCTGGTGATGCTGTTATGGAGTTACTTTTCTGTTGTTTTGACTGACCCGGGTACTGTGCCTCCTAATTGGAGGCCTGCCATTGATGAGGAAAGGGCTGAGACCGAGCCATTAAATGTGACAGAGTTCAGCGGTGTGCCGCCTGATCTATCAGGTCAAAGAGTAAGGTATTGTCGAAAATGCAGCCAGATGAAGCCACCTCGATGCCATCATTGCTCTGTCTGTATGTATTCCTAATCCAAATTGTTAGGGAATTTTTGGTTTGTTAACATGATCGTCACGTAAATTTGGTATTTGACATTGTTCAGGTGGAAGGTGTGTGCTAAAGATGGATCATCATTGTGTCTGGGTTGTAAACTGTGTTGGGGCATTAAACTATAAATATTTCCTTCTGTTTTTGGTAAGTTTGTATACCAATAAGTTTAGTGTTTCATCCCCAGTATACCGGTGAACTTGTTTGTTCTGCTTGGGTACATTTAGACCACTATCTAATGATATTTCTCATATGTTCAATGATGATCTTTTGGCTTTGAAGAAGTCTGTCGTAGTGAACTGAATGCTCCTCATTCTTATTACTGATCAATCTTCTGACCATTATAAATGCAGACTTGAGAGTTCAAACAGGTTTATTTGGTTTATAGTTTCATGAATAGATGACAGTAGATTTATTTTGTGGGAATATTTCATTCTATAGGGCTCACTGGAGAGGATCTTCACATTTATCTGGCCATAGGACCTCAAACCATACGGGGAATTCAGTTCTGTATGTAGCTTATGTTCGGTAGACTGGTGTTAGGCCTTTAAGCTTTCTGCCCATGTGTCCTTGTAGCAATTTAGACTGGTTTCATAATGCCTGCAGTGACCTGGCCAGCATTATATGACCCGCAGATTCTTATTTAGTCGAAATTCATGGTTCATCCTTTTTTATATGAATTCCAATCCAGCCTGCAACTATCTCCTGAAGATATCAGAAGCGTTGGGTTGTTTTTGTATCTTATATTAGATGGGCAGCTTTTCTATATAGAATTTCATACAGTTTGAAGTTCAATGTAATTAATTGATAAGGTTGGAGTTAAGTTTTTTATGTCAAATTAATTGTAGTTCACATTTCAATGCAGTTCTACACATTTCTTGAGACAAGTCTTGTGACTCTGTCACTTCTGCCACATTTTATAGCATTTTTCACTGACGGAGAAATTCCCGGGACACCAGGCACCCTCGCAACAACTTTTCTCGCATTTGGTAACATCTTCTTAGCCTGGTATTGTAGTTTATCCAAGTATTTGTCTCTAATCATGTTTCTTTTTTCAGTTTTGAATCTGGCGTTTGCTTTGAGTGTTCTAGGATTTCTTATAATGCACATATCACTGGTGGCAGCTAATACAACAACTATTGAGGTATTTGGTTTTAACCTTTTGAATTTAGGTTCTTTTGATCTCAGCAACTCTCTTTTTTATTCACAAGTATCATTTTCGATACTATCTCTTTTTTCAAAACTCTATTTTTGAATGAGCTTTAGTGTGGGGCACAAACTGATATATGGAAGCGTTATTATGTTTTATTGTACTAAACCTTCATACCTTTAATTTTCCTATAATAAACACATTGTGAGGTTGCTGCCATGGATGACTAGGATTTTCAGCTAGTTGGTCTATCTTTTTTTGTACTCAGGCATATGAGAAGAAGACTACTGTGAAGTGGCGGTATGACCTTGGTCGGAAGAGGAACTTTGAACAGGTTTGTCCACATAACATGATCCACTTCACCACTAAATTTGGAGGACAAAAACAATAGATGGTTAAGTGTTGTTTAAAGGCACAGTTCTTTTGCAGTCCAAGTTCTTGATTGGTAAAATGTTCCTTAAAGAAAATATGGAATCCTGCATGATCAGCCATTTCAAATGATCTCTTTGGGATGAAGTCTGCATACAAATTTGCCTTTCCAGTGGCAGGGCCTGATTATAGAAGTTTGTCTACTTCAATTAGGTACATATTTCGTAATGACACTGTTATTGAATTGGTACGTGCTTTTTCAGGTTTTTGGTGCCGATAAGCGATATTGGTTCATCCCAGCTTATTCAGAAGAGGATGTCCGGCGAATGCCAGCACTTCAAGGCCTCGAATATCCATCAAAGCCCGAGTTGGATTCGCAAGAGTTCTAGGAACCTAACCTGTGTGTAGGTCCTTTTTCTTTTATAGCATTTAGACGCGGAGCTCCATTTGTGGCTCAACCTGTGAACAACTTCCACTGATTTCAGCTCCAGACACCCTGAAGTTCCCACGAGCATCTTGTAGAAATAACAGGAGGGGAAGTTGGTTGAAGTGATGACGATTGTAGAGAGACACAGTGATTGCAGTTGCAGTGTCTGAAGAAGTTGGTAACACGAAGCGATCTAGAGGATGCAGATGAGAAGAATTGTTCCAGGAAGGGCTAGTGTTTGTTTTTCTTGATTCAACCATTGGAGCTTGAGAAGTGCAAAATTAGTAATGTAACTCAGTTTCTCGTGACACATTAATATGATTGTAGCTTCTGTTGTACCATTGACCGAATATATACAAAATCATTCCCTAAAAGCTTTATGATTGAGAGTCATGCTACAAGCCTACAAGTACTAATAAGTAGTATTCTAAGATTTTTATTAATTTTTAAAGTATTTTTTTTAAATTATAAAAATATTATTTATTTTCGTTACACTTTTTAAAATTGATTTTAGTAAAAATTATAGCAGTTAAAAAAAAATTATGGAACTTTTAAATAAATTTTATTATTTAATATTTTAATTATGTTTTAAAAATAGGTGAAATATTTATCTTTAGTGTTTTTTCTCAACTTAAGTAGACTAACATTTAGGTTTACTAGTTTCGTTTAAATTATAATTTGAAGAATTAATTTTAAATTAAGTAATACTATATTAATTATTAAATTTAAATTTGATTAATGAATTTAAATTAAAATTTAAACTAACTTGCTTCTCATAAGCTAATCAAAATTTGACGAGATGGACGTTGGACCTGAACGTTCTAGGTGTGATAAGGGACACGTGTCACGTTCTCGAAAAGCTCAGCCCACCAATCCGTCGTCCATTTAAAGAAAATTCTCGTAATTGCAAACTCACCTGGAGTTTTCTAGCTCATTCGCGCCTGTTCTTACACCCTCTGGTCGTAGAATTGCGATCGGCTCTGTTCTTCAGGTAAATCTCTCCAATCGCTTGGAATCAGAAACTTTAATTTCTCGATGAGAGAGATACGACGTGCAAATTTTCGTGTGTTTGTTTTTAATGTTATGCAATTATGTTTGAATCGATCATTCTCTTAATGTTAATGCGCACAAAGACTTGGAATCTTTGTATGTAATCTATCTTTTTTAGTGCGAGGAATGTTTTTGGGTAATCTGTGTGCGTTTGTGATGTTTGAAGGGATAGAGAATACGAAATGCAGAGGGAAAGAGAAGGTAGAAATGATTTGTATGGTATCGGCAATCCTTTTGGTAATTTTAGTGGCTTTAGTATGATGCCTGGCTTATTTGGAGGCAAGGATCCATTCGACGAACCTTTCATTACTTGCCCTTTTGGATTAGAATCGAGTAGGTTTCAACCTTAGAGTTCTGCAAATTGTGGTGAATCATGTGATGGTCGGGGGAAGGCAATAGTTATAGAAGAAGTAACTTCTGATGGT
>JANITX010000004.1:2472561-2483509 GCA_027564395.1 Erythroxylum ulei | reverse complement strand
TAATCATATGTATATGATATATGTATGGATATGCTATGTTATTGAGAATGATGTTAGTTGATGATATGAGATGATTATAGATTGGCAGATTATAAGTAGATAACGTATGTTAGAATTGCAGATTGAGATCCTTACTTCATTCAAAACTGTTAAGCAGGTATATGGATTAATCAGACAAACGAATGGGTCATGCCGGATTTTCAGTAGAATATAGAAAAGTTAGGCTTACTACGGTTTTGGTGGTATTAAGCCTACCAATTCCCTAATGCCAACATGGTCCAAAAGGCAAGTTGTGTCATCTTTTGGCGCCTCAATCTACTTTTGCATTATAGCGTACTGCACCAATAAGCTCTTTATTTTTAGTTTGTTCTCCTGATGTCCTTAGTGTGAGGGTGTCAGAATTGCGCAATTTGAAAATGAGGGCATCGAGAGAACAAATTTAAAATGAAGGAAAAAACTAAAGTGTAAGGTCGTCAGAGTTGTGTAATCTGATTTAAGTCATTTGTAAATGACAACGACATTTTAATTGTGTGATTAAACGAGGTTATTTCATTAATCTTTATTTGTTGCGTTAATTTTGTCTGATGTGTATTAATTAATAGTTAAGATTTCTGAAATACATAGCAAGTGACATCAACAATCTTACGAAAACACGAACGTAGGGCTAGGATTGATAAAAATTGAAAGTTTGAACATTTTATTGCTACTTTTTGAAGTTTGGGCTATAATTGAAAAAATTTGAAAGTTTAGACTTTTTATTGTACTTTTTTTTAATTCGGGCTATAATTGAAAAATTAACAAAATTTTGAGGTTTTTTTTTGGTAATTAACCCTTATATATTTATAAAATATATCTCAATTTATCTTATTTCATCAAATAGTAACAATTTAGGAGGATGAGATAGATACAAACAATTTCAATAAACAATATAGGTTTTAAACAAAGATCCAACTTTTACTGGTAGGTTTGACCTAAATTTTTAATAGGATGGAAGTTTGTTTAAACTTAGAAATGAGCTCTGGTTAGATCTTCTAAATTTCAGATTTTTATTTATAAATTCGAATTTATCAGTCTATTTGACTCCAAGACAAACATCCTGTTGATCATGGATCACCTGCAGCTGACCGTTTTAGAGCTAATGAATGCCTTGAGAAACCTTTAGCTGAACAATCCTATTAGCCTAGGTTCTTCAAGTTCAGATTCTATCGAACATTTGAGAAAATGATGCAGTTGTTAGCCCGATTGCAGTTGGATTGAACTTGAGGGAGTTGTTAATCAGTTCTTTCAGTTAGATGAATACCATCCTCGAGTAGTTTAGCAGTTACAGAAGATTTTGAAGCTTCTGAATCAGTTTTAAACTTATAGTAAAATGTTTACCTAAGCTTTGAATCAAAACACCTCAAGTTTTGATTTTTAATTGAGGTGAATCAATGATAAAGAGTCAGTCAGATGTAATAATTTCCTGAAGCAAAGAGATTATAGTTTTTTTTTGGGTAAATAAAAGAGATTATAGTTGCAGCCACAAAACTGGAACTGGGTCTTGATAATTCTTAATTTTACATGAAAGTTTGCTAATAAACTATCAAGGTCCCACATTTAAGTAAATACAAGAAACTTAGGCCACAAATCCAGATAATATACTTTCACACACAATGGTTGCAATCGGCAGTTAGATAAATATCAGTCATTAACTTCAAAACAATTGTTAGTGGCTGGCCTTTGCTCATATCTTTGCCTCGTCACCTTCCAGAAAACCGAAGGCCAAAACCAAACTTCCAAGTCAAGGTTGAAATGTGACACTTACTGAGCTTAGTTCTTGAATCACGCTTCCAATGGTAGGCCTGTGAAATGGAGATTCATGGGTGCAAAGTAGCGCCAGTTTACAAAGTTTGATAGCTTCCGATTCAGAGAAGCCTTTATCTAGATTTGCATCTACAACTTCTTCAACCCTGTTAGACTCTGCTGCCTGGAGAATCAACTGCGTGACATCACGTTTTCCGCTGAGGATTTGTATTATGATCATACCAAAAGCATAAACATCACTCTTTTCGGTGAGACGGCCAGTTGACGTGTATTCAGGGGCTAGGTATCCCATGGCAGCGCTCACTTTAAGGGTGGAAAATACAACATCATCTGCAAGAAGCTTGTGCAGGCCCGAATCCGAAAGCAAAGGATTATGCCGTTTGTCAATGAGCACTTTATCTGCAGATATGTTCTGATGAACTAGAGCAGGTTTACTTCCTTTGTTTCCATGCAAGTACCCAATACCTGTCAAGGAACACCAGCTTCAGTACAAATGATAAATCAAAATTATGAAGTACCTTAATAGTTGCCTCCTAAAATATTATCCAACTTCTAATGGCCAACAAGATGCCTAGTGACTACTAAATGGGTTGAGAATGACTACAAGAGGAACCTGAGGGCAGCTTAAACATAACATGATCAAGTTGTTCGGGGTATCATTTTCCTGACATCGAATGCAACCAAAGGCAATATGTTCAAATCAAATGAAATCCTTTATGATCAATTCATTCACTTCAGAACTTGTTATGACGATAAATTCACTTTAAGCAAGGACAGTGGACGACAACTGTTGTAACTTTAATGTACAGAAAGAGACATTTACCTTTAGCAATGCCATTTATGATAGCAATTCTTGTTGGCCACTCGAGGACCTTTCCAGTGCCCGGTTTGACATCTAGATATTGCAACAGGTTCCCATTTGGGACATAATCATAAATCAGAAAACACTCGCCCCTTCCTTTTGAGCAGCAAAAGCCTCTTAGTCTCACCAAATTTTCATGTTTCAATGAGGTTAATATCTTCAATCCCTTCAAAAAATCAACTTCTTCGGATTTGCAACTTGTTTTGGTAATGCTCTTTATAGCAACAACTGAACCATCTCTTAGGATCCCTTTGTAAGTTGTTGAGAAATTGCTTTTTCCCAGCAAATTCCCCTCTGAAAAGCACTGAGTTGCTCGTTCAACATCTTCTAAGTTGAACATGAAACCATCAAGGACTTCATGAGAAAATCCATTTCCATTACGACAAATGGCCAAGGGATCCCAACCATTTGAATACTCTAGATTGATTGGTGGTGAGGCACTTTTCCTGTGAGCCTCCTTTGCCTGATCAGTGCTAAGCCGGCCATCGGCAGTATCGAATGCACTTCCAATTTTCTGCTTTCGACGTCGATATAGCGCGAAGACAATGAGGCCAGAGACTGCTAATACAACAAAAAGTCCAATCACTCCAAACATCACACCAAATTGTGGACTTTTTGAAGTGGAACAAGGACTACTGTTGCAATCAGAAGGCCGGTTTGCCGACTCTCGTATATCGTTGGGCAAAGCACCATTAGGCTTGAAAGGTTCAGGCCTACTGAAATTTAAGCCATCAGAAACTCTGCAAGTTTCCAAATCAGAAAACCCAACGCCACATAGCTCTGGATTGTTGTTATATTGGAATCCTTCATTCAGCCTCTTCAAAGCTTCATCACATTGCATGACAAAATGAAGAGCTCAAGTCAAAGCTGATTCTTTTCTTCTTACTCCAAACAAAAGAACAAAAAGAAAATCAAAATCGAATGCAACATTGTAGTAGGGAAAACAAACTTACCTGAGGGAACATTTCCAGATAGACTATTATTGCGAATGTCCAGAACTTGTAGCATTGGTGCATTAGCCAACTTTACAGGTATTGAACCAAAAAGGCCATTGAAGCTCACATCTAACCTCGTTAACAAACCCAGATCCCCCAAACTTGCAGGAATTGCTCCAGACAGATGATTATATTGCAGAGAAAGAACACTAAGCCTCTCTAAAGACCCCAGTTGAGTTGGTATGCTCCCTGTCAACTTATTGTAACATAGCTGCAAAACTGTTATCAAGAAAGTCCCGATTTATACTCTGCAAACCCATATTAGCTTGGTATATAAGCTGAAATAGGAAGATAGCAACCTAGAATTCAAACAAAGAAAAAACTAACAAACTAATCCCTCTGACTTTACCATGTGAAGTATAAAATGACTTTACCCCTCTGCTTTGAGCTCTTAATATTAGTTGAAGATAGTGATTAGGACAGCTCTTTAGGATTTCCCAGAAACAAAAAAGTGCGATATATTGAGATAAAGTCCAAATCTTGTTTAACTTTAAACTGAAAATCTGACCTTGAAGATTAGTCATGTTGCCAATCTGAGCCGGAATCTCCCCAGAAAGGTTGTTGACGTTGAGATACAAATCACTCAGTTCACTCAACTCAGCTATCTCTTTTGGTATCTCTCCGTTGAGTGCATTGAAATGCAGATAAATACCAGTCAACCTCTTCAGCCCACCAACAGCCGCGGGTATCTGGCCGGAGAGACCCTTCCCTTGAAGAGAAATATTAGCAACAAAGCCTTGTTCATTGCACGCAATACCCTCAAAAAACCCTCCACAAGGGTTAGATTTTGGTTCCCATGACGTCAAGAACCGGTTTTGAGGGTCAAGTGAGGCCTTTATTTGCATGAGAAGTTCGATCTCCGTAGGAGCAGACATAGCAGGTGAAAGTAAGTGAGAAAGGAACAGACTTATCAAGTAGCAGAAGACGAAGAAACCCATGTTTTGGTTTGAGCAGAACAGAAGAAAAACGCGAGCTTTAGAAGAAAAGGAATGGAAGAACCGAGGAACCAGAAACTATGTGTATGCGAGATACAGACTCTCCTCACTCTTCACTAGCCTAGAAATAACCGGTCGTTGCACTTGCACGTATCAAGCGACACGGTATAAAACTACCCTTTTTCTACTGGTTTTGGTAAGTTGGTGTTGTATTGTAGAATGTCGTGTAACCATTTCGGAAAAATGAAGCATGATTGGGGCCATATCAACCGTCCGATGGAATTTCAATCACGTGGATGAAAAAGATCATCTGCGTTCAGTTTCACGGTAAATGATATGGAACTATACTAAGTCCTGAATTGTCAATTCCAGATTCTGTCTCTCTGCAAGAGTGCAGCAGTTGACCAGATCTATGGGGTCCACTGGGTAAGTGACAACACAAGGAAATTTCAAACTAAGGGCCAGAGAATGGGACTATCTTGCCAGTAGAAATATTCTTAGATTATTTATTATTATTATTATTATTATTATGTGAAATACCCAAATTTGCTCAAACAAATAGTAATGAAAATAGTAAATTCTCCTCCAGTCAGTTTTTTCAGTTCTGTTATTACATATGTTATATAGTATCAGACCGAGGTTCAATTAGCAATCATCACGCATTTAGTACATAGTCATAAACGGGGAAGTCACTTGAATGAGCTTTGTATTGTATGAGTTATTTCAGTTTCTGAAATGTCAGTGAATATATAAAATTAACTAAATTAGGTTTATATATAAGTTTAAGTTATTATGTAGAAACGATTATTTAATATAATAAAAGTGTCTTTGTGACTAAGTAGTCGTGAGTTTAAATTTTACCACTCATTTATTATATAATAAAAGTGTCTTTGTGATTAAGTAGTCGCGAGTTTAAATTTTACCACTCATTTATTATTTAATACAAGGTAAAGTAAGTTTGTATAAATTTTAAGCTCAAAAAATTTTCAGTTAAAAGGGTGTGTTATTAAATATATAAAATCAATTAAGTCTACCTTACACAACAGCTTAGACTATCGTAATAAAACGATCACTTAACGGGAACTACCATTTAGGTTTTTCTGTCAGACCTTAAAAGAAGTGAACATAATCCGACCATGCACAAACATTCTCATTAGATCTAAGTTTTTTTAAATAATAATGAAATTTGTCCTAAACATATGTAATTAACTAATTAGTCATAAACTATGTAATTCCAAAATTAATAAATTAATTAAAAAGTAATTTATTTAATAGATTAATAGTTTAATTATTAATAATAAAAAATATAACATTTTTAAAATATAAAATAATTAATTAATGACGTGTTACTATTTTAAGTAAGCTGCAAATTAAAATCATTAAGAAAAAGAAACCTTGACTAACGTGACAATAAACTGCACCCAACATCTTAAGAAGTCGAAGCACGTTGTTATAGTATCTTAAGTCACAAACAAAATATTATAAGTGAGTGTCGGAAGAAGAAACAATGATGAGAAGCTTTGAAAAATTATAGCGATAGTGAAATCCATGTTTTAGAGACCCCACCCACGACCCACCTTCAGGAAATGGAGTATGGTATGGTATGGTATGGTGGACAGGTGGAGAAGGAAAAGCGGGGGCAAGTTAGGAGTATCATAGTCAGGCAGTAAGTGGGATTCGCCAGACGTCCCATCAAAAGGGAAAAAAAAAGGCCTCTTTCCGCAAGGACTTTTTTGTCGTTCAATAAAGATCAAAAAAATTCTTTTAAACATTTTCATTTATTTTCTTAATTTATTTATTAAATTGGTTTATTATGAGTTGTTTATAAGTGTTTTACTTAATTATTTATAATCGATTTTTGGATTTTATTAGAATATTTAGATGATAATTTTAAAAAAGGTTTAAAATAAAAGATAACAATTTTAAAAATATTAAATCTTTGCATTCTAGATTTCATTCTTTTAAAGTTTTTAAGTGTATAAGTTATTAAAATTAAATAATTGGTTTTAAAATATTATTTTATTAATATTTTTTGTAAAAATTGATATTTAAAATAATTATGTGATCATTCCTCTTTATTAACATAAATTTTTAATCTTCTAAATGTATATTTTATATTGAATATGTATTTAGAGAAAAATATATCACATAATTATTTCAAACATGTTTGGATTAGCTTTTGGGAGGTCAATAAGTACTTTTCTCCACCACAAAAGCTATTTTAAAGAAAAATGAGTGTTTGACTGTAAAATAAAAAAACACTTCTTTAATAGATATGACTATTTTGGCATCAAAAATATAATTTTTTAATAAGCTCAAATTTGGAGCTAATTAAAAGAGCGTTTTTTTAGGTAAAATTTTCATATCAATTAATGAGCCTATTTTTTAGTCTCTTTTGTCCTTATGTTTTACATATAATTTTTATAATATCTATAAACTCATCTTTATGTTTATTTTGGGATATATATATATTATTATTTAGCTTTTTTATATGTTTTAATATTTATTTTTGATATTAGTTTTACTTATATTATAATCTATATAAAAGATTTTGTTAGATATATTTTCATTTATGTTTCATATGGTTTAAAGTTATATAATAATTAATGTATTATGCTTTGCATATTGTTTAATATACTTTAAATAATATTTATATGCATAAATAATTTTTATTACAAAATAAAATACAATTAAAATTAAAAGTAATTTTTATTTTTACGTTGACAAACAGTCTATTATATGAAGTTATTAAAAAATACTCTTTTTTTAATTAATAGTCAAGCAATCAACTGGCTTGTTAGAAAAACTCTTCTAAAAAAAACTCTACTGGTATAAGTTCATTCAAATAGACAATTAATGTTTACATGATTTAAGAACTATATCTACAAACAATTAATAAAAATTATATTAAAAATTATATTATTTGATTTTTATTTTTAATTAAATTAAATTTTTAAAAAGATATTTCAAAGTAAAAATTAAAGGTTAAAGACCGTATAATACATTATTCTTAAAATAAATTAGTCATCATAGATAAATTTATATTTTATATTATTTTAAAAGTCTATAAAAATTTACATGTTTTAAATTTAAAATTATTCAAATTATTAATTGAAATTTGAAATTAAATAATTGAATGGTGCTTTACAAAGGAATTTGAATGTTGTCATTCCCTAGAATGAACATTTAGTGAACTGTTGATTTAACGTCAATCTCTATCTACAAAGCTCCATCCGAAATATACGGAGTGCAATAAATGAAGCGGCCAAACATGTTATGCAAGATTGTGGATGCTAGTGAGACATGGGTACAGCAACGGGATCTCAGTCTGACCCGATTCTGTAACTTGAATTTGTGCTGCCTGATCTCGAATTTACATTTGTTTAATTCGTCTATAATGGTATTGTTTTCAGATTTGGCAATTAAGACCGACCCGAAATTAATGAATTCGGTTGAATTTTAGGTTTTCTTTTTCAGAATTTGAAGTAAAAGTTGGGAACAAAATTGAAATTATTTTGAATAAAACAATATTTTCTAAATTTTTAATTTAAAATTTTAACTTGAATTCGGACTGTGTACTTTTGACTCGATCAAGTTTCGGGTTGGATTTAAATCTAGGCAAACTTAAGTGTAGCCCACCTTAATATCAGATCATTTCAAATGATATTATTTTAGTATTAATTCTTTTAAAATTTAAAATCAAAATATTTGTTGCATGTGCATGTGCCTTGGCCCCTCCAAATGTCAAATATGACTGGCGGTGATTGGTTGCATGCATTCAACAATTATGTCAAAAATGACTGGCGACAATTGGTTGCATGTATTCAACAATTATGTCAAATATGGTTGGCAACTGGTTGCATGCATTTAGCAATTATGACCACCGTTTAGAAGAATTTGGACGAAAGCTTGGATTCCATCAGCTATAAATAGGAGGGATGTTTACAAGCTTAGATGCACAATTTCCTTCTTACCCATCCTCCTATCCTCTCTTCAGTTATTTTCTGTATGCTAATGAGTTTTGAAAACCTTTTGTTATAGCGTTTATACTTGTATACATTCTTTACATATTAGTAAAATTGCTTATTCTTCGGTCATAGACGTAAGCCACATTGACCGAACTACGTAAATTTTTGTGTTCTGTCCCATTTATTTTGTCTATCAAATCAGAAGGCATTTTATTTTAACAATATTTTGAATAACTTTTCTAAAATCATAATACTTACAATAATAAATTTAATTAAAAAAATATAAAGCCTTTACTAGTTAGAGTCTGTAACTAAGGTCCCGTGACAAGTGAGTAGACATGTTCATGATCACGGACCTATTCTTTCTGTGCTCCATGTGAATTTGTACATAATTCATGATACTTTGTTTTTCATTTGGAAATGTTAATGGCTGTGTTATGCTACCCATTCAATTGATCTTTAAATGTGACTATACTAATTAATTCAAATTGTCACTTAGCTTTAAATTGATTGCAAAATTATTTGTTTGAAATGCATAACTAATTAATTGTTAATTTTACTTATATTTGATATTATATTTATTTTGCACTCTAAACATAGATATTACAAATCACATATCCTAAAAATAAATTTTATGAATTTAATTTAAATTGACAATAATTAAATCAATCTAATCGAATCTCTTATGATTCAGATTCAATTTAAATTTGTTTAACTCAAATCGAATTTAAAATTTAATTAAATTGGAACATTTTGAAATTTGATTAAAATTGGAGCAAAGCCATGCTATTTTAATCAGTAAATTAATTATAATAAAATGATATTTTTTGTTTAAATTAACTTCAAAAAAATGAACCAATCATTTTAAATTAAACTCAATTTAAAATTTGATTTAAAAGACATAGTTTATTAACCACACGAGATCACATGTGTTGTTTAACCTATGCCAAGTCTATATTAATAATTTTTAATTGCATATTTATGTAAGTTTTATATAAATATGTGAATAAAAATTAATAAAATAAAATTTTAATAGAAACGGATTGCCTGACTTTTTCGTTTGTCATCATTCTCTAAGTGTTCATGTTTGAGGTTTTGTACTGATTACCCAGTTGTGTTGTGAGCACCTGCCGACGGAAAGATTAAGGTTTTCCACAATTATGAACGACACTAATGCCAAGTTGTAATCGTGACTTTTATGTCATGTTGGAAACTTTTTTTGCTTATCTATCGCATAGCACAACTCGACGTTGACAATCATAATAGAATTCGTGACTTTAATGTCAAAAACCCTTAATGACTTTTGGTTTTTTAATGAAAAATTGAAGTTATTGCTTTTTTAATATATGTTAATAGTGTATATAATATTTGAAATTTACATAACTAAATTAAAATGTTTGAAAAATGATCATTTAAATTTAAGAGATAAAATTAACTTAATTGATTAACAGTAAAATTTTAAATAAAAGAACATTTAATACATCTAATACAAAAATCTTTAAAATGCAAAAATAATAAATTAAAACACATGAAATCGCAAATTTTTTGTGTAAATCTATTATTACAACAAAAACAACAACACTTAGCGTAAGTATAAATTTCGTTAATTAAAGGACAAATTTAATGTACAAAACTTTTCTCTTTATGATGATCAACTGAAGGTTATCAATTATACTGCCAACTTATTTCCTTGTTTCAAAGCCCAAATTTTCCTGCCTTGGCTTTTTCTTTCTTGCTTCTTCCCGCTAGCTTGCCTCTCCTGGTGTCTAAGCGTTGATAGGGCCTTGGTAGGCCTATATTGTGGGATGGAAGTTGGTAAGACTTCCCGTCTACTAGATGAATTTTCGCCTCTGTCGCGTCAACTCCCTTCGCGAGGGGTCTCGACATTGCAGGTCGATGTGGCAAAGTCCGACAAGGTAACAGTCCATCGAGAGAATTCCAACACGTGGCCGAAGAAGCTATTTCCCCTATATAACAAAGGAATCCTAACTCATTACCAAGATGTTGCAAATGATGGCATCATATGCCCCCCGAAGGAGCTTCCTGAAGCGAGAGCTCAAGTGTGGTTGTCGCAATATTAGGTTGATTTTGGAATAAGCGTCCAACTTTTCCTATAGTTAATGCATAGGCAAAAGCCTGATGGAGCAATAAGGGACTACAAAGGGTTTTACTCCGAAAAGATGACACCTTTTGTTGAGCCCTGTTTTTGAAGCCCAATAATCGAACCGGAGTCGAAAAGCACGAGCGGGTTCCTTGTAGGGTCATCTCAACAAACTCTACTCGTATTGTACACGCCTTGACGTAATTGTTGTAAACGATCTAGAAGGGGGGGTTGAATAGATCTTTAATCTTTTTCGATAAACTCTACAATAAAATCAGAAGTTA
>JANITX010000004.1:2439967-2472461 GCA_027564395.1 Erythroxylum ulei | reverse complement strand
TGCTCCTATTAACACAGGGACTGGAAGTGTAACAAAAGGTATAACCCACGAATACTGATATGTATGTTCCATAATTTGATTTTGATTGCTTTTGTAGCAGTAATGGATGTTATTGCCTTTTTAGCAGTAGTGGATAGCCGTCCCACACCCAGTCTAATTCTAAGTTCTCCAAATGGCATTAGCCCTTTTTTACCAGTCCAATGCTTATCTCTTCGTGCGAAAAAGATGAGGCCCCCAGCCATGGGGGGAAAGAAGAGTGGGTAAGAGGGTTGTTAGGGATCTTTTTTTCCTCACAGATCCAAGTTACCTCAAGTTTGTGTACAATACCACTTAATTTCCACCAAAATCTTACTATGACTACATTTTTGTGGGGGGTGGAACCTCTGGTTTCCCATTGGCAGCCACTTTGTCTCAATCCTTCCGTGTTATTTTGCTTGAACGTGGTGGAGTTGCCTACGGTAAACCCAATTTGATGACACAGGAAGGCTTCTTGGCCACACTGACTGAGGTTGACACATTTCACTCAGCATTCACGTCCAAGGATGGTGTCCCAAATGCCAGAGGGAGTCTTTTCGGTTTTCGGTGGAAGCAGTGCAATCAATGCAGGCTTTTACAGCCGAGCAGACCCAGATTGATACCCCAGATCAGGTGTCAATTGGGACCTCACAATGGTGAACTAGTCATATGAGTGGGTTAAGAAGGCAATTGTCTTCAGGCCAGAGCTTAGGAACTGGCAATCGGCCGTTAGAGATGGGTTGTTGGAGGCAGGGGTTCAACCTTATAATGACTTCAGTTTGGATCATTTGCTGGGCACAAAGATTGGTGGCTCAACGTTTGATAGCTCAGGGGGGGAGACACAGTGCTGCGAATCTTCTCACTTATGCCAATGCTGTGAATATCAAGGCTACTGTCTACACAATGAGAGGATATGGCATCTACTTCACAGTATTCAAGGTCTAGCCTATCAGCAATTGGTGTGGTTTATCGCGATCAACTGGGAAAGTTTCACCATGCAATGGTGCGGGAAAACGGGGAGGTGATATTATCTGCTGGTGCAATTTGGAGTCCACAATTTCTGTTGTTGAGTTGCATTGGTCCGAGGTCTTACCTATCGTCTTGGGGGATTCCTGTGGCATCCCATCATCCATATGTGGGACAGTACATGACAACCCGCAGAACGGCATATCAATTGTGCCTACAATCCCACTTGAGCACTCACTGATTCAGGTTGTTGGAATAACTGATGCTGGTGCTTATGTCGAAACAGCTTCGAACATGGTCCCTTTTGCACCCCCAACTCGTTCTGTGTTTCTCAGAGCACCTTCACATTTTTTTCTGAGGCCTCATGGAGAAAATTGTTGGGCCACTTTCGACTGGCTCATTAAGGCTCGCTTCCCACAGACGTCAGAGTGAATCAAATAGTCTGATTCAACGACTTTTCCAACCCGGTGGACATAGAAAGGTGTGTGAATGACACACTGAAGTGAAGATCGGGAATGTGTGGAGAAGTCGGACCATGGTGGACCTCATGTTCCATGACTAGTATGGAGCTCGAAGCTTCAGGTTCGTGGGGCCTGCACTGCCTGTTGATCAATCCAACTATTTCAAAATGGCGGAGTCTTCCGAACCGTTAGCACCAACCGTTAAACACCATATGGCATTACCACAGGGGGCTTTGTCGTCGTAGGCAAAGTGGCTGATTGTGATTATATTGGTTTAGTTCGAGTTGGCGATGGCTCAACACTTATTGCGTAAGTAAACAAAAGCATCGGGGCTACTGCTTTGGTTGTTTTTGAGCGGACGATGTTCAAATTAAATATTTATATTATAATATAAATATTTAATTAAATGTTTAAAAAAATTGTCCGTTGACTTAATTGATTGGACGATTTTTGAGTCTATTTATATAGTTAGTATAGACCGGAAAATCCAATTTCATAAGAGGAGAATGGAGAGAAGAAAGGGTTGAAATAAAGTCAGTGTTCAGGTTGATCAGAAGAGGCAGAAATAGCTAGAACTGAGTCCAAGCTCTTGAGGTTGTGCTTTCAGGCTAGGACGACGTACCATGATACTTTCCGTTTTGTTGAGCCTTGCTCCGCTGGAAGTTTTTTGATCAATAGAAGAGGAAGAGGAGTCAGCAAAAAAGAAAGACCACCAAAAGTAACGACCACCAAGATACGCATACTGATTCGATCTTTTGAGCACCCATTTTTGGAAAACCATTTTTGGGGGCTTCCGCCTTACACACGGAAGATTGGATTGCCTGAATCACGAGTCTTATATACTGTGTTGCGATCACCTCATATTGATAAAAAATCCAGAGAACAATTTGAAATGGAAATCAAGAAAAAATTTCTGGTCATAAAAACGGAAAGGCATGAATTGCGAAAGAAGTTCTTTCGGTTAAAACGACAACGTATATTTGGAGCTCAATATGAAATCCTATTTTCTTGCAAGACCCGTTCGGATAAGGGAAAACTCCAGAAATTGCTTTGAAGGAAGATCAAAGCGTTGACCCTTTCCTGAACCAGAAGGGGGGGGGTGAGAGAAAAAGGGGATCGCCCCATCAAGAAAGTTAGGGCTTTCCGTACCTTCCCTACCCCCTCCCCTTTCCATTCTTCCTTCCCCCCTCACTCCCCCTTTTTCAATAAAGAAGCCCCGCTCCCTAAGGGGCCCCCCTCTGATAAGGAAGGAAATAAAAGAATCTCCATTTTATGACAAATCCGGTCCGATGGCTGTTCTCCACTAACCACAAGGATATAGGGACTCTATATTTCATCTTTGGTGCCATTGCTGGAGTGATGGGCACATGTTTTTCAGTACTGATTCGTATGGAATTAGCACGACCCGGCGACCAAATTATTGGTGGGAATCATCAACTTTATAATGTTTTAATAACGGCTCACGCTTTTTTAATGATCTTTTTTATGGTTATGCCAGCGATGATAGGTGGATTTGGAAATTGGTTTGTTCCAATTCTGATAGGTGCACCTGACATGGCATTTCCACGATTAAATAATATTTCATTCTGGTTGTTGCCACCAAGTCTCTTACTCCTATTAAGCTCAGCCTTAGTAGAAGTGGGTAGCGGCACTGGGTGGACGGTCTATCCGCCCTTAAGTGGTATTACCAGTCATTCTGGAGGAGCAGTTGATTTAGCAATTTTTAGTCTTCATCTATCTGGTGTTTCATCCATTTTAGGTTCTATCAATTTTATAACAACTATCTTCAACATGCGTGGACCTGGAATGACTATGCATAGATTACCCCTATTTGTGTGGTCCGTTCTAGTGACAGCATTCCTACTTTTATTATCACTTCCGGTACTGGCAGGGGCAATTACCATGTTATTAACCGATCGAAACTTTAATACAACTTTTTTTGACCCCGCTGGAGGGGGAGACCCCATATTATACCAGCATCTCTTTTGGTTCTTCGGTCATCCAGAGGTGTATATTCCCATTCTGCCTGGATCCGGTATCATAAGTCATATCGTTTCGACTTTTTCGGGAAAACCAGTTTTCGGGTATCTAGGCATGGTTTATGCCATGATCAGTATAGGTGTTCTTGGATTTCTTGTTTGGGCTCATCATATGTTTACTGTGGGCTTAGACGTTGATACCCGTGCCTACTTCACCGCAGCTACCATGATCATAGCAGTTCCCACTGGAATCAAAATCTTTAGTTGGATCGCTACCATGTGGGGCGGTTCGATACAATACAAAACACCCATGTTATTTTCTGTAGGGTTCATCTTTTTGTTCACCATAGGAGGACTCACTGGAATAGTCCCGGCAAATTCTGGGCTAGACATTTCTCTACATGATACTTATTATGTGGTTGCACATTTCCATTATGTACTTTCTATGGGAGCCGTTTTTGCTTTATTTGCAGGATTTCACTATTGGGTGGGTAAAATCTTTGGTCGGACATACCCTGAAACTTTAGGTCAAATCCATTTTTGGATCACTTTTTTCGGGGTTAATCTGACTTTCTTTCCCATGCATTTCTTAGGGCTTTCGGGTATGCCACGTCGCATTCCAGATTATCCAGATGCTTACGCTGGATGGAATGCCCTTAGCAGTTTTGGCTCTTATATATCCGTAGTTGGGATTTGTCGTTTCTTCGTGGTCGTAACAATCACTTCAAGCAGTGGAACTAAAAAAAGATGTGCTCCAAGTCCTTGGGCTGTTGAACAGAATTCAACCACACTGGAATGGATGGTACAAAGTCCTCCCGCTTTTCATACTTTTGGAGAACTTCCAGCTATCAAGGAGACGAAAAGCTATGTGAAGTAAAAGAATCAAAGGTTTCCGACTGCTACTAAGAACAGGTTCTCGGATGGGCAGGAAGTTTCTTTCTTACCACTCCTTTCTTTTTGGTGATGTTGAATCCCTAAGGTAAGGATGATTCTGTCAAAAGCTTCTGGCGAACACTCGCCGTCCACTTCTGGTTCTTCGTCCCACGAATCTCTTGTCGCTCATGCATCGGTTTAGTCTTAGGTTTCGCGCTTGGAACATATTTTTTTTTTTGGCGAAGTCAGTCAAGTCATAAATGAATCGTCCGATATTGTGGAAACCGCAACTCGGCAAGCGATACAACCTGGTCAGCCCCCAGAGGTCGAAGCGGGGTTTGAGCAGGTAAAGGAAAAAAACCTTCAAAAAAGGGGTCCGCCCGGGGCCTAGCAGTATGGATCGCCGCTGAAACCATAATGGTAGCACTCTCCGTTGTGTCTATAAAATAAATGGAAGTTATGAGTACAAAAATGGAGCGTTATAAGTTTGTCTAATTCTTTTCTTTCTCCCGCTTTCAGACAATTAAGGTTTTCATCTTTATTTCTCCTCGGGAAAGATTGACCTCGGAAAGTGCCTCCGACCCCCGGACGTAGCCATCCGCCGCGTGGCGAACCGGGTGACCGTCACGGATCGAATAAAAGGTAGTTCGCTGGGTATGTCTTTTCAGCCCAGAAGTGCTGATTCAAATCCAGCTCGTGACAAGCAAATTTTCTTCCCTAAAAAAATGTGGGTACTCCTCGGTCGGAATAACGCTCCTGCTCCTGACTGAACGAGGAGAGAAAACAAAAAGACAGAAAAGAGAAAGAGAGGGAATAATAAAAAGAAATAATGGATCACTGAACACAGAAGAGCGAGAAGACAGCACTCCCCAAGCCAAGGATGAGTGCCAAAGACGATCTTATCCTCCGTTACCAACGATGATGAAAAAAAAAAAGAGATCAATTCCACTCTAATTGCTCTGGTGCTCAAGGTTGAAAATCCAGCTTCTCCCGACCAATACAGGGGCTTTTAAGCCACTCACCAACGTCTTGTACAAAATTTTGGTTCTAAGCAACAGGCTTTTTTTGGTTATGGACTCAATTATTAGCCCAGCTTTCAAAAAAAGGCAATGCATCCAGGATAACCTCTTGCTTTGTCACGATATGCTTCAATAATTCCACCTTCTGCAAGAGAAAGGCAGGATGTGTGTGAAAATGGACCTGAAGAAAGCGTTCGACAGTGTTGACTGAGGATTCCTGGGAGCTGCCATGCTGGCTATGTGCTTCCCCCAGAAGTGGATCGAATGGATAAGGACCCACATTTTGACCCTCAAATATTCCATTGTTATCAATTACCCTCCACGGCCCAGTAGTTGAGGTCTCAGGCAAGGCAACCCCCTCCCCCCTATTTCTTTGCCATTGTCATGGAATGTCTATCCTTGCTCTTACAGATCCGTGAAGAAGCGAAGCTCATTAAGTTCCCATACTCTAAAGATGAGGTCTCAGTTTCCTACCTCCTTTTTGCTGATGATCTGATGATATTTCCCAATCCGGACATCCACTCAGTCCAAAACCTTATTCAAGATTTTCACAAATCCTCCGGCCTTCCGGTAAAATTTAAAAAATGGAGCGTATTCTGCTCTGCTATTTCTTCCGCTATAAAGGCCGCTATCCTCTCCATTCTCGGTATGCATGAGGAGCAACTCCCTGTACCTTGTCTCAGCCAAAATGGAATTTGCTAACGGTAGTCCCTTGATAGACAAAATCAGCAAGAAGCTAACCGGGTGGAAGGCCAGAATGATTTCTTTTGCTTTTGCCGGACGACGACAGCTTATAAAGACTTTTTTTTCATACCAACGCTACTGGATATGCTCGTTTCTGCTCTCTTATAACAGCACTAATGCTATAATCATGCTTCAACAATTCCTTTAGGGTGAGATCAATAAAGTGAGTTGGGGGACCTTCTGTCAACCGAAAAAGGAGGGTTGTGTGAAACTGAAAGTGAGTGAATAGGTTAAACCCTAATCACCACGAATTCTATATATATATACAACAGAGTGTACAAAAAATAGGTAATTACAATTAGACCCTGACATACTATATATAAATAATGTTATTCTCAACACTCCCCCTCAAGCTGGAGCATATATGTTATCAATGCCCAGCTTGGATATTCAATTCTCGAACCCCTCAAGGACTTAGTGAAAAGGTCGGCCAACTGGTCTGCAGAGACTGTAAACTCTGTGATCAGCTCTCTAGATACAATCCTCTCTCTAATGAAGTGACAGTCCACCTCTATGTGTTTTGTCCTCTCGTGGTAAACTGGGTTAGAGGCAATGTGTAGTGCTGCTTGATTATCACATATCAATCTCATAGGCCTCGGTGGAGCAGGTCTAGGCGGATAAATCCCGATCTCCTCAAGAAGATGGCGCAACCATAGCAACTCACATGTCGCAACTGACATGGCTCTATACTCAGCCTCTGCACTAGAACGAGCTACCACATTCTGCTTCTTGCTTTTCCATGATACCAAGTTTCCACCCACAAATACGCAATAACCTGACGTGGAACGCCTATCAGACTGTGAGCCAGCATAATCTGCATCTGCATATCCCAATATATCAGTATGTCCGTGGTTACGGTACAGGAGGCCCTGCCCAGGAGCCCCTTTGACGTACCGTACGATGCGAAGTGCTGCCTCCCAATGCTCAACACAAGGAGAAGTCATGAACTGACTCACCACACTAACAGGAAAGGCGATGTCTGGTCTCGTGACAGTAAGATACAAGAGCTTCCCAACAAATCTTCGGTAGGATCAGAATATGGCTCCCATGGTAAGAGGCGTGCAGCAAGAATGCAACAAAACCTTGAGGTCTTAGGTTCGAGTCGTGGCCTCACCCTTGACCAAAGAGGACAATGCTGATTTGTGTTAGATGCCGCGGTATCACCCGCAAACACACGCCGGGGTATCACCCCCAAATACCTACAGGTGGGGTGTGGGGTCCAACATTAATAATTATAATGGAATCGGAAATGTCGAGATATGACATCCGACGATGGGTATTTCGTGTAACAGGGTCAAATGGAGATTAAAGTTCTGGGTTAGGCCATTGTTTCGCCAGCCAACCATAGCACATCAAATTTGAATTCCTTGTATCTGGAAGCCTAAGAGCCTATGTCATTGGAAGCCGACTTTCCATTAGTAAGGGAATCCTCTGCCTATGAGCTTGCTAGTACAATTTCCGAGCCCGAGTGTTCATTATCTAGGGAACTTCCCTCTGATTTGGAATCTTCTGAGCCAACTACTATTATTCTAAAGGTGAATAAGCGTAATACTGCTAGGAAAAAAGGTAAGAAAAAACATAAAGGGTTTATATCCCCAGAATGTCTTTTTTAGTGTGGAATACTCGGGATCTCAATGATCCCAGAAAAGAGTTTTGCTAAAGAAGCTTATCTGGGACAAGCAACCTATCCTGGCAGGATTGCTTGAGACTAGAATCAAAGATATGGACCGTATTAATAACCAGATGATTTTGGGTGCACAATAGAGGAGTATTTCAAATCATCAATCCCATTACAATAGGCGTCTAATCTGTGTGTTTAACTTAGACCTAATTGAGCTCCAAGTTGAGGAGGAGAGTGCTCAACACCTGCATTTATCATATCAGATTCGTAGCCACTAGTTGAAGTTTTTGATGACTCTGATCTATGCTTCGAATTTTGGATTTCAACGGGTTGATCTATGGAGCAGGATCAGAACCACGCAACTTGCGATTCACATCCCATGGATAGTAACGGGGGACTTTAACTGCATCCTTAACACTAAAGAAGCTGAAGGTTGAAAACAATATAGTCTAGCTGATACGAAGGAACTTACTGAATTTATCAGTGAAGTGGAGTTGGTGGATTTGTTTTCTACTGGACGACTACTAACTTGGTCTAATAACCAGCAAGGAGCAATGCTAGTTCGGAAGAAATTAGACCGGTGCCTTGTTAATGTTGAATGGCTCAATAAGTTTGAGCACTCTTCTGTCCACTTTAGGGAAAATTTATGTTCTGACCACTCTTGTAACACCCCACTCTCACAGGACCCATACTTGGCACCTTGGATGATATCCGAGTACGAACTCCATAAGAATGACATGTTAGAGCAATCACGACACTAACTTAATCAGGGCATCACCATTCAAAGCGTAAATATCACAATATTTTAAAACTCAAAATTTCCTTATATGTAAATTGTAGCTTTACTAAACATCCATGCGTGTACATTATCAAAACTAATCAGAGTTTACATCTCTATATACCTAACACGCTACATATATGAGGAATTATACAAAATTTTTATTTAAGTCCTTCAGTCTCAACTGACTGACCTTTTAGCCATTTTTTTGATCCAAAAGTACAAAAATTATACTTCTTCTAGAGTCTCTCTTTCACTAATATCCTCTCTCGAACCTGAAATGTCAACATTGCAATTTTGATGAGTTTTGCGAACTCAGTGAGTTAACCATTCTCGATGGTTCACTCAAATCATATAACACATCCATACATACAATCACATAATTCACATCATTTTTTTAAGATGTAGCATTACAAAACTCTTTTGTTCACAATTTTCACATTTCTCATTAAACACAATTCAACAATCCATTTCAATCACTCAAACATACATATTAAATATATATGCAATGCTCATAAAACTCACTTTCTTTTATTATTGTTATGACTGAGCGCTTGTAATTGTCCCGTATCCATTGTAGATACCGGACTCATTAATAATTGTCTCTTATCCGTTGGGGATATAGGGCTCATTGTACATAGTGAGCCTGACTCTTAATCACTTTCTGAGCTTTAAGCTCTTTTTCGGTAGCTACTCCGGTCACAACAGCCATTATTTGTTCTTGCATTCATGTATGCATTGCATCACATGTATTCAGTCAATCAAATATGCTCAATGATACATGTTCATATTCACTATCACTATTTCATTCACATTTATCATCAGACCTTGGTTCGGCATTCAACATTTAAGTTAAGAAAACACGTAATCAGTCTAATTCACATTCAATGAGCACTTTCAATGTTATTCATGCATCAAACACCTCGGACATTCAATGTCCGAAATCAGTACATACACATCGCATAATAATTCAATACATAATTCAAACAAACAAATAATCATAGTGAGACCATCTAGGTTACTCACACTTTGCTCCAGAAAGCTATTGTCTCGAAGTCCCGGCAACGTCTGGATATTGTTGCTCAATATGCTCTTCTATATTATGCAACGCACATTACAAAATTGCACTATTGTGTAAGTACTCATTTATGCACAAATGTATATATGGATTATGTACAATGCATGCTCAATAACAATCTCGGGTATTTTTCCTTTATTTTCATGTCACGATCATTCATACTTCGAAACTAATATATGTCTAATTTGAACTTAGGTTTACACCTCAACAATACAAACTTATTCCAAGTTCATCACTCAATCACATCTTGTAAGGCTTGATTATCCTAAGTTCCTTAATCAATAATTACCGATCCTTTCTAATGAATTCAAATGGCCATGAATTTTGGTGAAAAGGAAGAACAATGTGTGAGAAGTTTGTGGTTCAAATTTCAAGTCAATCGAAGGTCCGAAGAAGAAGTTATGGTCAAAAGAATGAAGGAAGTTCAAAACTGTAAAAAATCTCTGCACTCTCACATGATCGTGCATCTCCAGTCAATTCCTCATTATCACGTTCGTGCTTGTGCACGATCATGCATTCCCGAATACCTCCTCTCTATCACGATCGTGCAATTCCTCTGAGGTTCCCTTCTATCACGATATCGTGTGACTCCTCTAAGGGTTCTTCTCTGTCACGATCGTGCTTGTACACGATTATGTACTACCCCAAGTGACTCCCTTCTGTGCACGATCGTGCACTACCAAATGATCGATATTCAAGCTTCATTCAGCTACTCTCCAACATATATCTTCAGACCAATTTGCATGGCCATTTTGACACAGAAAAGGAAGGATTTAGGCAAAACATTTTTCTAACAATTATTCCTTTATATCTTAAGTTTCTAATGACAACAATTTCATTTAATTTGGTTCAATATTCATCAAGTTATACACAAATTACTACCTACCGTTCTCAAACTGCAACTACACCCCGCATTCAACTTCAATTCAAATTTTGAGACTCTTAAAGACAAAATTCAAATTCGAATTCTACATGAAAATTGTAGCCATATGTCTCTAATTTAATCTAAACTGAAAATCATCCCATTTTGATGTTTACAGATTAAGATATGACTAAAACACATATGCTTGTTCAATGAAAATACTGCATCTGCACATTTTTCAGCACCCTTCATCATCATTTTCATCTTAGCTCATCTCTTTTGCTTAGTCTATCTCTTCTAGCTTATTTCCTCAATATTTCTTCTTCATTCCGACTTCCATTTCAGTTCAATTTTAATCACAAACAAATTATACTCTATGTTTGATCATAATACCGAAAACATAACATTTCATATACACACATTCATCATATTTTCTGCACCTTTTTTCCTACACCATTTTCAATTATCTTTCTATTTCAAACTCATCTTTACGACAACTCATGAAATATTAGTCATCAAAAACACAAAAATAAGACATCAATATTCTCATTCTTCATCCACGATGCACATGTATAATGAACACTATTCTCATGATTATGTAATATCAATTAATCACCATATTTGTTTCATATTCATACTACTCATAAGAATTAACATGATACCTACTTGCTAAAACTCCAAATTCTTAAAAACATCAAAAAACCCCAACTTCTCATGCAACCCACGTACATCATCATGAGGTTGGGAGGTTTAGGTTTCTTGTGGCAAATGAAGAAGACAACAAGGTGAGAGTAGCAAGTGAAAGATAAGAAAGCTAGGTTTAACGTTGATGGAGGTTGGTGAGAAAATTCATGGAAATGAAGAAACTTGAAGAAGAAAACCATGAAGAAGAAAAAGAAAGTAAGAACAAAACAATTTATGGTCTTTCAAGTAATAATCATGGTTTAAAGACTAGGCTTGGCAAGTGACATTTATCACTTACCACATGTCCAATTCTATGTGTTTAAACTTGGTTCTCTTAGTAAACTAGTCCAATTAACTCCAATTTCTACTCCAATTGTCTCCCAATTTTCAATGACATACGTCAATAAATCCCAAAGTCATTTATAAAATTTTCCACTTTCATTTATCAATTGTCTTACCACTTGGCATTTTTCTTAGTCTAGAAATATCCAAAATTTCAGATTTTTTTAAATTTGACCAAAAATTCTAAATCAGTAAGTACACTCTCCACATCAATTTTCAATACAAGTAAACCACAATTCTCAATAAAATTACATTTATAAATCAATTATACTCGGAAAATGTCAATGAATACATGTACAATCATTTTAATGTGCAAAAATCAATATTCATGTGTGTGTGGGTGTATGCCATATTATGCATAAGCATGAAATGCACTTTCTAACTTCTCAATAATCTCTCATAAACTCTATTCTAGGGTTCTAACCCTTAACATGGGATAACGGGATGTTACAACTGTTATGTTCATACAAGGATTTGCAGGGACTAAGGAACTTGGTGCTCCATTTCGATTCTTCTCTAGCTTGATTCACATGGGTGGATCTCAAAACCTCCTTAATATATGTTGGCGGGTGAGGGGATACGAAGCCTTCTAGCTAATGAAAAAACTAAGGATACTCAAACAGGAGATCAAAAGGTTTACACAAAGTAAAGTGTCGGATCTCTCTGAGCTGAAACTCCAACTTAAACAGGCACGAATGGACTGTTAAACTCAGCCAAATGATGTCAACTTACGAGTAAAGGAAGTTAAACTTCTAAAGGAGTACCAAGATGCCTTGAGACTCTATAATACCATTCTAAAACAAAAAGGCTTGTGTGAAGTGGCTTCGGGAAGGTGATACCATCACAAAATTCTTTCATACAACTGTTCTGGCTAGGAGGAATTGTAATCGTATTATCAGGCTCCAAAATAGTGGTGGTGATTTTTCACTATGATCAAGGGGAGTTCCGTGAGATGGCGAGGTCGTATTATGAAAAACTCTTGGGGTCTGAATGTGTTACCTGCCCAATTATTAACATGAGATGTCTTATGGGAAGGGAAATTAGGGTGGAACAACAGGCAGATCTCATTGCCCTATTAGGGCGCGAGAAATTAGGAGCATAGTTTTCAGTATGAATCCATCCAAAGCCCCAGGACTAGATGGGTTCTCTGCAGAATTTTTTCAACGATCCTGGGATACAACTGGGGCGTAATGTATCGAAGCTATTCTAGAGTTCTTCCAAAACTCGAAGCAACTGCAAGAGTTAAATCATACCTACCTTTATTTGGTGCCTAAGACTAAACATTTGTTGATGTTAGGGGAGTTTTGGCCCATCTCGTGTTGTAACGTTATATACAAAATAATAGCGAAAGTAATGGCTAATCGTCTGAAACAGGTCCTACTGAACTTTGTTGATAATTCCCAAGGTGCTCTTATACTTGGTCGTAATATCGGGGGCAATATCCTTATTGTCCAATATCTGCTAAGAGACTATGGATCTGGAAGACCGATGAAAAGCTGTATATTGAAGATTGATTTGTATAAAGCGTATGACATTGTGAGTTAGAGCCTCATCAGAACTTTCCTTCACATTCTAAACTTGCCTTCTGGGTTTGTTAACTGGACGATGGAGTGCATTTATTCACCATCATTCAGTGTTTTAATTAATGGCATACCATCGATGAGTTTCAAGAGCTCAAAGGGAATCAGGCAGGGGGACCCCCTATCCCCGTTTATATTCAGCTTGGTCATATAGGGTTTATCACGACTCATCTGATCATTTACTGCTTCTAATGGCAACTTCAAGTACCATCATAAATGTTCTGACATTCAACTCACTCATCTCTTTTTTGCTGATGACCTCTTGCTTATGTGTGCTGCAAACGTGAACTCAGTTAATGTTCTTATGCAATCGGTGAAGTTATTCTTCAAATGGTAAGGACTTAGGATCAATACAAAGAAAAGTAACTTATTTGTGTTAGCAAATGTGCAGGACCCGAATGAGTTTTGTACCATTACGGGGTTAAATCTCCATCCCCCCTATCTACGCTATCTAGGAGTGACCATTACTCCTGTCAAACTGAATTTTGCAGAATGTCTTCCTATTTTGGAGCACATTAAGAGTAAAATATTAGCTTAGCAGAATCGATTTCTATCTTACACTGGCCGGATCACGCTGATTATTTCTGTGTTGAACAGTCTCCATACTCACTAGTTAGCACATATGGTGCTTCCAAGGAAACTCATTAAGCACATTTATCGGATGCTGAAACAATTCCTCTGGTCGGGAAGATACGAGTCAGGTAAGCTCGCCAAAGTCAGCTGGAAGTAAATCACAATTCCAAAGAAACATGAAGGACTCAATATCTTATCTACTGAGTCAATGCAAAAGGTTTTGCTTGGTAAAAGAATCTGGTGTTTATTCTCAGATAAGGAAGCACATTAGACTCAATGGGTACACAACGTTTATCTTGATAACAACTTCTGGAATCTTATACCCTCTAGGCATTTCTCTTCTTATTTCAATTAGTTGTTGAAGATGCACCACTCAATCTATCCTCTGATTAAACATCGAATCATGGTGGTCATAATACATGGTTTTGGTACAACAACTGGCTAGAGATTAGCCCCTTGCTAAATCATTTGGACTGTTTACGTCTAAGACACTGGTTGCCATTGGAAGCAAAAGTTTCTGACTTGCTACAAGGTGGTGAATGGAGAGCAGATTTTCGAGGATGCTACTTACTCAGACATTTTCTACCGATGGTAGGGGATTCCAGCACTACTGATTCAATTTCATGGACCCCTCACCTGAGTGGAGTGTTAGCCTCCTGTCATCGTAGTTTCAGGCAAGACCTACCGATAGTTCCGTGGTATCATCTAGTTTGGAAAAGCACTTTGAATCCCAAAGCTTCATTCATTGCGTGGCTAGTCAAAGGACAAGCACAACCGGGGACGTCTTCTGTAGGTCCCCAGGTAGGCACGCGGGCTGGATCCAAAGGTAAGTCCAAGATCCCTCAAAAGCATACTCCGGTTCTTAATGACCAAGCAAGTGGATCTCACGTGTCGGGCTCAGATGTTTTAACAACAATCCCGCTAGCCCCCATGGTCACTGAAAATCACATTGTGATAAAAATTACCTCCCACTCTGAGATGATATGCAATAGTCAAGCCTTCGAGACAACTGGCGCAGCAGTCGGGGAAAGCCAGCCCATGACGAACGGACCCGCCCAATCAGAGGGCATACCACAGGACGGGGTGGAAGTGGACATGAATTCCAACTTACACTCAGATGGAAGGAGGCCCGATCAACTTCCCTAGACCATGATGTCGATCCTAATATGGAATTGTCTATTTTGGTTTTGGTAGAACCACGCACTAGTGGGGCTAGGTACAAAAAACGATTCAAACTCTGGGATTTGACTTCTCCTTCAAGGTCGAAGCAAAAGGCTTTTCTAGAGGTATCTGGATGCTTTGGAAAGAGGACATCGAAGTCTCAGTTGTTTTCGCCCATCGTCAATTCCTTCATACAAAAGTTCAGTATGGAGGTTGTTCTTTTGACTTCACGACCATTTATGCTAGTCCCCAATTCACCCCTCAAAAGGTTTTATGGCCAATTTTACAATGGCTTGGGCGTTCTATTCCCGGACCATGGCTAGTGGGCAGGAACTTTAACGTTAAATTAGAAGCGTCGGACAAAAGGGCGGAGCCCCGTTGGCTAGAGTTGTCAATCATCTTTTTAAGAACTGGGTTCATGAGTGTGGACTCCACGACTTGGGTTTCGTCGAATCAAAATTTACTTGGAAGAGAGGTCTCATTCAAGCGCAGTTAGATAGAGTGTTTGGCTCAACTTTCTAGATTGAAAAATTCCCCCACACGGTCAATCAAAACCTTCCTTTTATTGGGTCTGACTATCGACCCCTTTTGATCCATCTCACTAGCCCATCTTCGGGAGGGTTGCCTTCCCCTGCTTTTTGCTTTCAGAACGCGTGGCTATCTCGTGTAGGTTTTGCCGAGGTGGTTGATACCCATTAGCAACCCGTTGAGGAGACGTTTCAGAAATCCCTAACCACTTTCTCTACTCACCTTCAATGCTAGAACAAGGAGGTTTTTGGTAACATTTTCCATCGTAAAAAAGCGTCTCCTTGCCCATTTGGAGGGCATCCAGCGTTCTATGCAAACTGACACCTCAGATTCGTTATTAGATTTAGAGGACCAACTGAGCAACGAGCTCCTGCAGGTACTGAGTGAAAAGGAGCTTTTTTGGCACCAACAAGCCAAATGTGATTGGATATCGAAGGGTGATTGAAATACCAGATTTTATCATACCCTAACTCTGTCCAAAAGGAAGAAACTAAAGATAGATCACCTCTACGACGAAGTAGGATCTTTAATTTCTGATCAAGAGCAACTGCGGAATCTAGCAAGGAATTTTTATGCCCAGCTGTACGCATCTGAAGTTGCGCCTTGTCAACAGAGTTTACTGGCAGGAGCCTTCCCTCCCCTTCGGGAGGATAGGTACCTCGAGCTAGTAGCCCCCATCTAAGAAGTGAAAATTCGGAGCGCTGTCTTTTCCATGAACCCCAATAAAGCCCCGGGAGTGGATGGGTTCAATGCGCTTTTCTACCAAACTCAGTGGGATAAAGTCGCGCCTTCAGTGGTGGAGTTTATTCAGGCAATCTTCCGACTTGAAAGGTGGGAAGAGGACCTAAATCATACCGTCTTGGTTTTAATCCCAAAAACTCCTGCTGCTACCCATATTACACAGTTCTGGCCCATTAGCCTTTATACGATGCTCTATAAGCTCATCGCTAAAATCGTTGTGATTAGGTTGAAGAGCCACCTTGATTACCTAGTGGTGGAAAATCAATGTAGTTTTATTTCTGGTCGTCATATTACGGATAACATTATCATAGCCTAGGAGGCCATACACACGATGAGGAAAAAGCAGGGCCAGAAAGGATACTTTGCCCTCAAAGTCGACCTAGAAAAAGCTTATGACTGCCTTCACTGGGATTTCATTCAAGACACTCTAGTTGATATTGGGTTCCCGAGTAATCTCATTACAGTCATCATGCAGTGTGTGACGATAGTCACCATGCAGGTCAATTGGCAAGGTATTTTATCTGAACCCTTTCATCCTTCTAGAGGTATTTGTCAAGGTGACCCTTTATCACCCTATATTTTTGTTCTTTGTATGGAAAGATTAGGGCATCTTATCAAGATGGTAGTGGGCCAAGGCCAATGGAATCCGCTCAAGCTTAGTAACAGGGGACCCCCGGTTTCGTATTTATTCTTTGCGAATGACTTAGTCCTGTTTACTGAAGCCATTGTTTCTCAAGCACAAGTACTCAACCAGACCCTCGACATCTTCTGCACAGCTTCGGGCTAGCTCATCAATAAAGCTAAAACTAGGATATTCTTCTCCAAGAATGTACCTAGAGACACAGCGCCGCGGATCAGCCAAGCATTAAATGTCCCCAGTACGAACAATCTTGGCAAATATCTGGGGGTTCCTTTGATTCATGAGCGAACTACCCGCCATACGTATCAGTATATCCTCGATCAAGCCTAGAAGAAACTGGCGGGATGGAACTCTAGAGTGTTATCTTTAGCGGGTAGGGATACCCTAACCCAATCCGTCATCTTTGCCCTCCCTATCGTCATTATGCAAACGGTCCGACTGCCCCGACAACTCTGCTACGATTTGGAAAAATTAATGAAGAATTTCATTTGGGGGTCACAAGACGGACGTCAGAAAGTTCATCTTGTCAATTAGGCTACAGTGTGCAATCCCAAGAAAGCTGGGGGACTAGGCATCAAGTGGATTAAATCTTCCAATGGTGCGTCCCTGACAAAACTAGGATGGGACCTACTCACAAAACCAAATGCGTTGTGGGTCTAGATCCTTCAAGCTAAGTATCGACTAGATGCTACTCATCTTCCTCCGACGTTAGCTAGAACGGGAGCTTTGTCAATTTGGAGGGGGATAGCTACGACTTGGCAATTTGTGCGTCAAGGGGCATATTGGAAGCTAGGGGACAGACGGAGTATCCTCTTCTGGCTTGACAATCGGGTCGAGGACCTGGGTCCACTGCACTTAGTGGCCATAACCCATGTGTCGAATAGCGAGCTTAATGCCACAGTGGAGGACTACACGAGTGCTGTTGGAGATTGGCACTGGAATCGTTTCCAACAATATATTCCTCCATCGTTTGTATGATGATTGCATCCATACGCCTAGATAGAAATGACCAAGGGAACGATCAATTGGTTTGGGGCCTCACTTATCCCAGGAAGTTCACAGTGGCTTCCGCCTATGATATCATCGAACAAACCAACACAAATGAGGTTAGTAGGCTTTGGGAGGTCATCTGAAATTGGGCGGGACCTCAGCAAATTCGGTCTTTCCTTTGGCTGTTGGCTAAGAGGAAATTATTAACGAACCACCAGCGGGTGATGTGTCACTAATCATGGGCAACAATTGCCACTTTTGTGGTCAGGAAGAGTCAATTCTCCACACCCTATGAGATTGCCCTAGAGTGACCTCTCTTTGGCATAAATTCCCTTTTGAATTTATTGACAGGGATTTTTTTCCACCTTGACGAAGAGATGTGGGTTTCTAAAACCTCCGACAGCACCTCAAGTTTAATCAGATTGAGTGGGCCCTCATTTTTGGAGTCGCTTGCTGGTTTCTTTGGAAATGACAGAACGAGAGTATCTTTGACACCGACTTTGTTTAGCCCCTAGAAGGAGCTAGACTTGCCATGGATTATGGCGCTTGGATCCTCAAGGCCCATTCGGTGGAAAGCCGAGTATTTCAGGCGCAGAGCCTGCCACTGGGTACCCTTGTGGTCTGGACTAAACCACTAGCAGGGTGGGTCAAACTAAATACGGACAACACCGTCCACACTAGAGCTCACAGGGTTGCTGCGGAATAACCTAAGCCATTGGTGTGGAGGTTTTATACAGCATGGGTGCGCCCCTAGAGGCAGAGTTATGGGGGGTCCATTCAGGGCTTACACTAGCGTGGGATTGAAGATATCGGCAAGTGGTCGTTGAAGTGGACTCGCTGGAGGTTATCAATATTCTCTCCGCTTCTAATAGAGTTACGTCTGACATTTATCCTTTGTTGACAGGTATCCGGGAGTTGCTTCACCGCACTTGGGAGGTTCGTCTGCAGCATATCTATCGGCAAGGGAACCAGTGTACAGATCAACTAGCTACCTTAGCAGCTTCCTCTAGGCCCGAAGTGCAGTATCTGCGGGAACCGCTGTTGATTCTTCAGGACGCATTACACCATGACATGATTAAGGTGCTTTATCCTCGCGACATGCGCTAAGGCACACCCAAGGTTGCAAGTTTTTTCTAGGTTTCTTCGTGTTTTTTTTTCTTTGTAACAAAAAAAAAACGTCCTCAAATACGTGCCATGTAGTATGTCAGAATGTAGATGAAGATGGAAACTATTTGTTCTTTCAATGTGCTTACTCAACAGTTTTCTGGAGTCAGATTCAACACATGACTGATGCTATAAATAACTATTATGAGTGGAACCTACTCTAGCATGGTTTATCATTCAATCCAAATCTGGGAAAGTTAACGCAGGGCTACTCAAAATAGCATTCGTAACCACTATTTACATGATTTGGAGGGAAGGGAACTATGGTATTTATCGGAATGTTGTTGTAGGAAAATATCAGTTACTCTACAAGATACCAAACTGTATCCGTGAAATTCTTCTGGTGAAAGGAGTTGAAGATCAAGTATCCCCGTTTATGCGATCAAGATGGCCCCTTCAAAGTGAGTAATTAAATTGTTTGTAATTATAAGCAAGTCCCCAGTGTGATTCTGTATAGCAAACGTTTAGATAGGAGTTCATCTGGAGGTTGATGATTGACGTATCTTTGTAATTTTAGCGGTAGCTTAGGTATTGTTTATCAATATAAATTTCATTTTTTAAAAAAATGATGGGATACCTTTTGTCTGCGGAAAGGAAGCTACAATTCTCACATCTTAGCTGGATTGCTCAGCTTTTTTACAGCTACTCTCTCATTCTTTTGTCTGATGTGATTTTAACTCCTGAAAGAAGACAGGGATTTGATTCCTCATCAAAAGGAAACGCATGCGTCAGACAAAGTGATCTTTAGATTTGTAATAATTTACTTTAGATTTTGGAAAAACAGTGCACCAACTATACGGGTTTAAGCAACTATAATGTTAGACAATAAAATCTTTTACCTTTTACTTTTCGCAGTCACGCTCTTCTTCCGATGTTTTGTTGAGCAATACAAACAAATTCCAAATCGACGAAAGACCTACTGTGATTCTTGTGAACCATACAGACAAACCCACCTGCCGACGTCCCGTTTCTTCTGCTGAACTTGACTTGTCAGCGAGAACGAGAGCGAGAGAGACAGAGAGAGAGAGTTCATCGAAGGTTGTGAAAAGGATTTGGACTTCCTCTGCTGCTTATCCAACTTTTCTCCGGGCCCTCTGGGGGAGAAACGAGAGAGCGAGAGAGAACAAACTTTCCAGAAGAGCTGTAACTGTCACAATTTCGAACTGTAGTGACAAATTAGAAAGACCTGGAAATTCTTCGTCAGGGTTGTATGAAGAATCTGGTTTTATATATTCTTTAGTTTAAATTTACGAATTCACTAATTACATTATCTAAAATTGATAATTGTGAACAATTCTAAAAAAATTTATTAAAATTACAAACAACAACAGTAATAACAACAACACTTAAACATTGTCCGTGTTTGGGCTACATTAAATTAATATTGAGTCAATTTTTAAAATTTAGATTTATTAATTAAATTGATGTTTTATAATTGAATTTTTAAAATTTAAATTGTGGGACAAATTTTTGACCCGCTTTTCATGTCTAATCTCATTCTAAAACTGTCAATTCAAAATTATCAACCATATCGGCGAGGATATGTATAATAACAATAACATCACTTAAGAATATTGCTTATGCGTAAAAAGTCTTATCTTTAATTAATAGAGAGGTTGTTTTCAAATTATCTATATAAAAAGAAAAAAAGAGAGAGAATAACAAATTAAAATAAACAATTTGGAGTTTGTAACCTTTGAAAATCTGATATAACTCGTTCCAGGGCCTAATTTCTCGTGAAGGTTATCCAATTCTGGATCAGTTCAGTTATAGTCTAAGCCCAAGTAAATTTAAAACATCAAAATGTCGTCTTTGTCTCATAACATTGGGCTTTCAGCATAATGTCTACCGGTTTCGTTGATTTTCTTCAAACCAGATTATTAGATTTCAGCATTTTCTCGCCCCCAGATTCAGCTGTATCAGCCAAGCTTATTACAGTATATTGAGTCTCTGCTTAGTATTATTCTTCCTTCTAGAGTGTAGGGTTGAACAGTTTTCTTCAGATTGATTCGATGGTTTTAATTTTCTTGGCGTTTCCCAGGTTTTTAATGGTCACTTGGTTCGTGGGTTTTCAGGGATGACATATTGGGGTGGATGGCGTTGTTTCCTCATTAGTCTTTCTCTGCTCGTGATCTTTGTTCATCTATTTTCTGGTAATTCTCCTCTCTGTTTCGTTTCCCATTTCTTATATCAACTTTACAATGCTTTGTTACATATCAATGGGTACTTGCGATAATGCTAAATTTGATTTTTTTTTCGCATAGTTATCGAACTGCAGCATGAATCCATTGTTAAAGATCCACAGAAGAAAGTTAATAAGAAGTTTGATCATCTGGTTCTTGGTCCTGCTGCTGGTCAGGGTTTGCCTAATCGCTTGCAGTGCCAAGGTTTCTTTTTCCTGTGTCCTTTCCATTGCATCACTTTTTACGTTTTTGGATGAATAATAGTAATTAGTAGTAGTAGAAGTGTAGTACTTTTTGTTGTTATTAGAACTTCATAACTGGATTTGCCATTCTTGTGTCAGATGTTTTGTAGTTGCTTGCTGTCATTACAAATGCTAACGTAGTCAATGTCCTGTCCAATGTTATCCGTTGTAGGGTTGAAAGCTCTGAACAAGACCCATTTACTAAAATCGTCTACTGCCTCCAGAGTTGGAGATAGAATTGTCTTTGTCACTGTGTTCACTGTTTATAACCCTCCACTGGATAGTCGAGTATCAACAAACGTTGTTACTGTTGGGAATGCCTCATACACTAAGGCAGAGAGATCCATGGCCATTCTGAATGTCTTTGTGAACTTCATCAAGGTCGTTTTTTGGTGTTTAAGTCAATTGATTCTCTTTCTGGTTTATCCATTTAAAGTTGCAATCAAGTTCGTGTAGGATCTGTTTTGATGGTATTTACCTTTTGAAATTGAAGTAGTTGCCTCCTGTATAGCTTACCAGAATATAATCTCCACTCTCTGATAAAACATGATTTAATCTTTTATTATATGAAACTTATCCAAAAATCATTTCAGTTAACAATGCCTCGGAGTAAAGTAATCATTCTATCGGACCCAGCATCTGATCTCTCTTTGCATAGAGATGGCGTTACGATGTATCCTATACAGGGTGAATATTCTCGAGACAAGTTGATGCTTCAAAGAATCAAGTCTTACATTGTAAGAGCACATACATATAGGTAGAACTTTTCTGTTTTCAACAACTGATTCTTTTTATCAATATTAGTGCACCGGTCTCTTATTGAATGCTGCTTTTCTTTTTTCTTTTTTTTGTTTCTTTAGACTTTGGTCTTATGTCAAATCTTCAATTGACTATTACATATTCTATGTTGTACCTTTTATCCTCGATGTTTAGCTTGATCTTGGATTTCTTAAAATGGTTTCTGATAATTCACAGAGGGCCAATAAAAGCTTTTCTGTTGTTTTCTATACAGACCTTCCTAGAAACAAGGCTCAAGGACCTGGCCGAGAATCCAGGGAATACAACTCATTACATTTTCACCGACTCTGATGTAGCTGTGGTTGATGACCTGGAACCTTTTTTTCACAGCTTCCCAAATTTTCATCTTGCTCTCACCTTCAGGAACAATAAGGAGCAACCTCTAAATTCAGGATTCATAGCAGTGAGAGGTACACCTGATGCAATCTTAAGGTACTCATCTTCCCTCTTTCATATTTTGGTTTGTTTGGTGGAGGGGGTTGAATAATTTTTGGTTGCCAATGATTTGAGCTAGCATGGGAATCTGATAGAGATATTGGAAAGTGTTCTCTTGATTTCCGGTTTTATAATTTATGTAGAATTCAAAAGCAACAACTATGCTTGTTCTTATGCTTATAATATCTTTACAACAACTGATTTGCAATTTGATATTGGCTAACAGGGCAAAGAATTACCTTCAAGAAGTACTGAATATTTACAGGTCAAAGTACATGAAAGCTTCTCGAATGCTTGGAGACCAGTTAGCTCTTGCCTGGACTATAAAATCACAGGCCGGTTTTGATTTGAAGAGATTCACCAAAGGACAAGCTTTTCAGGAAGAAATAGGCCGTACTTTGGTTCTATTTCTACCATGTGCTACATATAATTGGACACCACCTGAGGGAGCTGGTCAATTTCATGGCATGCCGTTGGATGTCAAGGTATACTTTTGTTGTCAAGATGGACTGTCTTTGAGGATACTACCAAGTGGATGTGTACTATAGTTAAAGATGATCACATGATGTCAGGCTTCTTCAGTAATTTCCGAAATCCACTTGGTTGCAAGAAAATATTTAAACACACACACACACGCACGCATATATAGATGACGAAGGAATCAAAGTTTGAGGAAGGAGGTTTTATTTTATTTATTTCCTGTTTACAGGTTGTTCACTTTAAGGGATCAAGGAAACGCTTGATGCTCGAGTCGTGGAACTACTTCAATTCATCTTCTGACATTTCTGATATGTTGTGCCTCATTTTGATGAGTGGAAGAACCAAATATGACTTTTGAGTATATTATTTGGTTACCTTAGCTTGTATGATCATAGCATAGTCTAACTGGAGAGAATTGCTATTCAACTTGACAGGAACCAAGCCATTATTGGTATTTTAGATATAACATATTTAGGTTATTGATTAGCTTGAGCCCGTGTTATTGCTCGTACCCTAGGTGAATTTCTGATTGTTATGATTTAAAATGTGCTGTTTTAAGTGCACCAACCATTCTCGTAGCTCAACATACCTCTTCTCTTGTCTGGCTTAGCCTTGAGATTGAATGTGGTATTTGATATTAGACTTGGACCCAAAAGACGAAAAGGAAAACTTGCAGTTTTCTTGACATTTATCTTTACTGCTTCCAATAATTTCGGTTTTTCCCTTTTATGGTTATTTGTCAATGGCTTCATATTCATATTTTCACTCAATTGCATGATATAATTTATATGCAATTTTGTTAACCTGTGGAGAGGCTGATTTGAAGTGTATTCACTCAGGCTCAAATGACCCAGATGAAGTTTTGACCATTTGACAAAATGAAAAGAGGGATTAGAAAGAATCAATCCTCCAAATTGCATTAGTGGTTGATTCATCTTCTATATGAAAACTTTTCCTTGTAATAAATAACAACTTAGTATGATCTTAAGTTTATAAATTTTCACTGGGAAACAAAATGTCATTTTAAATTATACTAGAAAATTTCGAAAAAACCCACCACTCACCAGAGCATCATCAAACAAAGATGATACATTTCAAAGGTAAACACTACAAAAGAACACAAGTAAACTTAAAGCAGAATCTGAAGAGCAGAAACATATGGAATGAGAAATGGAAAACATTTCTGAGAGTAGAATTAACTTGTCCTTCAAGATTGAAACCAACGATATGAAAATCCAACCGAACCAACTAGTTCGACCTAGTTAAGTATGAACTAGACTGATTTTCGGTTCTGTTTTCACTTTTAACCTCTATGATTGAAACCCGTTCAGTAAAATAATAAACTGGTTGGTTTTCTCTGAAGTGTAAAGAACCGGTTTCATGTTCTCCTCCTCCGAGCGACAGTGTTGTTTGAACGCCAATGGTCTTTTACATCCATAGATTTTTTAACACTAAAGAACCCTTCTTTCAATTCTCTCTCCTTCAAGTCTTCAACTCTCCCCTTCCCAGTCTCAAAACTAAACTTCTCTACAACACAACTTTAATCATCTGTCCCTATTATAGAAATCCCAAAACTCAATACTCAACATGCAGTGTTTACAGATTTTTTATGAACTTGTTCTAGAATTCGATGAAGGGATTAGCTTCATTGCAAGGCAAAAAGTGAGTTTTGAGGTTGAAAACAGTCTCTTAGAAGCAAATCGAATTAAGAGCAAGTAACATCTCTCGATCTTTTTGTTCCACTTTTCCGAGATAGAAACATGGTGATGCTTGAAATCAATCTCTCAAACCCCTTGAACGCAAGAATAATTGGTTTTGGTAGATTGTTCTTGCTCATGACTATGGAGGAGACCAGTCAGTATAGGTAAAGATTGGTCCTTACTTGTCAGAACGTTGCAGGCTTCTCATTGAACTATTGTTTGCCCTCCTAATTTTATTGTTAATGTTCTGCTTCTCTGACCACTTAGTGCTTTGATATAAGAATGGAAATTGTATCTGCTTCTTGTTGTACTTCTATTTACCCTCTTTATTTTTGTTATTATTGTTCATATTGTAGATTTAGTGCTTTCATTTAATAGTAGAGAATGTGTTTAAAATAAATTGTAAAATTTTAAAATAATAAATGAAGATATAAATTTTAATTTTTGTGATATTAAAAATATTATTATTTGTTGATGAAAATTTAAAACATTTTATTTTTTACTTACTCTTTAATTTTTATTTTTTATTTATTATATATCAATTTTATAGTGATTTATCATCATTTAAACCTTTAAACTTTAAACATATATTTTTACTAGTTCGATGTCCCATTCGATTTTTAAAACATTGGTTAAAACAACACAAAACTAAGATCCCTCCTTCACTAATTGGCTGAAGGTAGGGTGACATTTCAAATCTGTTCAAATCCAGCTAAGTTCGAAGTCAACAAACCAGGTTTGAATTGATTGAGCTTTCACACTTTGGAAGACCAGTCCAAACGACCTGTACGCACTCATCAAAAGAACATCGTTTTGATGTGATTGTCCAAAATTAACAATTCATGTAGAGTTCCTACAGCACGAAAACAAGTTGTCCTAACAAGGCAAGAGTATCAATCCAAGGGTCGTATCAGTCATATGAATGGACATAGGAGACAACTAATGAAACTTCGTTCATCATCGAACTGAAAAAACTAAAAAGAAAACAAGATTACACGCCAAATATGAGTCAATTCCATCTAATTCATTCAGTAACTAAGCAGAAATGAGTAATATTGTGTGCTATATTATTCGAATTGCGTAGGACTGATACATGTCCAGTAATCAGCATATTCTCTATCAGTTCAAGAATGCTACAATTCTGCAATCTGCAACTAAAGCAATTACAAAGTTTTAAGAACAGAAAAAAAAAAAGGAAAGAAGGATGCTTTCTTTGATACATCTGGGAAAGTCCCAACAAACAATATCCACCAAGCCACCAACCACAAAAATCTTCTGACTTTTGGACATGATAGGTCTCCATGTATAGCATCAATTGATCAATATATATATGGTAACACGGTAATGGTTCAAGTAATGAACAAAAGTGCTAAGCAAAACAGATCATAAGAATCATAATGAACAAGATACCCTTTTCGGTACCCGACCTCACAACCAAAGATTCTGAATCGTCGTCGTTGTCATTGTCATCGTCGTGCATCGGCCTTCTTTCCTCCCACAGAATAATAACTAAGATACCACCTCACAAATTTCTTCAACCCTGCTTGCAGATCTGTGGTAGGCTGATACCCAAGTTTCCTCTGAGCAAAACTAATATTGGCATGTGTGAATTGAACATCCCCATTTCGAGGTAGCTTCATGATATTCCTTTTAGCTTTCACCTTCAATAGCCTTTCCAAAATACTCACAAGATCAGAAACTGGTACTGGAGATGTGTTCCCCAAATTAAACACTCTCAATTGTGCAGGACCCTTCTTTTTCCCTCCACTTCCAGTACTTTTCTCCGCAGTATCTAATGCAGCCAAACATCCCTTAACAATATCATCAATGTAGGTGAAATCTCTAGCAACAGTACCATGATTTGCTGCTTCAAAAATTGGTATTTTCTTCCCTTTCAAGATATCTCTGGTGAAGAAGAAATACGCCATATCTGGTCTGCCCCATGGTCCATACACAGTGAAAAATCGCAACCCAGTAAGCGAAAGACCATAGATATGATTATAAGTATGTGCAATTTCCTCTCCAGCTTTCTTAGTAGCAGCATATAAACTTGCAGGTTGATCTGTTCTATCTTTCTCTGAAAAGGGTACCTTAGTATTAAGACCATAGACCGAGCTAGACGATGCCCAGACAATCGCAGGTTGTGGGTTCGCTTCTTTACAAACTTCTAACAAGCTAACAAGACCAGCGATGTTACTATGTACATAAGACCCAGGATTTTGCATTGCGTACCTAACCCCAGCTTGAGCAGCCAAATGCATCACATGAGAGAAACGCACAACCTCGAACAGCTTCTTTAACAAACCCACTTCGTTAATGTCTCCTTCGACGATGAACACTCCTGCTCGTTCAAGAAGCGCTTGTCGATCCCGTTTCAATGACGGGTCGTAGTAGTCGTTGAAATTGTCAAGCCCAACTACACCATCGCCTCGTCGTTTCAGAGCAGCTGATACGTGGGTCCCAACGAAACCGGCAGCTCCGGTGACCAGCACCGACATCCCGTTCCGAGACCGGATTCTAGCAGACGACCTGATCCGTTTTTCCCAATCGGGTCCGCCCCAAGAGGACGTGCGAAGCGAACGGCGTGATGGATCGGACGGTGAGTGATCGACGGTCGATGACGGCGAAGAAGACGGGGATCGATAAAAGAAGATGAAAATCAAGCCAACGAAGACGAAAGACCAGAATGTGAGTTTGGTCAACCTCAACCTACCATAAGAATAAGCAGATTTCTCCATCTTGAATTTGCCAGGTGTTGAAGGGGTGTGGTCAAGATGGGACATTTGCTTCATCTAGGACATAAAAGATGAAGCTTTTAGGGTTTGAGATTGATCCGAGAAACTGGTTAGTGGTGATGACGACGAAGAGAAACAAAAAGGGTCTTGCTTGGTTGGCTGATTTGTGTGTTCTATGCCTTTTACTTTTCAGCCATGGAAATATGGAATCTTTCTAGTTTCTTGGACGAATGGTTTAAGTGAAGTTTCTGTTTCTGGGTTTATAAGTACCTTTTACATGAATTAAAAAAGCGTAAAGCTTTTGATTGATTGTGTCTGTTCTGTTTAACAAATGGTGATTAGAGCATTCAAAAATGGAGGGTAGAGAGATAGTGGGAAACTTAACAGAAAGAGAGAGGGAGAGGTAATTTTTGAATTTTAGGTTATTTTGGATATGAAGAAGAGCCCAAAACCTTTTTAAAAAAACTGTGGTTCCTATTTTTTTTCTCTTGTTAGTGTTTGGATCAAATCGATAAGGTAAAAATAAGATAGAAGAAGAATGAAAATTTCAAAATGGTGGGTGCTAGTCAATGCTTGACTCTCTAATTTACTATCCTTCAAGCAAGAATTTGATTGGTTAGGAGTCCCAAGAATTTTGGAGGTCTTAGGTTATATTCTCCTATAATTAAGGAGATGAGTGTAGATTTGTTCTTTATTTAGTGAAGGATTTAATGAGTTTTGCTAGTACAGGAGAATGAGAAAAGGTAGCTTAATAAAGAAAAGTGAGTATTTCCTAGATCTCATACCCTTGAAATGTGTGAGGGATTTTTGAAGATTCGAGATTTTTAAATTGCCAATAGTAATTAATTCATAGGAATTTAATTACTTATGAAAATTTTCAAATTTTATTTAATTTTAAAAATAGTATAAATTTTTAATTTTTAATAAAAATAACTCAATTTTAAAATTTCTGTTAATATAAATAACGTGACAAATTACACTATATTAATATTTAGTCATATCTGTCCCTTATTATATTATTTAATAAATTAAAATATAAAATTTTTACAATAAATATAAAATAAAATATATGAAAATGTGTATTCGTAATAATTGTCAATTGTAATTTATTGATAAAAACCAATAATGTTAATAATAATTTCAAAGAAATGCTTTTAACCATCACAAGAAATTCAATTATTAGTTACTATTCATTTTCATTTATTTTTCATAAATGTAATTACATGCACTATATGCAACTTGTTAACTATCTCTTGATAATTAATTCATTGCGGTCTTGATACAATGGTGCTATTTATTTCAAAATTAATTTTCAGTTTGAACAATTAAAAATAAAAATAAAAATAATAAATTTGTTTCTTTTATTAAATAAAAAATTAATATTATATTAAAGTATTGAATATTTAATTGAACCTTTTTCATACCTTTGGTAATCAACATTGAAACTGTTGATTATTTGGAATTATAATTCAGCAACTTATGTTATAATCATTTGTTAGTGCAATTTTAGTTCCATCTTAGTATATTCATATGTCTGACCATAATGAAATTTTTATGGTTTGGGTCCAAACTTTATAATTTATGATGTTGATAGGTTCTATGCCATTATCAATAAAATGTTAATTTGGCAACTTTAATTTTCAATGGGAAGAAGGAATTTTCTCTTTGTCAATCAAATAATTCTTTTTATTTTATGTCACTTTAAATATGGAGTTACTAACAAGTAGGACCCCTAAGAATAGAAATTGGAATTATAAATTAGATTATTTAATTTCAATTTTTATCTTTGTATTCCTACAAATATTTATTAATTTAAAAATTTTATAGTTCAGTGTCAGTAAGAACTTTATCTCAATTTAATAATTTAATATACATTGAAAAATTATGATTTAACATGAGAATTTATGCCGCATTGATAAAATTTGTTTATTATTTTTTTCTCAATTTATTAAGAATATGTTGAACTTGTTTAGTAAATGACTTATCAGTCATTTTTTGGCAGATTGAAAGGTTTCAGATGTTTTCACTATATCAAATCGCTGATAATTATGTTTAGTAAATAGCTGATTGGGTTTGTGGATTAAGCTCAATCCGTTGATTTTGAAAACACTCCAATTAGGAGTGTTTGATAAATTAAGGGACTAAAAGGATATTATATCTAAAAGTTATTACAAATTACTCAAAGTGTTAGAGATAAAGATACAAATGCAAACACAAATAAAGGTACACATAGGAAGTTTATTATTTAATTTTAATATTTTTAATTTTAATTCTTGAAGTTTAATCGATATCAAATCTGAGTCAGAATATATAACTGAAAGGATCGAGTAAATTGCACGGATTAGGAATTGAGAAATGCTTAATAAGTCATGCTTTTATAAGTTATTTTATACATAAACAATTAATACCAAACTATTAATTTTATTAAACATCTTTAAATAAATAGTTGATGTTATACGCTGGTCAAATATGTTATATTAATTAATTATCAGCTAATCGTGAATAAAATCAACTAACAGCTAATGCAATCTGTTGATTACCAAATATGGTCGTTGTGTATAATATGTGTTAAATCAATACATATTAAGTTAATTAGAAATACCCTCTTTATTAGTTAAGAGTAATGCTACGTATTACTAAATCCCTTGCGACCCTACCTTTTAGCAAGATTTATACTGAACGATGTTGTTGTTAGCCAATATATATTTAAAACTTTTTTCTCAATTTAATAACTTATTATTGTTGAGTCACGGTAAGATTTTTTTCAAGGTACTAAGAATACATTGCATATTCTCTATGTTTAATTAATATATATTTAAAAATAATAGTTATGATTTTTTTTTTGGTGCACCCAAGGCATCCATCGACGGAATCAGTGACTAATCCCTTCGCTGCGGGAACATCTCCAACATGGGAGGGCTACAACTAACCCAGGAGCTTGCTACATTCTCAATGGTGGGATTCGAACCCCCAACTACTTGGTTAAGTGACAAAGGCATGTACCACCCACGCCAACCCACTGGGTTAACAGTTATAAATTTCACTTATATATAAAAATTTATATTTGGAATGAATGATCATACCTATATTGGATTGCAATTTATGTAAGGCTATGTATCATGTGGGTTGTTGTATGATATTGTACACAATAACAAACCAAAAAGAAGTCGGTTTACTTCCTCTCAAAGCTCAAAAAGAGTAGATCTCAAGACATTTTTTCTAAGCTTGTCCCACAAAATTCAATACATTACAGTCACCATAATCACTAGACACCCTGGAAACAGTTCCAATCCAGGTCAAAATTTGACCCGGGATAACAAAGTTTCACCCACGTTGACATTCTTCTTTTCCAAATATTTTGATAAAATTCATAATACAAATTTAGTAAATTATTATATATTTAATAATATGTATATTATCTATTTTTAATAAATTATTTGCAAAATAAGAGAACTAAACTATTATTATGTACATTTTGCCTAAAATTGAATTTAATCTTGTGGATCTATCTATCTATCTGCTGGTAAATCCAAATTTGAAAGGATCATGATAAAAGGGTAGATCTACAAAATGACGGATATGGAAAAGCTCGTGCCCTATCTTTATGATCTTCTCATCGTGTATATCAGATGATAAGGTTACATCTTCAAGGGAAAGTGAAGGAAATTAATACCAGCAGCAACCGCTACCCACCATCCCATGTGACGAAACGATCTGTTGGAAAAAAATGAACAATATGCACATCTCAACTCTCTTGCCTTTATGTGTGTGTGTGTTTGTTAAGTTAACGTTTGCTTGGGTTGGAGGTGCGTAGTTAGGAAAATAATGGAGGGATGGTTTCCTTATTCGTCCCTGTTTCGTTAGCCAGCTAAGACAGACGCGTGAATCTCATAATCACACGGTGAAAAAGACAAAACATTGGAGGAGGTACAAAGTATCTCATTATCAATCTTGGCGAACGCCATGAAAGGTATGCACATAACACGGTAAAGTTAAAGCTGCCAGATTCGAAATGGGGCTGAGTGATGATAATATGTCACATATTGACCACAACACATTAAAAATGTGACTATAATCCAAGTTCTTGGGTGAACTTTTCGAGAAAGCAATAGAATTTTATAATTTATAATTTTAATTTTTAAAAAATCCTCTTTTTTTTTTTTTTGAGTAAATTACCGGTATTCGAATCCATTAGGCGACTAATCTAATTCGAGACATAGTCACAGTTAAGGCTCCTTGCTTTTTCCTGCGAGTGTATTTAGTAGGAATCAAACCCAAAAGCTCTTCCCACAAGCTCGGTCTGTGCAGCCAACTGAGCCACAATCCGTAAGTATAAATATTAAACGTAAGCTTTTAAAGTATGTTATTCAAAGATTGAATTTGTTATTTTATGTTTGATTCTCATGCGCCTAATTACACAAATTGGTCGGTGTTAATTGATCAATTATACCCAACACCTGATTTATGAGCCTATCTATCACTATTGGATCTGTGAGTTGCAAGTTCATAAAAGCAATGAATTGGCACTCTGACCACTTCGTAAAACATGACCTTACATCTTTATTACTAGGTCTGTCGATTTCAGCAGCGAAAGGAGGGACGAAAACAGAGAAAATGAGGTGAAAGTGTAAAAGCTTCGGGTTGGATTACATGGTTTTGCGTAATGGGCTGAAACATTAGCAGTCGTGGAGTAGGGCTCGTTTTAGTGGCCCAATTAGGCTAGGTCCAAGTATATATAAGGTTCTCAGAGAAACCAAGTACGTAAAATGGAATCCTGGTCTTTCCAGTCCACACCAACTGGGAGTAGGAATGGTAATATTAGTCGGCATACCCCGAACTGGCCTAAAATTAATAAGTAAGATTCGGTAGATACGGTCGAATTCAAATTTGAACAATTCAAACTTCTTAGCATTATTTTAGTTTGGAAGGACCTTTTTTACGTTTTTTTTCGTTTTGAAATTAAAGAAATGTTTGTTTAAATTTTTGGTTTATGTTTTTAATTTTAATTTTTCCTGTTTTCAAAAAATCACAAAAAGTAGTTTTTGTTTTTTTAATAATCTAGTTTAGCATCAACTAAATATATATTATTTTATTATTTGATATATTAATTATTAATAAGAAT
>JANITX010000004.1:2321757-2335436 GCA_027564395.1 Erythroxylum ulei | reverse complement strand
TCAAAAGTGATTCAGAGCCTTAGGCTCAACGTTTAATGAGCCCTATATGGGACAGTTCAGGTACTCGGTCATAACAATGTAATAATTGGAAAAGTGTCTCAAAAGCATTTCATATGCATCTTGTTCAGTATGTTTAATTGATTGAAATGCATAAATTTGCTTATCCTAAGTGAAAGTGTGATACTTATGTAAAGTGCAGTATGTAATTAGATGTTATGTGAAATGATGTGTTGCATGAATTGAGTGAACCATCAATGATGGTTACCTCATTGAGTTCTCAAAACTCACCAAAATTGCAACGTTGATTTTTCAAGACCCAGAGAGGACTCTAGCTACTGAGAGGCTCTACTGGCGTGTAGATTGTGATTTGGCAAGAGAAGACATGGCTCAAAGGTTAGTCAGCTGGGATTTTTGGGTGGCTTAGATAGATTTATTATATTTTCCTCTTTCGTGTAGTACTATTGTATGAGGTTTTGGATGATGTACATATGGAAAATGTTGAAAGACGCAAAGTAGACTTTGATTTTTGTGAAATGAAATGAGGAAAAAGTTGGTTTTAAAAATATTGTGATTTTCTATTGATGCTTCATAAGTGGATTTTTATACCATGTCATATGAAGTGAATGTAGTGATCGATCGTAGCTCGCCCTTATCGTAGGATATATATCGGAATAACTTCCGGGCGTCCCGGTAGGTATCCTGCGATAAGGGGGTGCTACAATTGGAATGCAATCAAACGAGTGTTGAGATACTTAAAAGGGAACTAAGGATTATATATTGACATATAGAAAAGTCAACAATCTAAACCTCGTAGGAAATTCAAATTCTAATTTTAGTTATGTATCCGGATAATAGAAATTCCTCTTAAGGTTACATTTTTTATGTTTGCAGATGGTACAATGTCATGAAAGAGTGTTAAGTAGACACAGGTGATTTTCTCGACATGCATGCAAAGTGTATGCTATGGAGTTGCTTCACAAACGGCTTGACTCAGAAACTTGATTTCTGAGTTGTATGAAGTTGATTCAGTGGCTAAACTCATTCTGTTGTACTGTGATAATCTTGCTGTTGTATTATTTAATAACAACAAAAAAATATCACATGGTCTTTGCATTTGGAAGCCAATTATTTGACCATGAAGGAGTCGATACGAAAAGGTGACATTAAGGTTTGGAATATTTAAGGATTGAGGAAATGTAAGTTGATCCTTTAACTATTGGACTTCACCCACTTGTGTTTGAAAGACAAGTATATAGTATGGGTGTTTTGAAGTCCTTAGATACTGTTAGTTAGGAGATAGTTATGTTTGCTCCATGTACATCTGTACATTAATACATTTGATGTATTATGACAGGATGATGGTTCATCAATAAAGATGATCATCATTTATCCTCAGTAATACGTGCTATCATACATTGTCACAATACGTATGAAAGTATTAAGATTTGTGTCGATCTTAAGCATGTAAAGGTCATTAGGCATATATACAGATTGACCTTAAGGTTGTGTCAATAAGACGCATATATTTTTATACGAATATCCATAGAGGTTGACATGACATAGGGAGATATAAGTTTTAATCCCATAAAGGTTCTCTAATGCAGTTTAGCATTCAGTTAGAAAACATAAAGGTTTTCTTTAATGTTGTTTGGCATTTGGTGAGAGAAAGCAAGTTTTCTCTAATGTTGTTTAGCATTTGGTGAGAAAAAACAGGATTTCTCTAACACAATTTAGCATTTGCAGTTTAACATAAAGTTAAATAAATCGAGACCTACAAATAAAGATGATATAATTTAGATCATACAAGTATCATCTTAGTTTGACACACTCCATTTTCTCATTCATATTAGTGAGATATTAAATATATGTGATTGTATTGGATCTGTGTCGCACATGACAAATGCATTTGATACTTCTCGGTATTGAAAGCCTTGCAGTGAGGAACGATGGACTTTCATTATCTTTGGATCAAATGTTTTGTTTTTAAACTTAGTCGACTAATACAGTAGCATGAGTTAACCGAGTTTTTTTTTAAACTGTTTTACACTTAAGTCAATACCGTAATTAAGTATTGTCCAAAGGGGGAGAACTTTGAATATTTTTTACTTTCCCATAAAGCTAAACAACATTTAATTGCATTTTTCAGTTTTTCAATAACTTATTGGTTAAGTTATGTAATTTAATCTGGATAAAGATAATAAAGTGATCCAATAAATAATCTAAATTAATGGGTCGAAGTTCGAGTAAAAAATGGATCCTAATTAGTGTGGACTAGACTCATATCGGGCCTGTGATAGGGAAACCCGATATAGATGCTATATATAAAGGTTAAGGTCTCTTGCAGTTGCTCATATCATTCGTAAGTATAAGGATTCTCTGACACGTTAAGAGAGCTTACGTTTTGAGAAAACTATAGAAAGACGTTAATCACGTTTCAGTGAGTAGTCCCCGTGAAAACCACGGTAAATTCACGCTTGTTTTAGCTTTGAAAAAGCTCGTTTGAAGTTATGGAACCAAAATCAGGTATTTTTCGCATTTATTCGTTTATTGTCCTTTCACGTTCGATCCAGAATACGTAACTAAGGTCTCGTTATATATATTACAAATATTTTTTAAAAAACTGGGTTCCACTTCCAAAGACTTACGAAAGATTCAGCTGTAACTTCTTAGAACTGGTAATGAAGAAATTGGGTTTTGCTAAGGAATTTCTGAACCTTATTGGGCCGTGCGTTTCCTCAGTGAGGTGTGTTCGAGGAGTTTATTCTAAGAACGTATAAGGACCCTTTATCCATCTTAAGCCTAGAACCACTTGCAGCAAGATTACAATTTGAGAAAATCTGTGGTAGGTCTCGTGGAATTTTTATATGACACGGATGCCGTACCACTCAATCTCTGATTTTATTGTTTGCCAAAGACTGCATTTTATTTCTCAAAGTTTCTGCCAAGGAATGTCAGATCATAAAGAGCATCATATCGGACCTAAAGAGAGCACAAGGCTTTGTTCCTTTTTTCAGCGCCACCACTCTTAACAGCAATAAGCGAGGATATTGCTAGTTGGCTCCAAAAGATAAACAGTTACTCCAAGTCTGTTATTCAAGGTATACCTGCATATCCAATGTCAGCATTTTCATTACCGAATTGTTTCAGTAAGGAGTAAAACAATATAATGAGTGAATTCTTGGTGGGAACAACAACTTGTGGTGAAAAACTTAAGCTAGCTGGATTAGTTGGTGTATGGGCAAACTAAATGGACCGTGATTTTCTAAGCTTTGACGTGGCATTGTTATTAAAGCAAATACGACGCCTAATTCTCTATGAGCTAAATATTGTTCTTTGGGAAACATTTTTAGGCGAAGAAAAATTTTAGAATTATCATTAACGTGGAACAGCTCCAAAGCAGCTCTGTGGGTGCTTGAAAAATATGTTGTGCTTGGTATCTTGGCAATGGGAGACAATTTGAAAAGATACATTTCTCAAAATCAACTGCCTAATTAAGATTTTTTTGCGAAGAGTAAGATTCAAGTTAGTACAATCTTTAACTTTTGAATTTCATCTTTTCTGACGTTGAAAGAAGCAATATCTTGCGATTGTTGCCTCAACTGTGTATATTAGAAATGATAAGTTGACTTGGATGCACACTAATAACGAGAAAACAACCTACCATTTCTTTTCTTCCTTTCCCAATCGGCACGCTGAGGCCAGTTGCTCTATTTCAGCTGTGAACTCTAATGTTTGAAATGGTTTAAGGAAGTTAAACATCCCAGCAAAAGTTAAGATGTACTTCTGGCGTGATCTTTGGAATAGCCTTGCAACTCAGTGTTCCCACTGTCCAGACTTGTTATATGTTAAGGTAAGAATATTAAATTTAGTCTGATCTAAAGTCACAAATTAAATTTTAGTTGATCTAATTCTCCTTGTTTTCAAGCCTAATTTAAGGTGGAGGTTAAGTCCTTTTTCACGCACCTACACTTCGTCTCCTTACTTTCAAGCCTAATTTTTTTAATGTTTAAATTTTGATTTCGTTTTTAAAACTTGCAATCGGGTTACTCACTCTTAACGATTTTGCATAAATCGTGAACCAATTTTATTGTGTGGCAATCAGATTCTCCACCTTCGTTAATTTTCTTTTTTTGAGAATTAGCATTCGTTAATTTTTAAAGTGTGTAATGACAGTTTTTTCAAAAAGCAATTTTCATTGAAAAAAGAAAGAGGTCTTCAGACAGTGGAAGAAGCCATAAAATAAAAGTTGATGTTTGTTTTTTTGACGTACCGTTTACCCAAACACATCTCACCAACTTTTTAGTTCAAAAGCCATAAAAAGAAGACAACTTTAGGAAAAGGTTCAATCTCCGAATCAATGTTTTATCAGCGGTCACCAAGTTGGTGGGGAACTCATTATTATTATATGAGCATGCACCAAGTTCTGTCCAACTACACCAACCTTATCTGTTTCAGGATTTTTACAACCATTTCGGAAGTGGTTGCAGGGTACCACAGGACGTGAAGATATATATATATATATATATATGCGCGCGCGCGCTGCTGTGCATCCATACCTGAAAGTTTCATTTATATATATATATGTAACTTCCAGGTATGGAAGCACGGCAGCACATGTGTAAGCTTTATTCCCGCCCCCGTCTCTACTTGGGTTATATAAAACCTACTACCCTAATATACTAGTAGATTGTAATAAGATAGACGTGCGGGCAATAATTTGGAACCTTTGCCTTTATGTGTTGGAAGAAGCCCTACTGACAATAATTCTAATTATTGCAATGTCCATGCCAAATCATGAGTTACCTGCAAGTGGTCAATAACATACGAAACTTTCGTTACTTCGAAGAAATTAGGGGGCAAAAAAGGGTAGGGATTTATGAGAAATTTCCGGGTTTAAATTTCAACCACTTACTTTTCTAAACTATAAATATTAGAAGAGCTTATCTTATAATAATTGTATTTGTTATAGCTTCCTGATTCAATTCTTCCATTGGACTTCTAAAATTTCAAAAAAAAGATATAATTTTTTTGGTCTCTCTCAGCTTATTGTAGTTCATATGGTTGAAATTTAACTATTAATTTCAAATTTTATAATGAAAATTGATGCTTACCACGAATTTAGACCTACCAAGTCTGAGGCTAAATGATCTTTTGACAAGGTATGATGCAACACTGATAATTAATTTGAAAAGAACGACTCGTAGACATGTAATTTACATTTCACAAAAAAGAGTTGGACATATGGGCAAAATTTTTAGTGAGTTATTATTAATATTGTCAAAAAGAGTTGGACATTAATATTAAATTTCGATAGTAAAAAGAGAACAACTTAATTTCTTAAGACTGGGAAGTGTAAGAGGACTCTCTTCAAATCACCTTTACCCAAGTACCCAAATACCCTGTGCTCCCTGTTTTTCTTAAATCTAAGCTATTTATTTTTATGGTTCGTCAAAGGACGTATTCTTCTGTACCTAAATATTCTGTGCTCCCATTTATTTTTACAGTTAGTCTTGGGACGTATTCTTCTGTACCTAAATATCTCGTGCTCAGAAAAATATGTCCCAAGACGACTACAGTTTTACATATGGCTCGCATCTATTGTAAAAAAACAAGTAAATCAGAATGTTATTTGAAAGGCTTAATTTCATTGAAAGGGGAAACTGGCTTAAATAGCCTTACAAGCAAAAAATCAAAAACAAACTACTCGTTGGAGTATCCCAACAATTTCTACGGAACTAGCTAACAGAACATCCCTTGATAATAGGGATTTTATTAACGTTGAAACAAACCCAATAATTATCAACTAAGCAAATAACTAACAATTCCTCCCTTAAACTGAATTCCAATAGAAAATCAGTTTACAACAGACTTGTCACACACTCCCAGACCATCACGTTGTTTCAGAAAATCTTCATACTTGAGGGGCTTTGTCATTATGTCAGCTAACTGATCCTTTGTGGAACAATAAACCAATTTAACAGTCCCTGCTCTTGATAACTCACGCAGAAAATGAAAACGCACATCAATGTGCTTGCTGCGTCCGTGCATCACTGGATTTTTTGATAACTTGATACTGGAACAATTATCACAGAAGATAGTGGTAGTTTCTTGCTGGTTAGGATCGAAAGTTTGCAGCACTCTTTTCATCCATACTGCCTGACAAGCACAAAATGCAGCTGCAATGAATTCAGCTTCTGTAGTTGATAGACTTACAACCGGCTATTTTTTAGAGGACCATGACACCGCACTAGTGCCATAACAAAACACATATCCTGATGTACTCCTCCTTCCATCGAGATCTCCCGCATAATCACTGTCAGTGTATGCATTGAGTTCATCACTTCCTTCCTTATTATAGAAAATCCCAAAATCAACAGTCCCCTTTACATAACGCAGTATTCTTTTAGCAGCTTGAAGATGTGACTCAGTAGGATTCTCCATATATCTACTAACAAGACTTACTGCAAACACAATGTCTGGTCGAGTAGCAGTGAGATACATAAGACTGCCAACAATTTGCTTGAAGTAAGTCTTGTCTACCTTTTCTCCTTCTTCATCCAACGTGAGTTTTGTGCCTGCAACCATTGGACTGCGAACAGTGTTGCTATTCTCCATTCCAAATTTTCGCAACATCTCTGAGGCGAATTTCTTTTGCCCCACAAAAATTCCTTCATCTCCTTGACTGACTTCTAGACCGAGAAAGTATTTCATTTTTCCAAGGTCTGTCATATCAAATTCACTCTGCATTGAGCTTCTAAAATCTGTAATCATAGATTCATCATTTCCTGTAAACACAAGATCATCAACATATAGGCTAACAATTAATAATTTTCCATCTTGCCCTTTCTTGACAAACAACGTTGGCTCATAGTCACATTTGTCAAAACCTGCCTTCATGAAGTATGATTCAATTTTGCTGTACCAAGCACGTGGTGCTTGTTTCAAACCATACAGTGCCTTTTTCAACCTATACACTTTCTGCTCTGCACCTTCCTTTTCATATCCCTTGGGCTGGTCAACAAACACCTGTTCTTGCAATTCTCCATGTAAAAATGCCGACTTTACATCAAGTTGGTAGAGAGGCCAACTTTTGTGTGCAGCAAAAGCTATGATCAGCCTGATCGTTTCCATCCTTGCCACTGGTGCAAAAACTTCCGTGTAATCGACTCCTTCTTGTTGAGCATATCCTTTCACCACCAGCCGTGCTTTATGCTTGCTTATCTCGCCATTCTCATCGAATTTGGTCTTATAGACCCATTTCACTCCAATACTCTTGCATCCTACTGGCAGTTCCACTAATTCCCATGTGGTATTTCTTTCTATAGCTTCAATTTCGACATCCATGGCATGCCTCCATTTTTCTTCCTTCACTGCTTCTTCAAATTTCAAAGGATCAGAATTAACTGCAGTAAACATGACCATCTCTGCAATATTTGTTTCGTCCTCTGACAAATCACTTTCAGTCACATAGTCTTGCATCCAAGTAGGCGGTCTTCTAAACCTTCTTTGTGTTGCTGCTGATGAAGATTCTGGAGACTGAATTTCATCAGTAACAACATTAGCGTCTGTCGGTTCATCTCGGGTTGCATTTTCGTCAGTGACAGCATCAGCATTTGTTGGTTCAATCTCAGCTTCTGCTTCCCCAGTATCACTCCATTCAAGATCAACATCAGATGCTGCTTCATATTTCTTGTCCCAATCCCAGCTCTTATCTTCTTCGAACCTGACATCCCTGCTGATGATAATTTTATTCGAAATTGGATCATAAAGCCTGTATGCTTTTGATTCTTCACTGACTCCCAATAAAACACAGCAAACACTTTTATCATCTAGCTTAGAACGTAACTTGTCAGGTACATGAGCATGGGAAATACAACCAAAAACTCGAAAGTACTTAACTGAGGGTTTACTGCCAGTCCAGGCTTCCTCTGGTGTCATGTCCTTTACTGCGAGTGTAGGACTTCTGTTCAGAACATGTGCTATCCAATTTGCTGCTTCTGGCCAGAATGTTTTGGGAAGCTTCTTCTCCAACAAAGTACTGCGGACAAGATTCATGATTATTCTGTTTTTTCTTTCGGAAACTCCGTTCTGCTAAGGACTGTACGCTGCTGTTAACTGTCGCTTGATGCCATTCTTTTCACAGAACTCAGTGAATTCCTTTGACGTGAATTCTCCTCCTCTATATCTGTGCGTAGAGCCTTAATAGAGCAATTGGACTCCGATTCCAAGTTGCGTTCGTTGCTTCATAACTTAAATCAAAATGATGAGAGATCGTCTTAAATCAGAATGATGTGAAGTCAATTGTCTTACGCGTTAGTTTGTTGCGTTACTTCTTGTCCATTACACTAAAAAATAAAATTTATATTAATACAGACATTTTTATGTCTAAATTACCACATTTTTTATAGTTTCATTTGAATGAATTCAACTGATTCGATTAAACTTAACCGATTATATAAAGTTGACCTAATTAAACTCATATATGTTTTTAAAATAGGATTTATAAATAAAGCAAGGTAATAATTTTAAGTTGACACTCGAGGCTTATAAAAGTCGAAAGTTCTAATACAAATTTGTTTAATTTGGTAACTCAAATATTAAATTAATAGTACTTTGAATATTTACAAAATTGCATTTTAAGACTTTATCAAAAGTATTTCTTTCACCTAAATCAGATTTTTTTTAACTTTTTTTTCTCCATATGAAACGTTCTTTACTCCTTTCAATGCCTAATTATAAATAAAATGTTGATTATAGAAGACAAAAATTAATAATTACTGTACAAACTCAAATTACGTAACAAAATATAATAGATAAAAAAACTTGGAAACATCTAGAAATTTTAAAGGAAACATGGTATACAAAACCCTTGCCTTCTTAACATTTACGTGGATAACCAACCCAAATTCTAATAGTAGTACGTCAAATAATTAATTTTGTGACCAGAAATTAGACTGTTAATGATTCCAACAGAATGCTAATAATGTTATATTTTTGTACTTCCAATCACAATTTCAATTTCGATCAAAATTGAGAACACCATCCAAACCTTTTATCTGCCCTTTTCAAATGGAATAAATAGGCAACTATGCGTTCAGCCAAGGGAACATATTAGGCGATGAAGGAAGCCTTGCTGTGAGAACTTCAACTCCCGTGTCTGTAACCTGTAAGAGATGTTAAAGAGGAGAATGAAAATTTACCGCACCATAAGTATGGAGATGGAGATGGCATTTCAAGTTTGGTTCAACCCAGGTCAACAATAAATTCAAGTTGAACGAATTTCAGAACCTGAAGGGTGACTTAAACGCCCTTACTAAAAAAAAAAGACGTTTGATATAATTGGTTAAAATAACATCATTTTGGCTAATATATTAAAGACACTTTAAACTAATACGCCGTTACGATTAATTATACCACGACATTATTTTGACCCTGTCCACTGACCATGAATCGAATATTAAGATACAAGGTGATCGTATAATACAAAACAGAATGAGCACGTTTACCAGAAGAGTGTGTTCAAACTGAGCACTGCGTTTACCGTCTGCGGTAATGGCTGTCCATCCATCAGGCCACATTCGATCACGCCAAACGCCTAATTGCCAAAAAGAGTTTGGTTATAAAGCTGATGGACAAAATCATTTCCAATCAATTTTAAGCAGTTTGGAAACACACCTGAATTAATCATTGGCTCGATAGTGAAGGTCTGTCCAGCCTTCATCACGCCAACCGCCTTATTCCCTTACTAAGGTTAAGGTTACACACCACAAATAAAACCGATGTACTGTTGACTAATGGACTAACTTGCATACCTCGAGCAATTGAAAATTGAATAGAACTAACCTACACAAACTGTTGTTATTTTGAAAACTATCATTTATCTTTAGTATGATTTTGCTATCATGCAACTTCATATGCCGCTAATTTTCTTTTTATTCACAGCTCCAAAACAATTTCATATTAGATTTTAAGACTTCTAATACTTTGTTGTTTTGAGTAATAAATAAATGAAAAAATAGCATAAAATATCAGGTGAAATTGTCTAATAGATAAGTCTCTTTAATAAACATTAGCATTAAAAAAAAAAAGATCAAACCGCAAGAGTTTGAGTGTATTTAACCTTTTTAAATACCAGTAAAGTAGTTATGTGGATACTTCCATAATGGGGAATATTGGGTGCACAATGGAAAAGTTCTCCTATTCCATGTCCGCAATATGATCTCACCTGATCCAAACAAACCAAATTATGAACCATTCACTCAGCAACAAAACCATAATATAGAATAAAATTGTGAACCTTAGGTAGATTACCACTGATAAGCCAGACATTGATGCATGACGATTAATAACCTCTCCAACTTCACGAAATCGAACTCCAGGTTTTACTAACCACAGAAGCAGAACCAATACAAGATCCCAAAAGGTAAGTCCTCATAGGAGAAGTCAGATAATAAAGATTTTAATCATTGAAAAGTCTGGACTCAGAATATACCCGGGTGAAAAGATCAAAAAATTGCTCAAAAGACAAATATAACACAATTACAATGGGAATAAGATCAGAAAACAGTAATTTCTCCCAGTATGCTACGACACTAATTATTGAAACGTACCGATTGATATAGCTTTCTCCAAGCACTCGTAAGTACATTGGACCAGCCGTCTAGAAGCTTCATCAACATTTCCAACGAAATATGTTTCATTGAGATCGCCTGAATAAAACAGTACCAACACTCAGAAAGAACTCCTTAACTCATGCATGCACGAGATACATAATAGGAATCTAGCATACCGTGGACTCCGTTATAGTACACGGTGACGTCAACATTTACAATATCACCATCTTCTAATGTCCTGAAGCAAATCCATACAAAAGAAATAATTTGGGGTATGTGATATGACAACTTTTAGTTAAGAGTAAAATATCTAATCAAATTGTGCTCAAGTCATAATGCATATAGAACTAACAGGATAATAAGATAGGAATATGTATCAAGTTCCATTATGCAAATTGGAGGGTACACGTGCAGGATAACTAGTAGCTAAGTTAACACAGCATAACGAACATACCTAGCATCAGGAATGCCATGGCAGATAACCTCATTAACCGACCTGTACCAATAGCACTCCAAATTTAAGCAGTGAATACAAATTCAAAGTTATGTACTATATACACAAAAAGACTACCTACGTGCAGGAAGAAATGATAATTCAGAGGAGATGGGTATCCTGCTGCAGTCAGGTACAATGCAGCCCATATTTAGCAAAGAACAACTAAAAATATCACAGATATCACTTACATTTAGAAAGTCATGAGATGAGAACAGTTCCCATTGCAATACATAAAACTGGCGTGATTCAAAGATATTCCACCAATTAAGTAACAATTGGAATATAGAACATTACATATAACAGGAACAGTATCATTGTCTAATACACTTAGAAACTCTCAAAAATAAAACCAGAAATGTCAATTAGGCAAAAGCTTTACTCACTTAAGTTATGAAGAAATGTTAAGATTTTGAGCTAAAAGTGATGAATATACCAGCTGCAATAGTTGCCTCGTGAACAACTCGATCGATTTCATCAGTGGTCACACCAGGACGAATGAATTGAGCTGCTGCATCTAAAACTTCCCTTGCTATCTGAAAAGAGCAACCATAATATGAAAAACAATGCATAACATAGTAGAAGAAGCAACAAAACTGCCGCTAAGGTTCAATTTAAGTCATAGTTTGCTTTAATAACTAGCCTAAGATTTGAAGACCTGTAGAATGTCCTTTGATTATCAGAAAAAGTCACCAGCTACTATCTTTGTAAATGGATCTTACCATAAAGCCTCACCCTTATCTAAATGGATGACAAACACATCAATGAGTGAACTACCTTAAAAGGTTGCAATGATGAAGAAGACAGCTTACTCGACAAGTTTCTCGCATTCTCTTGATTTGATCTTGAGTTTTAATCTGGAATAAAAATATAACTTCAGCAAAGGAATTTCAGAACAAATTAAAAGAAAAACTATGAAAAAGCTGACATTGTTACACATCAATTCAGATGTACAATATTGCTCGAGGAACATTTGCCCCCACAACATGCTGCAAGTCACTATTTGTTCAATTTTTGGTATACCCTGCAATCCATGTTTAAGCAAGGAAAAAGGTATATGAGTAACAAAAGGATAAAGAAAAGGAGAAATACAAGAAACTTTCTTGTCTTGGCAGCATAGACAGAGAGAATATGGAGTATAAAATATAAACACTCACACTTATCATGGTTGTCAAACACATTATTCTATCAACAAATCAAATTACTTTCTTCTCAAATACTGCTAGGATAACAGCGTGAATTTAAAATGTTGTCAAGCATTTCATCAAACTTATTAAAGAAACTCACATCTACAGCCCGGTCAGGTTTATCAATGTTGTCATGAATAGTTCGTTTGGTAGATATGGGATATAGCCTGAGTGTCAAAGTTTACAGGGATACTCTTGGACACCACAATTATGAAGATAGGGCTGAATTTGTCATAATAAAGTCTTGAATTTAGGTTATTTTTACTTACTATGTATACATTGATCCTACTTATTTTGTTCTCATTTTGTTTAATTATCGAACTTCAATTGCTAGTATATTAAGTCTAGTTATTTTAAGATAGATTGAAGCGGGAAAGCATACATTATTTTTTTGTTAATCTAATTATTTACATATCTTAGTTGTTTGCAGGAAAATGTATATGCAGATTGTAGTGATGGCAAATGTTAATTTTTCGTGATGGCTTGTAGTACATCTTCTTTTTGTTGTTGACTTGAAATGAGTTTTCCTCAACTTTTACAACTTGATTAGATTGATTATGAACCTATATTTTCATTATGTACTTTTAATTTGATGTGTGGTATTAAAATTTCTACTTTATTATATGTTTGTTTCTTTTCACTTGTGTGCATGAAATTACCAAATGAGATTGACAATAAATCAATTAACAAGACGGGGTCTATGCGGATGAACTTTATTATGTGTAACTCGTTCATCGGGAGTTTCAACGTCGGGCATTGATGCGGCTACCATACCTCCACTGGCGTGGTTGCGGCAAAAGACCAGGTTTAGATAACTAGAACACACGCAGCCTTGAGAGTCGAGAGCCTCGGGATACGAGACTTAAATAGTCTTCTTTTAATTTCAAATGGGCCGGTCCTTTTAATAATTTCCCAAGACTTGGCCCGGATCAATCCACTCAGCTACCACCTCAGGCTCAATCTTACCAGCCCAACCCATATCTCCAAAGGACCAGCCCTATGGTCCAACCCAATTAAACAATTCCAATGCATATACTTTCCGACTCAAATCCAATCCTCGACTTCCAACGCCTATGACCCCTATTTGTCGCTTTCCCTACATATTCTCCAATTCTCCCTTTTACGTAACACTAATTCAACCAACCTCGCTTGGTTTAGAGAGGGTAATGAGAATAGGAATAGCAATGAATATAGTGAGAAATGAGAATGAATATAATCATTATAATTATGATGGTTGGTTAAGATGAAGGAATGATTACCATTACCATTGATGGTGGTTGGTTTGTTAAAAATATTAAGAAATAAAAATTTGTTAAATTTTTGTTTTATAACAAATTTTAAATATATTTTAAATAATTATTTTTAATTTATGCACCCTAATTATAA
>JANITX010000004.1:2283923-2299847 GCA_027564395.1 Erythroxylum ulei | reverse complement strand
TCTCATAAATTATGTGTACACATATTTTGTTTGGTTTTGAGAAATGTCGTTTAATTTGGACCTAGAATAAACATATGATTTATTCATTAAGTTATAGGGCTAATAATGAGAAATTTTGTATATGTAATACATGGAAGATACTACTCACTATAAGAGGACCTATTTCCATGATTCATATATTTGATTTCTTGTTATATGTAGTGGTTTTGGGTTAAATGGACCAAGTAGGAGAATGTAAGTGTTATTCTCATTATGATTAAGTATGGTCCATTTAAAAAGGTTTACCTTACCCACTATCGGTTGTTGCCTAGCTACCCGACCCCTCTTCTCTGTGATGGCCAAAGAGACTTGAGTACAGGTTGGGTTTATAACGTCAATTTTGGTCCTATCTTCACCGAGCTTCTTTTTTTTGACACCATCGAGTTTGCTCTGGAAGAGGATAGAAATTCAAACCAACAACAGATACTTCTGAGATTTACGGTGGAGGCAATGGCTGGAGGTATAGTGGCTCTTGGTTTAAGCTTCTGCTACTGTTGTTTACATATATATTATGGTGATATATATGTTGTTTTCTGCATGTGTTTTATATGTAGATACGTGTATGAAATGCATGCATAATGTGGTTTAGTTTACACATCTTTTCTTATTTGTTTGTTTCCATATCAACTAATCAAGCACCCACTTAGCTTATCATTTGAGTAACCTCTAAAAAGTATCATATGCTGCCTTTATACCTAAAAGAATGGTCGAACATTAAGCATGTTTAAGATTTTGAAATTTCATATATTAACAACAAAATTAATCAAAGCATAGCCTCCACCGGTGATGAATTTGAGTTTTATAATGTCTACTTGCCCCTCTTATTTCAATGTGGTCTCATCTATCATACTTTTACATCTTTGTCATTATCTTTAGCATCTTATCTTTTCTTATAGATTTGAGAACACGACACTTGGCAGAAACTGATCCTTGTTTGTGAGCATCAAGATACATTACCATTGATACTTGATAGACTGACTCAAATTGGAAATTGTAGGTATGCGTTTTAAATGTTTTCAGAATCAAGTTGTTGGGAGGCAGGCTAGTTAATAATGAATTAGAATTTGGACCTAATTTAAGAGCTTACCACAAGTAAATTAATTGATAATCACTCTACTCCTGTGGCTGAACATAATTTCTTTGCTTTTGGGACCCTCTAGCAGCTAGGACATTATTGGGTCAAGAGCTTGGACCACAAGTAAGTTAATTGATAATCACTCTACTCGTGTGGCTGAACCTAATTTCTTTGTTTTTGGGACCCTCTAGCAGCTAGGACATTATTGGGTCAATTGTTGACCCAAAATGACATTTCTAGTCTTGACACCCAAAATGAAAAAGAAAAACATTGGGTTAAACATATACTTATTTCAATATTAGTTTTATTCGATTAAATTATTAAAAATTACATAGAAATTCTATTTAATTGTGTTATATGATAATATATATTAAAATAATTTGATACATATTTAGTAAAAAAAATTTCAGTTAATAATAATAATAGTTGTAGTGTGGTGGTAACAGTAATATTGAAAAGATAGAGAAAGATACAAAAGGGAGTACATCGCAGACATAAAAAGATTAAAAACAAAAGTTAAAAGAGGTAATTGGAAACAATGAGAAAGTGGGAATTAACAAAACAAGAACCGAAGAGAGAAGAATTGTGTCCTTTTAGTTCGTAGGGTAGGCCTTTAATTATAGGTAGGTAAAATGTGAGTAATGAATGCAATGGGGGCTCCAATTTTTTAAAGGTTTTTGGTTTATTTTATGTTATATCGCAGGTATATGAATTATATATTATCATATAACTGATATCAATTCTATTAGGATTGGATATAGTCACCTAATAATTTGAATGCACTTTGTTTAAGGTAAATAAAATAGCGAAGAAGACGAGGACTTTCGTTGGTTTTAATTCTAATTCCAAATGTTTTTTTATATAAGTTTAATGGTTTGTGGGTTTAGTTGGGCTGGGATGTGGGGTTGTTTTAATTAGCTTTGTGGGCTTTACAGTAAATCACACAAGAAGATGGCGACCACAAACTTGATTTTGATACTGCTATTTGGAAAAGATTGGAACAAAGTAAAAGGTACATTTCCTGTTTGTGTGGTTTAGAAAAGACAAGACAGCTGCCATTATTGCGGCCAGGAGGAGTCCACTTTACATGTCCTTCGGAACTGTCCGCAAATTCATGCATTTTGGAGACAATTTCCTTTAGCAATGATCGATATTGATTTTTTCCAGCAAGCGGAGGATCATTGGGTGAGAACCAATCTCCTTCAACACTCCCATAAGTTGCAGGGGGATTGCGCGATGATATTTGGGGTAGCCTGCTGGATGCTTTGGTCATGACGGAACAAAAGTCTTTTCGAGGAGGATTTTGGGTGGCCGGTAGAGGGACCGAAAGCAGTGCTGGCTTACATTGAGTGGATAGTACAAGCTAGAGAAGTTGAAAGAGTCATTAATCCACCCCTGGGCTTCCCGTTGTATGCCCATTAGGAGTTTATTTCTATACTCTGAAATCTTAGGCTTAAATTTGTCAATTGGTGTAAATATTTGGATTAAAAGTGGTTAGGAAAATTATAAACTTACTTTTTAAAACATTTTAGTAATTATTAAAAAATTAAATATAAAAATTTTTGCATAAATGGGAAATACTTGAAGGGTGTTCATTTTAAGTAAAGGAACAATTGTAAAGAAAAAAATTCACAAGAAAATCATCTACTGTTAAGATTTCATCAATCAATTCCTTGATTAAAACGTATTTATAACTTCTTTTTGCCAAAATTATCTTCTATGCATTCATTAAAATTTCATATATATGTTACATGTTTCCAATGTTTAAATAATATAAAAATTCTTGCCCGTTTTCTCTCTCTCTCTCTAAGGTGTAAGTTTAGTCATGCCTTCGTGCATGTTTGTGTTTTACTAGTCTCGCGCTTTCTGTTCTATTTGTTGCTTGTTATTCTCTTGGTTCGTCATGGAATCTGAGTTTCAACAGCTGTCTATCCACGAGAAAGAGGACACTGAACTCGTGATTTCGGCTTCAGATATCGAAGGGAGTTGTATCGACTACAACCTGAGTTTGTTAGGTCTATTTTTGGGCGAATGGAGTGTAAACTTTGAGGCCATGGAAAGAACTCTTCTCAATCTATGGCGTCCTATCAAAGGCTGTTCGATTAAACCTTTCGGGGGGAGGGGCTATATCTGTTTCAGTTTTTCAAGTGGTTGATCCTAGGAAAATGTTGGCCGGAGGACCATGGAGTTTTAACAACTGTATTCTGTTGGTTCATCAGATGAGTCAGGGTGAGAATCTGGAGGAGGTTGAGTTTCGTTTTGCTGATTTTTGGGTTCGAGTGCATGATCTGCCGCCTGGATTTGCTTGAGAATCTTTAGCGATAAACTTGGGTAACATTATGGGTTCATTTCTAGATTATGATATGGGACACAAGCGGAACTCCATTGTTCAATATATGCGCTTTCGAGCTCGCATAAATATCACTGAACCGCTTATGAGGACCAAGCGAATTTGTAAGGAGGGGGTGATTTTTTTGACGTCTCTTTTAGTTATGAAAGGATCCCTCTCATATGCTATCTGTGTGGCATTGTCGGGCATAGTGAGTTTAGTTATGTGAAACTTACTGAGTTGCCAAAGGAGAACATCAAAAGGGAGTGGCCGAAGGAGATCCGATCAGAGGTCCGCGATCAGCGTCGATTCCTTCCAAATTAGTGGCGATGCGATCCCGTTTTTCACGCACAGTTTGATAGCAAGTCCACAAATCAAGGGAAACAATATCTGATCATGGCAAAATCAAAGCATAACAGAGTAATGGATAATTATGGCTCTCATTATAGGAAATTCCACTTTGCGCTAACCATCTCCCTTTCTACGCCCGTACACCGTGCTGCAGAACCGGAAATGAATGGCACTGACTCAGAGTTTGCTGCTATCCATAAGGGAAAGGAAGACAATGTTATGATCGTTGATGAAGTCAAGAAACGTCCCCGTGAATGTGGCTACATTGGTATTAATCTCGACGAGCTGAAAGGTGGTAGATGCTCAGCTTCTTCGAATGCAACCTCTAGTTCTACTGATTTATCAACGGCCGGTCTCATCCAGGAGACCCGCTGATCGTCATGAATTGTATTGCTTGGAACTGCCAGGGCTTGGGCAACCCGCGTGCTGTGAATGCTCTGAAAGACATTATTAAGGTTAATAAGCCTCATTTTCTTTTTCTTAGTGAAACTCTAGTTAGTTCTTGTAGGATGGAGGACTTACGTATTTTATTGCAATTTGATTGTTGTTTTTCTGTTGATTGGAATGGTAGTAGTCGGGGTCTCATACTCCTTTGGAATAATACTAGCAATGCTAACGTTTTGGGTTATTCAAGCAATCATATCGATATGGAAATTGTTCAGTCTAATGAATTTACATGGAAATTCACTAGCTTTTATGGCTTCCTGGAATCCCATAGGAAGCGAAGTAGTTGGGCACTGCTTAAGGCTTTATCTCGTCGCTATACGTTACCTTGGGTTTGCATGGGAGACTTCAATAATCTTCTTTCTGTTATTGATAAAATTGGTGGTCGGGATTACCCTACTTCGCTTATGGAGGGGTTTCGTTCATGTATTGCCGATTGTCAGTTAATCGAAGTCCCTCTTGTGGGCTTTGGCTTCACTTGGGAACAGGGTAGGGGTTTGGATTCGCTAGTTCTGGAACGTTTGGATAGGGCGTTTGTCACTGCAGATTGGCTTAATGCCTTTCCTTGCCACAAACTGTTTAATTTGGTAAGCGTTTATTCCGATCATAACCCAATAAACTCTTCGCCAGTGCTGTGTTTCCGGTTAAAAGAGCTCATCGGTTTAAGTTTGAAAATAAATGGTTGCTTGACAACGACTTTCTGGAGGTTGTGTCCTGTTCTTGGTCTCATGATAGGAATTTAGGTGTTTTGGAAAAAATTTCTGCCTGTAGTGCGGCTTTAACTGATTGGCAGAACTCTCAGGACCATAACTTTACATATCGGATTGCTATTTTAAAAAGAAGAATAGACGCGGCCCGTTAGGCTAAGGTGGATGATGTGCTTATAGTGAGGCTTAAATTTGAGCTCTCAACACTCCTTGCTCAGGAGGCCATTTACTAGAAACAAAGGTCCAAGATTTTCTGGCTTAAGTATGGGGAAGCAAATTCTAGATTTTTTCACGCCCAGGCCTCACGAAGAAAGCGGGTTAATCATATCGAGTTCTTGGAGGATGATCACGGAAATGTTGTGTTGGATATGGATACTATGTGCTCTTATCCGCACTGAACACTGCCGAGTTTGATTGTATTTCTCCGATAGTCGAAGTAACGGCTAACGATAATTCTTCTCTCTTGGCCCCCTTTACTATGGATGAGTTTAAAACGACCATTTTTGCTATGCACCCCTATAAAGCGCCCGGCCCTGATGGTATGAACCTAGCTTTTTTCCAGAAATGTTGGGATACGGTAGGCGGGGACATTTTCTCTCAGAGTTGCAGGTGGTTGGGGAACGGTGTTTTCCCCGCCTCGTTGAACAACACTACTATTGTCCTCATTCCGAAGAAGGATAAACCTAGTAATATGAGGACTTAAAACCTTTAGCTCTCTGCAATGTGATTTATAAAGTCATCTCCAAGGTTCTTACCAACAAAGTCAAGGTCCTTCTTCCTCGAATTATCTCCCCTTTGCAGTCAGCGTTTGTCCCAGGAAGACTTATATCCGATAATATTATGGTTGCTTTTGAGATTATTCACTACATGAAGAATAAAGGGAGGGGCTCTAATGGTGATGTAGCGTTTAAGATTGATATCAGCAAAGCATACGACAGAGTCGACTGGGGTTATCTTGAATTTGTCTTGATAAAATTGGGGTTTGATGTTCGGTGGGTTAAGTGGATCATGTTTTCCGTTTCTACTGTCCAGTATTTGGTCATGTTTAATGGCCATACGGTGGGCCCTATTACCCCTCATCGTGGTCTTAGACAGGGAGACCCACTCAGTCCCTATTTGTTTATTTTATGTGCTGAAGGATTATCGGCTCTTTTGAGGACGGCTGAGTCTTGAGGGGAGATACATGGCATCACCATTTGCAGAGGAGCGCCCAGTGTTTCGCATTTGTTCTTTGCTGACGACAGGTTCTTCTTCTTTAAAGCCTCGTTGATGGAGTGTCGAAATGTTAAACAGATTCTCGCCATGTATGAGAGAGCGTCGGGTCAAGCGATTAATTATCAAAAATCGAGGGTCATTTTTAGCTCAAATACGAAGGAGGAGGTGAAGCAGAAAGTGAGTTTGATTTTAAGGATTTCGAATCCAATTGATCATGGCCGGTACCTGGGTCCCCCTTCTCTAATTGGGAGAAACAAAAAGCAAAATTTTGCTTTTCTAAAGGATCGGCTTAGCAAACATATTCACAGTTGGAAAAACCGTCTGCTTTCCAAGCTGGGTAAGGAGATCGTCCTCAAGACTATCGCTCAAGCTCTCCCTACGTTCTGTATGAGTGTCTTCCTTCTCCCTAAAGGTATTTGTGAAGATTTACACAACATGATGAATTCTTATTGGTGGGGGTCCTCCTTAGGAAGTCGATCAAAAATTCACTGGGCCAAATGGGAACGGCTATATACTCCGAAAAAGCTGGGAGGTATGGGATTTCGTGATTTACACTGTTTTAATCTTGCGATGCTTTGTAAACAGGGTTGGTGTTTCTTGTCTCACCCGACTTCGCTGCCGAGCAAGTTGTTTAAAGCAAGGTATTTTTCGGATTGTAATTTGCTTCATGCTAGAGAAGGTAAGAACCCTAGTTTTATTTGGAGGAGCATTTTATCAGCTCAACAGCTGCTGGGTAGAGGAGCTCGTTGGAGAGTGGGAGATGGAAATTCAATCTTAGTTTTTACCGATCCATGGTTGAATTGCGAAGAGGATTTCTTTGTGAGTTCTGCTCCGTTGCCAGGTATGGAGAATTTGAAGGTTAGTGAGCTTCTTAATTCGGATAAATCGGGATGGGATTATTCGTTTGTCAATGGCATTTTAGCTCCGGCTGATGCTCTGCAAGTGTTCAGAATCCATATTTCACCGTCTCTGTCTTCTGATCATTTCTGCTAGCATTTTACTAGGGACGGTTTGTATAGTGTTAAGTCAGGGTATAGGATTGCTACAAGATAGTTTTCCTCTATTCCTGCGTATTTGATTGATGGGCACTGGAATTCTCTCTGGAATGCTCAGCTCCCCTTGAAAGTTAAGGATTTCCTCTGGAGGGTCTTGCGTGATTTTGTGCCTTGTAAACAGAGACTTTTAGCTAGGGGTGTCTCTCTTGATACTTCTTGCAATAGGTGTGGGAGGGATGAATCTATGAATCATGTGCTGCTCACTTGCCCCTTTGCTCGTCGAGTACAGACTACTGCAGGTATCACTATATAGGGTGAAGACATTAAAAGTTGTATCTTTTCGGTGTTAATTGGTAAGAATTCTGCTTTGGGCCATCGGATTTCTGTGATTTGTTGGAGCCTTTGGTTCTATGGCAATTTGTTGTGTTGGGAGCAGAAGGATACTCATCCGACTGCCATTATATCTTTTGCTGATAAGTTTCTTGCGAATTGGAAAGCAGCCTTTGGTGCTTTTGGCCGGATACAATTTAATGGCAACACCCCTGCTTGTGATCATTCTTGGTGTAAGCTTGATGTGGGATGGTTGAAATGTAATATTGATGCTTCAGTCTCGACAGGAGAAAATTGCTCGGGGTTTGGGGTTGTTCTCAGGGACGACCATGGTCGGTTTGTAAGGGCCCTATCGAGTCACATTCCTGGTTGTGTGGATGCTTATATTGCTGAAGCTATTTCCATTAAAGAAGCTCTGACTTGGCTTAAGGATCAATGTCTGGATCGGATTATCATCGAGTCAGATTGCTTAGATGCAATTAATCATCTTAATAATTCTTCCAGCAATCTGCTAGAGGTTGGTACAATGTTGGCTGAATGTCTCTTGTTTAAAAGCAACTTCTAGTTTATGTCTTTCCATTGGACTTCTCGGAATGCTAATAAGGCTGCTCATACGTTAGCAAGGGTGGCTTTACTGCACGCAGACCGGTTTGAGTGGGATTCTATCCCAAGTAGTATTGTTTCTGTTCTTTCCATTGATTGCCCGTCGCTTGTTATCAATTCAGAAGAGGTTCTAGGTTCGGGTTTTATAGGGTAAAGCCTATTGGCTTTAGGTTTAGATGCTTCTTCTGGTTTGATATTTTTCGTTAGTTTTAATGAATTTGTTTTGATTAAAAAAAATAAAATATAATAAGTTACTAAATATTTTAGTCACATAAGGTACGAATTTAATAAATGTTGAGAATATAAAACCTTCTTTGATTATCTAAAATTTTAGTATAGTTAATGTAATACTATTTAAACAAAATAACTAAGAATAGTTGACATGTGTAAGGACATGTTATTAGTAATAACTTAGTTGCCTAGGGGAGGCTATAGAGAGGGAGAGTCGATGGGTCTCGTGGAAGGTCCCTTGGCCAAACTATGTTAAAGTTAATGTTGATGGAGCTCTCTTGGTAATCCCGGTACTGCTAGCTTTGGTGGATTGTTGCAAGATGAGGGTGGTCGTTGGATTGTTGGCTTCTCAGGTTCTATTGGTATTGCTACTAATCTTCTCGCTGAACTACAAGCTATTTCTCATGGAATTTCTTTAGCATGGGTCATGGTTATCGGAGGGTTCTTGTGGAGTCCGACTCTCTCGAAGCTATTCGTCTAGTAATTACCAACTGTTCCCACTCACGCCCTTATTTGGTTATTGTTGATGATGTCAGATCCATGCTGAACAGAGATTGGGATTGTTCTCTTCTTCATACCCTCAGGGAAGGGAATCAGTGTGCTGATTTCTTAGCCAAATATGGGTCCTCTTCGTCGAATTGTTGGCATGTTTGGGAGACTCTAATGCCAGGCCTTCATCAGTATTTACAAAATGATGTTCTCTTTGTCGCTTTTTTGAGGCATTAGCCCTCCTTGTCTTTATCCATTTCACCCACACAAAAAAAGGTAATAGCTTAGTCACAATTTTATTGGTGTTTTCATTTTAATCAATTAAAGGCCATACTTAATTAATTAATTGAAAACCCAAACAATCATGAACTTAAACCTTCGAACCCTTTATTAAATAAAATTTTTAAGTTCAAAGACTTTTTATAAGAATAAAATTATGCAGCTACTTACTTTAAATACACCATATAAAAATTATGCACCCTACACATTTAAGTCAATTCTACAACTTTCGAAAATTTTCTCCCTCTATTTAACAAAATACATTTTTTTGAAAAATTGAAGAGAATATAAACAAAAATGTTGAACTAATTAATGCTGTGGAATACTTAGCTAATACCAAGTAAATTAGTAAAATTTCAATATTTTGACAGTTGAGTATTAACTCTAAAATAAATAGATACGTAGGATTGACAATAAGATAGTATCATTATAATTTATTTTAAGTTTAACTAATTCAGGTAATTCAAACCTAGATATAATATAAATTTTAATCAATTTATACACAGAGCTTTTATAAACTTAGAAATCCCAATTTCTAACTTCATGTGAATGTGTGTTACGGTCACATGATTATGATCTTTGCACTCATTTTTTTGACCGCGTCCACGTTCCATTTTTACCTGGTTTTGAAGACTTCACGGTTTGTTGTATTAAAATATATATCATATTTTAATATTTTGGAGTGTTTTAATATTTTCAAAATATTTAATTTAAACTTTTAAAAAAGATAGAACCATTATGTTTCCATCAATTATATGTCATACGAGTATTGATATAGTATTATTTTTATTTTTTAATATATATGTGGATCTTACTATATCTTACTCCTTTTACGTAAAAATAGGTGACCCGTTTTAAACTTAAATTAATATTGAACTTATAATTCTTAATTTTTGATGGTATAATAAAGCCTAATTAACGCTAATAACCTTAATTTAACTAAAATAATCCAACTTACCCTTAATTCATCTAATTTTAATCTAAGATGATAAAACTTTTATTCTTTTATTCAATTTTGTGCTTGAAACAAATTTAGACTTGATAACTATTATTATTGGTTTTAACATTGAGATTGTAACACCCCTTTCCCGCATGACCCGAACCCGACATCAATGGTGATATCCGAGTCCGTGCCCTGCGAGGGTGGTGCTACATCACTCAGTCAAAAACGCAGTATAAATTCTCTTTTTTTTTGTAAAACCCAAACACGTACTATGCGGGAATCAATTTACCTTCCCAACGGGGGTGGGATGTTACAGAGATTCTCTATTTTTCCACTTCGTTCTAATATTTTTTTAATTCTTCTTGTTATTATTTCTAGACTTTAAAGCAACAAAATTGCTATTAAACTTCAAAGGAAAATTTAGATCCTGACTACTCCATGAGTTGTAACAACCTTTTTGATCCATTAATGTTATTCATGGAGGGTTTATGACTTGACTGTGATCCAATATTTAGGTATCATTATGGGTGATTGTTAGCTCATTATTGACAATTCTTATAAGTTGCAATTGGTCATTCATATCACAAATTCCAGATCTTACACAAAACCATATTCCCCACCCCGAAACATAGAAAAGTCACTATTTTCTAAGCTTCTAAGTCTTGGTTTGACTGTTTATTTATTGTCGTATTTTCATGTCTACAAGCTATTCACTCACCCTGTCTTCACTGTTGAGGCCTCTCCCGCCTAAATTCCTTACTCTAAAACCATTAGCATTCAACTATTATCACCACTCAAATAACTATGGAAGAAATTGTGAAAACAAACTTAGTAAGTCATTAGTATCAACAAAATAATGTTGGATTATTAGGTTAAACTAAGATTATTAGTGGATAATCTGTGAGCTAAAAGTATGTTATGTGATTGTTGGAAATGGAAATTATTTATATATGTTTTGTGTAATTATGTATTTTGAATAATTGAATTGTTAGTTTTTGACTTATGGTAAATTGCATTGAATTATCAAATTAGTAGTGGAAGTTCATTTGTTGGTTTTCGTGATGATTGTGGAAATGTTGAAGGTGGTAATGGTAGTGTTCCATTCTAAGCCCAGCAAGAAGTGAATGTTACACCTAGACCTAGTGTTAGGAAAAGAAGAAGGTAGGAGATTAGTTTTTTGGTACCACGAACAACTTTTAGAACCCAACCTTCAATTCTTAGTGTCATGTAATTAAGAGATGCGACTCACAATGTAGATATGGCAGTACCTAGATGGTGGTATGATACAGGTGCATTATTCAATGCTTCCCAATCTTACTATTATCAGCCTATGGTCGATGCTATAACCTCTTATAGTTCGAGTACAAAGCTTCGTTGATTAAAGACTTAAAAGGTAACTTTTCAGTTGCTTAGTTTCTGAAATTAAAAGTTAATTGGAAGAAAGAAGAGTGGATTGAACTACTTACGTGTATTTAATCATGTGTGATAGTTGGACAAATAGGAGACATGAGCCTATTATTAATTTTTTTGGTTTATTCTATAAATGACTCAATATTTTTAAAGTCTATTGATGCATATAACCTTATTAGGAATACTGATACTTTATTTGAGATATTCGATGAAGTTGTGAATAAAGTAGGGCCAGAAAACATTGTTCAGTTCAATACTGGCAATGTTTTCGCTTATAAAGCGGTAGAAAGAAGATTACAAAATAAGTATAACTCTTTTCTTTTATTTCTTGTGTTGCACATTGCATTGACTTAATGTTGGAGAACATAGGAGATCCTAGATATTTTACTATTATTGATGAGACTATGTAAAAAGCTAAAAAGTGATCAAGTTCATCTATAATAGTGCATAGATGTTGAATTTAATGAGAAATGAATTTACCAATGGTAGGAATTTCTGTCATCCTATTGTGATAAAATTTGAAATGAATTTCTTATCACTTCATTCTTTTGTTACGATGAAGAAAGAGTTAAAACAAATGTGATAAGTGAGTTACATCTTACCATGCTAAGTCTAATGTTGGATTGAAGGTTTCTAGAATTATACTAAAAGATAGAAAATTTTAGTCTCAATGCCAATTTGTTGTCCGAGTTTGTGAGCCTTCTGTGAGGGTGCTTCGTTTGGCTAATAGTGAAGAAAAGACAACAATGAGTTTTTTTTTTATATTTCATAGAGAGGGCGAAGAAAGCAATAAATGTCAATCTGAAACATAGACCTTCTTTGTATACATCATATCTTGCAGTCATCAATGAGAGATGAGAAACACAACTTTCTTCTCGGTTGTTTGCAGTTGTGGTGTTTTTGAATCATAGGGTCTATTTCAGGTTAAATTTTACAAAAAAGCTGAAGTTAATAGGAGAATCTTATTAACTATTACAACAATTGTTGTCCATGATATGATGCAAGATCTCTTGAGCTCAAAAATGGAGGTTTATTAGTAGTCTTATGGGGATTTGGAATGCGAATTGTTTATTCGACAAAAATCAAAACTTTTTTTAGGTATTAATTGTTTCCTTTTTTTATTTGTTGAAAATTAATTATCATTTTATTTTGTTTATAACGCTACTTTTGTTATCTTACAACTTACATTTTCTTAGTGGGATCAATTCAGAACTGGTGTTTCAGAATTACAAAGGTTTGCAATTCAAATTTAAGTCAATGTGTGAGTGCAACAAGCTATAAACAGAACTAGAGTAGATTTGAATTCATTCATCTTAAGAAAAGGAATAGATTGGAGCACAAGAGATTGAATGACTTAGTTTTTGTTTGTTACAATTTAAAGCTTCGGGAAAGGTATGTTATTATCATTATTAATTTTGATATAATTTCTTATAACTTTCTAATAATTAAATTTTATTATTTACTAGGACTCTTAATAGCACAAGTAATTCAACATATTCAATTTCTATTGATAATATCAATCTTTTGGAGGATTGAGTTTCTGAGGAACTAGGTTTGGTAGATGTGAATGACTTAGAAGATAATCTTGGATAGAAAATTATTAACATGTTATTTGGGGCATTGAATTTGAATGATATTGATGATGAGACTCTTTTTAATGATGAGGATTTTATATCAAATGATAACTGGGGTTAATGCAGTTATAGTGGGTATCCTCCAATTGATGATTGAATGAAGTTCTAAAATTTTATTTTTCCTCTTCCTTTAATTTTACTTATATTTTATGTATATGTTAAATTCTATATATGTAATGTAATTATAAATGCTTTCGTTTCAAATTTCACTTCTAATTGGTTGTTTCTTTATCACAAACTCTTGTTGTAAATTGTAATAGTTTGAGAGTTAAAGATAGTTATTGGTCTTTTTATTGGATATTTTGACGTAATTATTATTTATTATATGATGAAATTGTAATATTTTAAATATTTTGTATTATTCTTAATTTTATATTTGTATGATCATAATTGTCTTTTTAAAATTAATTATGGTTATTATTTATATTTGAAATATTTGAAAACTCTTGTTATTTCATATTAATTGTGGTTATTATTTATTATTATGTTTTTTGGAAACATGGTTGAAGTAAACTTATAAATTATACAGTACAACTATACAATATGATAATGGTCCATTTTGTAATTTCTAAAAAAAATCAGGAACTATTTCATAAATTTAAAATAGACCCAAAATGGTATCTGGTATTGACCGGTACTAGTATAGTACCGTACCAGAACTCAATGCAATACCAAGTCTGGTACAATTTTCCCAACATTGGTAGAGCGGGTTTACGCATAGCCAGTCAGTGCCGACCACAATGTTATAGATGGACAGAACTGGATATCAGAGAAACGAATGAGCAGTCGATTTGCTGCAAAATGATAGACCAGCAAAACGACAGAGAAATAAGTTGCCTTAATACAAAGAGCTATTAAGTTGTTAAGGCTATGTTTGGTTGGGGGTTTTATAATGTAATGGAATATAATATAATGTTATTCCATTGTTTGATATGAAGTTTTATAATAAAATGAGATGGAAAATGAGGGTTTCATATTACATTTCATTTTATCTTAAACAGTAAAAATGAAAAACCTCTGATTTGGGGGATTTAGGATAGAATGTAAAATAATAACAACTTTACACTATATTACATTATAAACCCTTCATCTATATAATATTTCACTATATTATATTATGAACTTTTTTATTTTTCCCAAATAACAATTTTTTAATATTTCATCTATTTATATTTTATTCTATTATAAATCATTACATTCTATTAAAACCCATATGTCCAACTAAACTAAACATAACTTAAAGACTAAGGGCCATAAATTGGCTTGTTCTAACTTCTAAGGAGGGCAAATATAATTGTCCAATTATGAAAGAGAGAGCAACAGGCGTAGGGTTGTGTAGAATGACATGTCATCCTGGTATAAAAAACCAATAAACAGTGGATAACTGGTTGTGAATTCAACGTTATAAAAATATTAAAATATTTAACAGATATTCCATTTTGTGCTACTATAATTAAATATTTATTTTGGTCTCACGTAATAAAACAGAAAACTCATTTAAACAAAAGCCATAAAAAATTAAAAAAAGTTAAGAAAGATGAAAAATATGGAAACGAAACAGATCACGTATTTCATTATCTTGTTTTTATCATGTTCTATAAGTATTTATTTATGTACAAAATATAAATAAATAAGTAACAGAAACTGAAAAAAAAAAGACCATTGACTGACTTTGGGTCCTTGCCACACAGTACTACTACTAACAGCCCTTAATAAATGTCTCATATCCAGTTGTTTTTGACAAATGTCTCATGTCCAGTTGTTTAAGCATATCCATTTATTATTATTATAAATGTAAAAGGTCTGAAAATGGTTTAGTTGCCTAGGCCCTGGGACTTGTCATTGAATTCACCAGCCTTTAGCTGTAATTCTTAAAACTGTAACCTTAGTGATAACAATAGCCTTATAAGTAAGCCATAACTTGTATCTAATCTATGTTATTTGCCATCAATTTCAAATATATCATCTTGAATGAGAATAGAAGTGTAGAACATGAACAACTCCAGTTCTAGGATTGGGGTCATAGAGCTGTTTAAGGAACTTTTGTGTGGACATGACACCCTTCAGACTTGTGGTCCATGGCAATAAATTGTACACTTAAGAACCGGAAGAACCGTTAAGCTTCAAATTCGTATTCAATATAAAGATTGGCAATGGCAAGTTGGTAACTCCATTATTTTTTAGGCAGGTTAGGCTGTCCTTAGCTTCTGCGGTCTTTATCAGGCAACTTATTTGAGCTTCTGCAATATTTGGTATTCATTGTCAAGTAGATATTTTTTGCCCAATTTAAGATATTTGCATTGTACCTACTGTACTGCTCAATGAGAAAAAGAAGAGGTACAAGGAGACACTGCTCATACAATCAGGGAAGGGCCATAACTTGAGTGCCTGAGACCAGTGTTCTAAATTTCGTACTCTATTGACCAGTATGTATTATATCGAACTAAAATTGGTACAGTACCAGAGGTTGGTGATATTGAGTTTAAATAATAATCAGTATTGACTTATATCGGTCGGTACTGATCGGTACCGCCCATATTTTCAAATACCAACTGATATCAAAAAATTTTCAAAACTTTTAAAATTTTTCAAAATTTTCAAAACTTTTAAAATTTTTCAAAATTTTCCTCCTTTCTTCCTACCTCTCCTTTCCCCTTTTTTTTTTCAAAATTTTGAAAATAATAATAAATATTTTTATTACTAATAATAGTTATAGATTAAATAAAACTTAAAAATAATTTTTATTTTTATTACTAATATATTTTTATTTAAATTTATTTAAATATTTTATATAATATTATTAATAAAGTATTAATAAACATATTTTATTTTTTTATAATAAATAATTTA
>JANITX010000004.1:2222954-2240534 GCA_027564395.1 Erythroxylum ulei | reverse complement strand
AGCTACACCCATGAATGTGAATGAAAAGTTGAGTCAAGATGATAATGCTGAATTTGTTAATGCAACATATTTTAGGAGTCTTGTTGGAGGTCTGAACTATTTGTGTCATACTAGACCAGATATTGCTTTCTCAGTTAGAGTTGTGGCTAGGTTTATGCACACTCCAAGCAAGCTGCATCTTGGATCTGCAAAGAGAATTTTGAGATATGTAACAGGAATTGTAGAGTTGGGAATTTGGTACTCCAAGGTATCAAATTTTAAACTGATAGGTTACGCTGACAGTGATCATTCAGGTTGTATGGATAATAGAAAAAGCACATCTAGTTTCCTATTTAATCTTGAGTCAGGTGCAATTTCATGGAGTTCACAAAAACAAAAAGTGGTAGCTTTATCATCATCAGAGGCTAAGTATATTTCTACAATAACATCGACTAGTCAAGCAGTTAGGCTAAGAAGACTTCTTGCTGATTTCAATCAGAAGCAAGCTGGAGCAACAGAGATCTTTTGTGATAGCATGTCAGCTATTGCAATGACGAAGAATCAAGCCTATTATAGCAGAACAAAACACATTGATGTTCGTTATCACTTCATTAGGAGTCTTGTTACCAATGAAAAAATTATGTTGAAATTTTGCAATACAAGAGAACAAGTTGCTGATATACTGACAAAGGCACTTCCACTGGAAAAGCACGAGAACTTCAGAAAACATATGGGAGTTTGTATCTTTGAACCAAGGGGGAGTGCTGGAGTTTGATTCAAAGTTTGACTGAGTATTACTCTAATTTGTTAGTTTGTTTCCTTTATTTAAGCAATTTTCTTATTGTTGAGAATAAATAGCAGATTTGTAAGATTTAATTAGTTGTGTTTGTTTTATGTAAGCCTATATATAGAGGCACTTCTTATTTGTTTATAGATCACGTATTAGATGAAATAAAAGCTTAAAGTCATTCGTCTTTATGTGATCTGTCTATCTCTGTTTTGTTATTCACCTTTTTTCAACACCATATACACTTCCCTGCATGACTTGATAATGCCTGTTAAAAAATGAAAGGAACTACCAGTCAGTAAATAACATATCTTCATAAGGTGTAATTTAAGCTGTATTAACAGCTTTATTGATCAGAATATCTAACGTGAGAACATGAGAGTGTAAAATAAAGAAACAATCAAAAAGAGGAGAGATAAGAACCAACGGTTCTGGAAGAGTTAGCGAAACCTAGACATTGAATCGAATCTATTCCAAAGAAAAAGCAAGTGCGAGTTGGAATGTGGAATAGCGAAACATTCCATAGAGCATTACAATGATCACATTTCCACTATCAGTCGCCTACAATCCATCAGTAGCTAAAGCGAAAACAAAAATAAAGAAGAGGGAGAGGTGAAACATGTTTCATTTTAGAATCAGATGACCGTCTCTTCATCTTAAGGCGCTTCACTTTGGTTTTCTTCGCCATTGCAGTCTTCTACTTAGCCTTTGAGAACCAAACCAACTCAACCTCCAAAACTGAAAACAAATTCGAGAAACAAAAAAACGCTTCATGCAAGATGCAGTTGGTTACAATACGCGCTATTTAGGTAACATTAACGACATCGCCAAACGCGACTAAGGTGGGTCCCACCTCTAGTTAAATGTAGATATCATATAGAATTAAAGTTTAAGGTGGGACCCACCTCCATTAAAAATTATATAAGTTTTGGTGGGTCCTAATTTCAAAAATTAACCAAAAAAATAATGTAATTTAAATTTTGTGCCATAGATAATTGGTAGTACCTAACATCGTTATTGGTTAGCTACTTTTATAGTACCCTATGGCGCGAGCCTTGTCTTTGTGCATGTCGTGCTGTGCCACATCCTTCTTGGTAGAGTGACGCCATTCTTTTCTTCCTTCGCTGCTTGAAGACGTTATAACTGCACTGGTTGGGCCGCTTCTTTTGTCGTCCTATGCCCACCTAACCCTGTGTAGAGATAGGGTTCAATTTAAACATTTTCCAAATGTAAAGATTCGTTTTAAATATTTTACAAACGTTATGATTTATTTTGAACACTGTGAAATGTTAGGGTAGTTAATGCTCAAGAAGCCTTATTAGAACGAATAATGAATTTAAAGTATCTCTTATAGTAGTGACTCCTCAACAGGTAGTTGACATTCCCAAAGACAACAATTAAGTTTAAATGACATAAAAGTTGACATTAAGGATTTTGAAGGGAAGCTCTAACTTGATTTTGCAAAATTGGCTTCAGATTAAGCTAAATGATATTTTAAATAAACAAAAGGTGATAATTGCTGCTATCAAGTTAAAGAAATATGCCTCAATTTGGTAGAAGAACTTGAAGAAGAAGCGTGAAGATCAAGAGAAAACTAAAATCAAAACATGGGAGAAGATGTGATGAAAACTTATATTTAAGTTCTTATCCGATCATTACTATCAAGATAATGTTATTTAATTACAAAATCTTCTCCAAAAGTCACTTATTGTAGAAGAACTAGAGAATTTGACTAGTTGATGATGAAATGTGACACTCAAGAAAAAAAAAAGAGAAAACTATAGCCTGATAACTTTGAGGATTGAATTTTGAGATTACCTAATTAGTCAACTTCAATAATAGTAAAAGTTGGATGATGTTACTCGACTCTCCATCTGTATTGAGAAGCAACTTCTGAAGAAATCCATATTCCAACCTTCGTCCTCTAAAAACCTTTCCAACATTGGTAAGATTCAAATCTTATAATCCAGCATCACATACAAAACTCCAACTAGACCCACCAAAAAAGACAACCCTAAGACACTTAGTCAATCTAAACTACCCAAATGATTTAAATGCTAAGGATTTAGCCATATAGCATCTGATTGTCCAAATTGAAAAGTTGTCACCATTATTTAAGGAGATTTAGTTTGGATAGACTTAAGATAGGAAAGGTTTTGGAATCAATGAAATGCCAATTTGTCTCTAAGAGTTGATAGACCTTTTGGGGTTATATAAAAGATAAAAAATAATGCATACAAGATAGAGTTTCCAGACTCCTACAAGGTCTTTACTGCCTTTAACATCACTGGTCTCTTTTCGTACTATGATGAAGAAGGACAATTAGACTCAAGGGCAAGTTTCATCCAACTCGGGAAGTATGGTACATTACTAAAAATTTATACCAATATCTAGCCCATTCATTTAAGCTAGCGAGTTAGATATTTTCTTAAAATATTCTAGAGTTGTCTTAAGTTATGGTAATGGAAAACTAAGAGTTGTATATGAAAATTAATGGTTGCATGGGGAGTTGAAAGGGTTGTATTGTATTTGGAATCATTGTAAGTTTGAGAATTAATAAGAATTTCATATTTGAGATAATCTTTTTTTTCTCTCTTTTGGGTTTTAGGCTAGTGATGATAAACTATGAAATGTTCATCCATTGAAAAAATCCAAGCAAACTTATCAACCACCTTTAGAAAATGAATGCACTAATAAGATCCCTCAAATTTAATATGGTTTATTTGGATGAAGTAACTAGTTCTTAGAGTCTATGAAGGGTAGCCTTACTTTAAGCAATGCCTTTTATTAAAACATCTTTAAGATGCTCCTCTTCCTCTTGTTGTAGTTCTTCTAGAAATCCAAATGAAGCATGATCATTCCATACATAGTTGTAAAAATTGCTCCACCCTAAATTATAAGTATTCTCTTAATGGGTATCTTGAGGCCATTTTTCTATGCATTTTAGATGCTCCCACATATAGTTCGATGCCTGATATTCATGATTAGGTTGATCACCCCCAAAAATGTCACAACACACTATAGATATCAGTTGAGTTTTGTAATATATGTCATCATGCCTCTCGTCCTAAGCTTCCAATGCTACCATAAGTGTGATATCCTATAGTCCCCTTTAGAATACTATCCTCTCCAGTTTTCCATTGTGTTTATTAATTATTATAATGAATATCCAGTTCTTGCAAAATAAGTTATAAACATAAGATGAAGAAAGAGAGCTCTAAGTAAAAACAAATAAACCCAAAAATAAAAGAACAAAAACTACCCAAAAAATTACTAGAATAACAAAAAAATGTTTTCCAAATATTGCAACCCCTAAAAACAATGCCAAAAACTTGATTTATACGTTTTACATTAATCACCTAGTGTAACTGTAGCTAGCACTAGTAATTATTAGTCAATCTCACGACGATTATAATTACTTGTACTTAACTTCTTTCTATTATCTAGCCTAACAAATTATGATGTTCAAGATAAATCAATGTAAAATTAAAATAATAAAATAAAATAGATCATCACAATTTATTAACTAGAGCAAAGATTAAACTAATAAAAAATCAAGAAAAATAGTGTCTAGATTTTGATTCCTCTTAAGACTTCTCATGAAATCATCAATTCACTAGTCAATTTAATCCTTAGTTCTTTGGCCTGTAGAGATTCTTATCTTATGTTAATATCTTTCTCAAGACTATTAATAACTAATCCTCAATTGATTAACTGAAGCATCTTTCTAGTTCCCTAAGATTGTATTAATTGATTCGTGAATTTTACTATTAGGTTTGACCTATTTTAGAGGATTTAAGACAATCTATCTTTAGGTTTACGTGCAAATCCTTTCAATTATGATAAATCTACTCATTCAAAAGGATTTCTCAATCTCAATTGCATGAAATAATACATTGACAATATTAATTTAAGTATAATTAACTACAAATAATTGAATCTTAATAAAACCAAAGAAGGAATTAAGTTAAAACAAAATCACTATAAGGTTGATCCCAAGGTTCATCCAATCCAATTAACAATAAAAATTTAGTTTATAATTACAACAACAAGACTAAAGGAAAAATAGAATACTATAAAAAAACCATAATGATATCTCTTTTAAACTTTATGAAATCCACTTTAGATTGATGAAAATCTACCTCAAATATGTTTCCTTGTTGTTTATTCTCCTTATCATTCTAAGACATAATTATGCGTTTTTCCAAGTTTAGCTTAAGCCTCCTACAACTCCCTTATTATCTCTTTAATTTGTCCTTTTATAACTTAAAATTAGGGTTTCTAGAATGAACACAATCACCCACAATTTCGTGTGTAAGATCACATCCCTCGCTATTGCTTCTTCAAAAATCATAAAGAAACACAATCCTAGAGAGCTATATGGTCACCCACACGATCATGTAGACTTACGTCATGTGCTTCATTAGCATGAATCCCTCCAAAATAGCTTCAACTCTTTTGTTATCTGTCATAATTTTTCCATAATTCTTCTCCCTTTTATTTATGAAAACAAACAAGACATAAAAACATAATAAAAATAAGATAAGTTGTTGGGCCCTGAAATTTTTGTGTTATTGTCTTTTTTATTTTCTTAGAATTGAGTATTAATTTGGTGGGCATGAGTAGAAATTAGAATTTTGTATAGAAAGATTAGAATTCAATTAGAGAGTAGTATGGTGATTACTGGATTAAAGGAGTTAGTAGATCAAATGAAAGAAGGGTGAAATTGAAAGGGCAACCAAAGAAGAGGGGTGTTTTTGGAAGAAAAGGGAAAAATGTGTCTTGAATAAGACAGAAGAGAAGATAAGATATCGTGGAAAAGAATAAAGAAAAGAGAGGAAAACGTGGAGAGAAGAAAGGAGAAGAGAAGAGTGTTTGGAGTGTTGGAGAAGAAGGAAAGAAGAAGAAAAAGAGGAAAAACCACCTTGTTAGGGTAAGTATAATCCTTCTTCTTGCTTAGTAGAAGAAAAAAAGGGATTTAAGAGAGAAATGAGTTGGTGTAGAAAGAAAGAAGAGAAACCCTAGATGGGGGTTGTGGGTCCCTAAACTAGGGTTCTGATTTTTACTAGCTTAGATAAACTATGGGTAGTTTAAATCTAAGCCCATTTTGTTAGTTATTTTGTTTATATGATTCTTAAAGATTATGGATTTTTGTTGGATTATTATTTAAATAGAAATTGGTTTATTTGAAGGGAATCAAGAACATCCTACCCAAGAGCAAGGGGAAAGGAAATCTTGAGCTTGGATTTTCAACGAAATTAGGTGGGTAACATATTTATAGTTATTATATGATTGGGCAAATTCTTGCCTATGTGTGGGTATGTCTAAATTACTTAAATTTAGATTGTTGTGAAGACCTGAAAATGTATAATGAATTATGACCATGTTATACCTAGAAAGAGGTTATAACATTTTGTATAAATGAAAAGAAGAAAAATCATAGAAGTATGAGCATATGATAAAATGAATATGTGTTTTTGTTTGGGTAAGAGAGGAACCCGTTTCGTTAGTCACGTGTACGTTGACCTGAGAATTCAGACTCGTTTTGTTCACGGAGTAAACGTCGATTTCTCTGTTTCGTTTCACGGAACTCTCGAGCTATTTGTTGTGCATTGCATAATTGAATTGTCAAGTATGAATATATGTTATGAGTTTTGAGCTAAATTTGATAAATGCTTAAATTGCTGGATACATATATATATACGTGAACTTATGCTTGAATTTGTGGTCAATAGCCAATGGCTATAAATATATTAGCTACTAAGCTATGTAACTCACCCCACTATTCCCTCCTCAAGTGCAGAAAAAGACGATTAGCAATTCTTGCAAGGCATTGAAAACTCTAAGATAGTTAGAGATTTTGTAACTAAGTTAGTGATTTTTTGATAGCTTTATAAGTATATCAAACATTGAGCATCCCTCTGTATTTGTATTAAGCTATCAATGAGCATGTTGATATGTAATTAAAGCTAGGCTCAAATTGTGTTGGATTTGTTATTGAAATAAAGTTGCTTACTATTCTCCAAGTATTATATTGCAATATTTTTTTGTCTTTTCATAGGTGTAGAAATGGTGTTTTAACTTCCAAGGAAATTCTGGATTAATTTAGGCAGCATTATACGAAGTTGCCTTCTATAAAGTTATAGTTTATTGTTTTAACTTTCCAACGGTATAAAGTAGACGATTTTTTTGTATCAGAGTCGAGAGTTATGATTATTATAAGATAGGATGTATATAAGGAGCCATTAGAGTAAATGAAGTGATTTAAAACTCTTAGTGATAGGAGGAAAACCCTATAGAAATCCTTTCATCTGAGACGAATCCATTCGTCTGAGTTAAAGCTCAACTTTGACTACGTCTGAGTCAATGCTCAGCTTTGACTGAATCATCATCTGATTCCTTCTTGGACTGAATCATCCAGTTGTGTCTCTCTTAAACGCGTGTCCTTCGTTCGGTTGCATCTCGCTTAGACGCGTGTCCTTCGTCCGTCTGTGTCTCACTTAGACGCGTGTGTTTCGTCCTTCTGTGTCTAAGTACTTTGTCTATGTCTGGCTTGGCTTTGACTCCATCCATCTGAGTCAAAGCTTGGCTTTGACTGATGCTTTCGTCTGAGACGAATGCCTTTGTCCAAAACTGATGCCTGCGTCTGAGACGAATGCTTCCGTCTTAGACTGATGTTTTCGTCTGAGATGAATTCATTCGTCTGAGACGAATGACCTTGTCTGGAACTGATTCCTTCTTAGACTGAACCATCGTTTGGTTCAATTGAGACTAAGCTTTCGTCTGGTTCCATCTTAGACTGAACCATCGTCTGGTTCATTTGAGACTTAACCTTCGTCTAGTTTATTCACACTTTTGGAAATCCGACCTGAACATATTCCATTCTTCTGGCCATAACTTCTATGTTTGACCTCTAAGTGACTTTATTTTTGAAGCAATAGTTTCCTAACAGATTCCTCTATCTCTCCAAAGGAATTTATAGCTTTTGGTATTGTTTTCAAAAAGGTCAATCGAATGAAAGTAAGGGTATTAGTGAAGAAATGAGTTTGCTTTGTCTCAGGACTCCAAATGTTGGGCTCATGAAGTGGGGTCCAACATAAGCACCAAAAACAATGAGAAACTCTCAAATAAATACGAAAAATGCATTAAATATCGGATTAGAATATAGTCTATTTAGCATTTATTAGTTTTCATATGGGAGTTTATTATTTGATTATTCGAGGTATGACATTCAAAATGTAAATAAAAGGCTAAGATGGATATTTAGAAAGTTGGGAAATTGAATTGTTCTTTTCTGGAGTACAAGAAAATGCCTGAATATGGGGAGGTTGATATGTGTTGACTTGTTCATATTTATAAGCTTATACTTAGTGCATTTTGCTTGTATATCTTAGTGTTTTTCATTGTTTCTAGTACTTAAATTGTTCATATTTTGTTTTTAAGCCATAGTTTGCTTATTTAGAGCAAAAGGAATAAGTTTGGATAAGTTTGGTATAATTTGAAGTTGTTTTGACTAAGTTATTAAGTATATGACAAGACCACGTTTCCAAAGCTTGGGCTATTTTGGTTATTTTTGTGATAAACAACTATGTTGAGCAGAGACATGCCTTTTTTTATTATTGATAAGCTCGTGTTCACAGTATATACCTTTACGCATGCACAAGTTGGCTTTGGAAGGGATTTCTTATCATTTTAAAGTACACATCCATGAACATGTCTATGTTCATGCTTGTCTATCCCTAAATTCTAAATCTTGTAAGGTAAAATTTAGAGGTGGAAACAAGCTAGAAGCTCTGGAGACATAATTAGAAGACCTAAAATGGCAAAAATAACAAGAACAAGCAAGAAGACCCCTTTTGAGCTAAGCACATGATCAAGAGAGTTTATCTTTATCTGACCTAATGAACCAAATGTAAAATTAATGTAATTTTGGCTAGCTAGAAGATTGATGGAGACTTTGGTCAGGCTCAAGCTATGGAGCAAATTCAAGGAAGTCCTATAAATGTTCTTTTCTTTATTTTCACATTTGGGACAATGTATGATTTGAGATTTGGGGAGCGAGATTATTTTGATAATATGTTTAAAGTATTATTTTATACATATGTATATATGGAAATTATGTGATTTTTATTCAAATTTATTATTTTCACAAATACAAGCTCCTACAAACTCTAGTTTTTGGTGGAAGAAAGATCAAAACTGATGCTACATTGTATTGGAATTGATTTCACAGTCTTTGTTTCTTAGTTATGCTTAAGCTTCAAATTTTCTTCTTAGTATAGGTAGTATGTAATAAAGCTTAAAAATTTACACTCTTTGTAATAAAGTGGGATTGAACATAATAGGATTCTTGAAATATTTAAAATGCATTTTATTTCTTTTGAAGCTGTGCGATTTGTGTGGTTATACATAAAAAATAAATGTAATTCTATTTTCTAATTGTCCACCCATGGACATAGTCATAAATATTATTTAAGTAACAAGATATTAAAAATAAAATAATAAGACATCTAATAATTTGTCTTACATTACTTAATAACCAAGAGTATTTATCATAAATGTTTACTCTTACGTTAAATGATGACTTAGTATATGAGTATGCTCAACACTTTAAGCATATTTACTGATTAATTAGGTCAATTCATTACAAATGCTTTCAATCATGAAATAAAGCAACCAAAAACTTAAAAGAAATTTTGAAAAATGATGATTGGAATCCTAGTTGCTACTTTTGTTTGTAGTAAGTAATATAGGTTGATTTGTTTCATGAATTGATTATGTTGCCTATGATGAACATGGTTGAGCTTGGAATTATACGTTAGCATTAATATTGAGAATATAGTGACTTCAACCTTCTCTTTTCCTTACCTATTGTGTATTGAGTCTAAGATTTTAGGTTTGCATTAAAAAAATTTGGAAGTGTGATTTTAAATTCTAATTATACTTCATTTCTTTATCTTGGTGGTTTATTTTGCTTGGGGACAAGTCAATTCTTAAGTTTAGGAAATTTTGACGTATGCATAGTGTAAATATGTTTTTGTTTACTAATTTTATGTTTATCTATCTAAAAATATCTTAACTTGGCGTTACAAATGGTTTTATTTGATCTTTTAGTTAATTTCGGAGATATATTGCTTTATGAGTGATTTTGATCAAGGATTGAGGAAATTTACATGTCAAACAAGATAGAGAAACATCTTTTATTCTGCATCTCATATCCCTCTTTGGATAAAAGATGATAAAGAAAATATTATATACAAGCTCGCACATATCTGTGTATCAAGTCGTGTTCCTTTTTGGAAACAAAGCTTGGGGACATGACCTTTTATACGATTAGGTTAAAGCTTGTATCACATAATAGAGAAGTTATAATGCTAGATGCACCTCTTACGCCGGTTTGTTAGAGTTTTTGTTCCTTTTTGGATAAAAAATCTAGAATATACATTCTAGAACAAAACCATGTTCTACGTCATTATCATGGAAAAGACCATCTATTCAAATAGTGGCAAAAAACGACAACAAAAAGATTCCTTCAGTTTTTGAAGTTTCAAACTAGATTTTACCAATAGACGAGAAAAAGAGAAATCATATGGATTCGGATTTGCAGTTGTCTTTGACAAGGAAAGAGATTCAATATCATTCTAATGAGGCAAATTACATCGAAAGATTGGGAGTTCACCAGAGAACTTATCTTCTTTTATGATTTTTTCAATTGTTTTGTTTATGTTTATTGTCTCGATGATGATGCATAGTTAAGCTTCTATCTAATGTATGAATGATGTAATTATTGTTGATTTTTCGATAATGTGATTATTTCAAAATAATTAAGATGCCACATAGTAGAGTCAAAGTGGAAGGGTATTAGTTTATTGAAGTATTGATCTTTGATTAATTACATTATTAAAAGAGATATTGGTTAGTTAAATTGTCTAATTAAATCTTAGAAATATTAATAAACTCTTTTAATATTTTACCATGAAAGTAAGAGTATCATTAATTAGGGTATATTTGTTATTTGTTGGAAGAAAACAAGTAGAGATTAGATCTTGACGTTGTATATCTAAACTCAGTGACAATACACATGATTAATCTACTTGGATATATTTATTTAGAGTTAAATTCCATTGTTGATCATTGCTTTGTCTTAATTACTCTTATAGAATCTTGATTCACTTTAGTATAATTTTATGGTTATATTAAATCTTAATAATAATATAAAAATGATATATAAAATTTATCATATCTTACCTGCCATGCTAAAAATTGAATAATTAAAGAGTAGTGTACTTTGGCCATAAGGGTGAGTAATTTGATTCTTATAATGATTACGACAATATGAGCAATGTGCATATGAGCAGACTTCCAAAGAGGAAATCAGGTTGAAATACATTAATGCATATAAGCAGACTTCAAAAGAGGAAATCAGGTTCAAATACATTAAACCTCAAAAAAAGGGTCTAGTGGATTATTTAAAACTCGAGAGAAAATGATGAAAACTGGAGAAATATTATTCAAACGTTACGATCTAAATTGAGCTGCTGGGAATCATTTGCGTATAAGAGCAATGAACATTTGAGTTGTTTCTTTTAATGTTGACTCAATTTGAGAAGAGAACTCACGTCCTTTTTCATTCGTTCGAGCAAACAATTCATCAGCGACTTCACTCCCGAAGTGTTTGCTGAACCATCCTTCGAAAACAGCCCTCAAATGCAGTAAGCACGAGTGAGCACTGGCTTCAGTCCATCCAACGGGTGTTATTTCGATCCTCTCAATGGTAAAGCTTCCGTTTCTTTCTACAAGCTCTCCAATTTCCCTCGGACAGGCAGTATATATTGGCAAATTAAACGAGTCCACCATATCTTCACTTACTACTCCCTGTGTTAATAAAGCTAGGATCATATCCACATCAACATCCAAAGATTAAGATAATGTTGACTTCCAAGCATTAGTATGTTAGATAAAAATGTTGGGGTAAAATATATATTAAAAAAATCAATTTAGTGATAAACTTTATTTTAACACAATCACAAAGATTAGTTTACTGCACATTATAGAAGAGGTATATATGAGGGAAATTTCAAATTCAGAGTGTGCCGTGAATCTGCATAAGTTGAATTGTCAAGTTACGAACCTCTTTTGCCATGTCCATTAAGCTCGATCCTAGAAAATTAAACAGGAAACCAGCTGGAAAAGCAGAAAGAGAAATCCCATCTGGGACAGCCAATACGAGTAGAGTCATCATCCCTCCAACCACAAGTTCTTTAGCTCTAGCTTTCAAAAAAATTTCAAAATCCTTCTCAAATTGAGCCGAATATGCTTTTCCCACTTGTTCATCTGCGCCTGCGTAGTGAATTCTTCCTTTGTTCCACGCAGCTGAATTGCTATCCACCACTTCTTTTGGTATCTCAGAAAGCCAATGTAATGCGTGAGCAGAATGTATAAAATGGAGTGACGACTCGGGGAACAATCTGCTGTGGAATGAACCCGGGACACCGGCAGCAAAATATTGTTTTTGGGAAGGAAGTGATGTGAAGAGGGTATTGAAATCATTAAAAGACGTATCATTGAAGAACACTTGAAACTCAGGCACTTTGTATGTCTCGGTTTTGGACATTTGATACTTTCGTTTTACGGCTTCAGTCACATTTTGCATTGAAATGAAGCAATTGGGTCCAACTGAGCACCCTAAGTCCGCAACGTAAAACGTGTTTGAATTAGAAAGAAGATGTGTTACATCGAGTCTATCTAATATTACCTTCTCAATCATCCCCTTCACAGTAACAGAAGCGTCTCTCTGCATAAATATACGAAGTTTCAAACATATCAGATACGATGAGTGTCGACTTCTTATGCACCTCTAAACAGGGTACTTACCTGCATAGTCGAGTTAAGGGCATAGCTGTAGTGACTATCTCCTCCATTCATCCAAAAAGTTTCCGGCATTTTAGCAACGACGTCTATCCCTCTATCTTTGTTGATGATGAGAATGATTCAGGAGGTCATATATATATATATAAATGTGTGTACAAGGCTTGACTGTTTCTTTCAAATGCTTGCTTAGTGACGCGATCAAAATATTCCACAACTATTATTTTTCCAAATTTTTAGTTACATATAAAGATGACGGAGACAGAGATATGATAATTGAATTGGTCAAACTGAAAATTTTCAATGGTTAATATTACTTTTAAATTGTCAAATGGGATATTCTCATAAAGAATTAAATATATATATTTTCTATTATTATAGTAATCAATAAGTCATTTATTATGTTTTGATGTCGGACACTTAGTTTGTAAAAATGTTAATTGAATGATCATTGAATATAATTAAGTATCTATCTGATTAGTGGTGAATTAAAAAAGGATCTATCGATTCTAGGTAATAAGTTTGAGATCTATGTTGTCATTGATCTTAATGATTGTTTCAAGTCCTTGAACAGGACGATTGAATGAGTGAGAAAAATGAATTTTCTAAGTCATTTACTAATCATTAATGATCGACATAAAACATAGTTGGTTATCTAATAAAGTTTGACGGTTAAACCATATCTTAGAATAATCTAGAGTTGTAATGATAGAAGGTAATAATATATTATCCTTAACCGAGTTCCGTCTTTGTAAAGTTGTGACTTTACACTATCCGGTCGTTGATGAGTGTTATTAGATGTTAATCTTAATTAATAATTAATTACTACCGACTTAGTGATGAAACTATATGATCACACATTTACGAGTGTAATATTTTCTATTTATGAATATGTAATTTATTACGAGATAATTTATTAAATAATCTATATGGCATATCATTATTTTTTACTAGCATAAAAATATAATTAATATTGAAAATTCACATATACAAAATAAATGTATTTTATTTTATTTTATAAATAATAATAATTAAAAAAAAGGCGTAAGTTGAATACATACGTTGTAATGGTTGCAAAGGGGTGTAATGAAAACCACGGATATATTTGTTTAGGTCGTTTTTCGTACGTGAATATACTTACAAAAGAGAAGTTCGTTTCTTCTCTCGCTGTTTTTGTTGACGTTGGTTTTAAAGGCGCGTGAAAAGAAGTTTAGATCTTCTATTTAATATTATGATGTCTTATTGTGTCCAATAAATTTCAGCCATTTATTTATGTGGATCTCATATAAGATTTACGTGAGACCCGCAAAATAAATAATTGAGATTTTATAAGATAAAATAAGACAAAATAAAACTAGACAGAGAATCTAATCTTTATAAAAAAGAACATTGCGTGTGCACGAAAGCAAAAAGTGAGAACACAACATGAGTTTTCGGTTTCTGTACGATAAGATATACACAAAAGCAGAAGTCCTTTTTTTTTTTATGAAGGCAACGAGCATGAAAACGAAAAAGGAGAGTAAAGCATATTATTTATATGTTGTTTTGTTTGCTGTATAAAAGTTGTTTTCTTTATATTTGATAAAAAGGTTTTTCAAATTAATTATGACCGTATCAAAGAGAGACATATTTTTTGGTACGAATATATAGAGATTTTGTATTTTCAAAGTTCAATATAAATTAATGTTTACGAATTTCAAGTATTTATTGTTTGCTTGTTCTTATTAAGAGTATGATTATTAAGATTTCTTTTTTTATTTCAGTTGCGTATGTGATCCATCAAATTAATGATTAGACTCTTATCTCTTCATCTTGTAACATGCCTATTATACAAAATTTAAATAAAATAACAAACGAAAAAGAGGTGTCCTTATCATTGCGAATAATAAGTTTCACCCAAAGTTTTCTTTGTTAATAAAATAATTTAACAAAACAAGCAGAAAAAGAAGGGCAGTTTTAAGAAAATTCTATTACCACAAGGCCTTGAAGTCAAAGTTTGTTGCATTATTAACAAAACCAAATTTAATATTTCATTTGGACTTTGATTTCACAAATTTGATAAACAAAGATTAATTATAACTTAAAATTTAAATATACTAACCAAAATTCTGACAGTGCTCAAGATTTGTCACAAACGGGATCTATAATCCAAGATGTCCTTATATGAAATGTCAAGAAAACGTACTGCTTATTTAAATTTTTGGGTAACATCAACCCATTTCTTGAGTTTTGGACATGCAAGATAAGATCTTTGGTTGGAGATTTTAGCCATTTATAATTGAATTTAGAAGAAGACATGTTGCTCTCATTACTCCCATGCACTTGCTATCTCTTTTCTTTCAATAATAATAAAACCAAGAGTTTTGGTTTTAGTCGCTTGAAGGAACCGACCGCTGTTTTTTTCTATTATAAGTCCAAAAAAGTAGGCTGCGATTAGGTTGAATAAATTACGTATATTTAATAACAAACGCTTTATTGTTTTTATTAATGGTGCATTATAGATAGATAAGTTAATGCATATGATACATGTTGATGTTAAACAATCAATACGTACGTTGTTATCTACTTCCTCAAAAAAAAAATAAAAAAAATATTTCTTAGTGTAAAAAATTGCCTTTTGCAATTCGATACGGGAAATTATTACTGGGGTTTACATTCAAAGTGAGTTCGATTAGTCCGCCTGACTTTAGCAAATTTGACTTAATTTAACCAAATTATAGATTTGGTTTAAATTTTTTTGCTGTAAATTTGAAGCTCTAAATTCTGAATTCCCAATAGTAGAGAATTATACTGAATTTGTTGATTATTCGATGAAGATAATATGTTAATAACTATCAGGGAGTCCACGTCTAACTTTACTTGCCGGTAGCCAAGATCCCATGCAAGTTGTAGCTCGGTAAAAACCCCTCATGGTTTTGCGTAAATGGCGGTACAGAAGCATATGTTGTGTGCAAAGCCTCCTATCCAAATTCCTGTGCTGTCTCAAATTATTCCCCCTGTTGAAGCTCGTGAGGATGTAGCTTTATACGCACCTTCCGTATTGAGTCTTATCCATTCAAGTGGAGGCCTTCTCCAGCTAACGAGTGTCTCTACCCTCATCCTTGGTTGCCATAAGGCCCTTCTGACTAATTCCTTAGCCTGTTCAATCAAATGGACGTAAGCAAACACTATTTGATGAGGGTTTGTTGGCCATGCGAAGTGAGGATTGAAAATAGTTTGGTTTCTCCAAAACCATAGGAACCAACAGGCCGTACCGAATATTATCGACCATTGAAACCCTTGCGTCCACTCTTTTTGTTTCAAATTACCTGATACCGATCTGTTGATGTCCTCGTTGAAAAACGTGTTAAAAATTGTTATGTGGGGGAATCCTCTCCAGAATTGTCGAGCTTTACACCCATCCAGAAGGACATGCAATAGGGTTTCGGTTGCACCATAAACCTGACATGAAGGATTGATGGTGATATGTCCGATATGTCGTTAGTGGTTGGTGAGTAACCTGCCACAATTCATTAGCCACATAAACGCTTTGATTCTTTGCGGTCCTTCCCATTTCCAAATTCTTTCTCAATCTCCTACATGACTAGTATTTGTTTGTCCAACTATCAACTTGTATACAGAGGTGGTGGAGAACAATCCATTCTTGGAAGCCCCCCAAATCAAGCGGTCAGGTCCAAGGAAAGTGCTTGGCGGTAGAGTTCCTGCAGTTGCCATGCAATCTGATGTAGAGAGAAGTGATTGAAATAAGTCCCATCGCCATCCTCCATTATTGTCTAAAAACGAATTTACCTGTAGGTTTAGGAAATTGCTAGGAATAGCGTGCAGTGCTCGGTGCTTAAGTGGACCAAGATCATGCACCCAAGTATCCTCCCAGAATTTAGTAGTGTCACCGTTGCCTACCAATCATTTGATGCCCCTAAGCACATGCGTCCATACTGATTCAATTCCTCGCCATACCATGGACCCTCCAGTGGGAGAGAGGGAGGCTAGTAAGTTGTTGCTGTCAAACTTATATTTTGCACTGAGTACTCGTACCTATAATGCTTCAAGTTTGTATATTAAGAGCCATCCGAGTTTTGATAATAGAGCGTCGTTGTTTTCTCGGAGTTTCCTTAAATCCAAGCCACCTGTCACTTTCGGCTTACATACTTGCTCCCAGCTTACCAAACTTGTCTTGTGTTGCTCCTCCGTGGCTCCCCACAGGAACGTTAGAATAATCTTCTTCAAATCATCGCATAGCTGTCGAGGAAGCCTTACTGTTTGCATCGTGTATATGGGGAGAGCTGATAACACCAATTGAATTAAAGTGATACGCCCCGCAAGGGAGACTTGCTTTCCACTCCACCCATTGAGTCTCTTCTGCACATTATCCATTATATATTGATATGATTGTTTAGAACTTCGCTCATGGATGATCGGTACCCCTAGGTACTTACCCAAGTATTGTGTATATTAAGGAGTGTATATTTACCATTAATGCAAAGATTAGGATGACTTGTATAGATGCAGATTAGTTCCCGTAATGTGTGGATCACTAGTTTAGTGCCTTGAGTTTTGGAGATTTTCTCTCCTTCTTTTTTGTACTTCACTGTATATATGGTCGTGTATGTATCAAGAGTGAATATAGACGTCACATTTTCTGATCATCTATTTCCAGCTTTACATCTTCTTGATACTTTATATGGTATCAGAGCAATCGATCCTGGTTCTCTGAAGAAATCTTCCTTTTTTTGTCATAAACATTCCAGCCATGTCCAAAGATATAGAAAGTTCTGAAAAACCATCCCTCACGGATTCATCACATCCGTATTATGTCCACCATTTAGATCAACCCGGGCATATGCTTGTTCCAACAAAATTGAATGGATTGAATTATCAATCCTGGAAGAAATCAATGACACATGCCCTCATCGCAAAGAAGAAGCTTGGCTTCGTTGACGGCACGC